>CM023942.1:13025556-13105266 GCA_013407115.1 Glycine latifolia
TATTATTATTATTATTATTATTATTATTATTATTATTATTATTATTATTATTATTTAATATAGTATTTGTTTTAGGTAAAATAATCAATAGGAGATATAATAAATAGGAAAATATATAATATTGGAAAAAATGAACTTTGTGGCAGTTTTTAAACCGCCAGAAAATGCAAAAAACGAAAATACAAAATGAAGAAAATAAAATTTGTGGCGGTTTTTAACTGCCAGAGTTTCTTGACGAATTTACCAGCATTCCTCTTAAAATGGTCACAATTATTTCTGATGACGTCACTCCTGGCGGTCAATCCAGACCGTTGAAAATTTAGTTTTGCTTTTTTAGCCGCCACAAAAATATCATTTTTTTTAGTGGCTTAATTACTAATGATAATTAGTTTCATAAATTTTTGACTGTTTGCACATTTTTACATTGTAAGCCCACATTGCTGGCTTATAACACAATCCTAGCTTTGGTAGAATTATCAGCTAAAACTTACAAGTAACACATACACATTGAAGTAGAATGAGTTTATATCATCATGATTACATATTAGGGAACTTTGAGCATAATCTTAAATTTTGGTAACCCATTTTTTTAAACTTTGAAAGATAAAACAACAGGAAATCTTGTAGATAAAATAAATATTAATAGGTGTTCAAGACAATAAGGTGGATACAAATACATAACTACTGTGCACTATCAAATAGCATCCTCTACCATAGGATTAGTCACAATTCCCATGGAATAACCAGAAGAACTAATGAATTCCATTGACATTGTTTGACTAGAGTAGATGCTTTGATCATTTTCCATTGTCTCATGTGGATATAGAGAAGGCTTTGGAGGTATTTCCAGGCTTTCAATGTCTCCTTCAAGCATTTCAACTACTTTGTTCATTGAGGGACGATCGTTTGGTTTCAACTGAATACACCAGAGTGAAACAATGATCATTTTTTTTTGCTATTTTATTTTCCTCCTCTGTGATATCTTCCATTTCTATATCTGTCTCTTTTCCAAGTTGATTATAAATCCAAAAGGGAAAGTAAAGTTGGCTTGAATGATCCGCATGGGGATTTAGGTTCTTCCTTTTACTTGTCATCTCCATCAAAAGCATTCCAAAGCTGTAAACATCAACCTTATGAGATATTCCTCCAATATTTTTATAAAATAATTCTGGAGCCATATACCCAATTGTGCCTCTTGCCGCTGTCATAGTCACAATGCTATTATCTATTGGATATAGTTTTGCCAATCCAAAGTCAGAGACCTTTGGGGTGAATGTTTCATCAAGAAGGATGTTATGGGGTTTGATATCAAAATGCAAAATTTTCATCTCGCACCCATGATGGAGATAAGCAATCCCACGAGCTACTCCAATTGCTATATTATATATTTTGTCATATGTTAAATGTATATTTCCATCTTTGGTAAAAATAAATTTGTCAAGAGATCCATTGGACATGAATTCATAAACAAGGGCGCGTTTTGACCCTTCAACACAATATCCAATTAATTGTACTACATTTTGATGATGTATTCTTCCAATTGTTGCAATTTCACTAATAAAGTCTTGGCCTTTACCTTTTGCTTTACGTAGCATTTTAATTGCCACAGGAGGCCCACTACGCAACTTTCCCTTGAATACAAAGCCATAGCCTCCTTCACCCAATTTGTCTTTGAAACCTCTAGTCATCTTCTTAATTTCTTTGTATGAGTATCCAATAGGCATCAAGTTATTTTGTTCCAGATAATTTTCAATATTTTCATATATTGACAAATGCCTTTTTCTCCATTTGTATATCAAAAGCACAATAAACATTGTCATCCCAAACAAAAATTTGCCTGCCAAGTATGGTAGAATGTAGTGTCCAAAGGTAATAAATATTGAGACAATCGCAACGGAATCACGTTCAAGTTCTGGGCTTGGTCCTCTTATAGTTTCAAACAATCCTGTGAATTAATATCTTGAATGTGACGATTATGTTATAACAATGATAAAAGAAAAAAGATGACTATCATACAACCTATATGCACGATTTGTTAGTATTAGAAGATTCTTAATTATTGGAAGAGTTAAAGACACAAAGTGGTACATACTATCATATAATCAATAGTAACAATAATGTCAAACTATTATAACACATACTAACTCTAGTGAAATGTTTTACATGGTTAATTAATATTATGTGTAGCATATAAAAATAGAGGAACTCACCTCTTATGACATGAATAATAGCTCCTGCAAAAACAAAAAGGTTTACTTGAGTGAATAGTGCGATAAAGAATCGTTTGATTACATTGTTACTGTGAGATACAATAAGTAAGGTATTTGTTAAAGTCGAATATCAATTTAGTTCTTAAAATTGATATTATCCATCAAATTTGACAAATATCAACCAATTTAGTTGTTGAGGATTTTGCATATCGGTCAGTTTCGTTACTAATATTAAGTTGCATCAAGGACCAAATTGGTTAGTGGTTATCAATTTCTTTTGTTATAGAAAGGAGAAAAATAAATAGTTACGTCAAAAATCTAGCTACGGATCAATTTGATGTTTAACTTATATTGTTGAATTATTTTATATTATACTAAGAAATCATATAAATCGTTGTTTCAAATGCAAGCCAATGGTTCTACTCGTCTGTATGTATTAAATAACCTGCACGTACATATACATACATTTAAGAAGGATGATTCATTGGATGGATTAGTATTAAGGTTTAATGGTTACGCATGCATTGGCAATGTAAATAAAATAATTGGTAAATGATGATTAAGAAACTAAAAGAAAAAAAATTGAATTACATAAAATTATATTATCCATGACCTTTTTTACATTACAATTTTTATAATAAATATTTTTTCATTTTAATTTCTTAAAATACTGATTAACAAAACTCAAAATAATTTTATACAATCAATCAATAAAAAATTATCCTTGATATAACTTTCGCAATAATTATTATAAAAACTTCAATATATTTTGAGCCCCTTATAAACAAAAAATTAAGGTTATAAAATACTTACCTAGTGCATATGATAGAAGCTTGAACCATTTCCCGCCTATTGACAAAAAAAAAACAAATCAATTTCGGATTTCATCACTACGAGACAGAGAAGACTATTTGCATATATGTCAAAGTTTATACCCATTATCAGTTTAAAAGCTTTTATTGAAAAAAAAAATTGTTTTATTTAATCCTTGGGTTCATATAGATACAGGTAAAAAAAAAATACAACTAATAATTTTTTTTTTAAAAAATGATTTTATTAATAGGATGAATAAGAAATATAAATTAAAATATAAATACAGACTTTTGAAACCTTGTTTTATCAAATGCCATAATATGCATGGTTTAACAGATTAAAGATTGTTCTATTGATGATTTTTAAATATCTAATTATTTATAATGTTAATTGAAGAAATATAATTGGTTGGATGTTCCAAATGAGTGAGTGAAATGACAATGATCAAAACAAGGAATACAATAAACATTGGCATGTTAAGGTTTAAACAAATATTTCAAATTTTGAAAATGATCACGAGAAACTCATAATATATACTAACGAATTAAATTAATTAATTAATAATTTTTACATCCTTTACCACATTCAGTGTCCGTTCGTTCCCCCTGGACAAAGCAGTTGGAGAACGAGTAGCATTGAAGCATCTGACTGGCAGCGTGAAATGCGCAGTCGGAAGATCCACAAAGATCCTCACAGGCGAGTGTCATCCATGAAACCTCAAATCCATAGAGAAGCGCTCTGTGCATCTGAGTGTAGGAAGAATTATTTGTATCCAAACCCCACCATGATGTGGGAGTAACCAGCTTTACCTCACAACCAACTTCAAAGTCCTTTGCTATTAAGTCACCAGCAATAGCATATATGTACCCTTTGGAGTGCCAGTTCATGCAAGGATCAGTATCCACATACTTCTCATTGTCAATCACTGCATGGCTACAATTTAACAATACTATATGCTGGAAAACGTTCTTCATAGAATAATATCGATTTTGAAAGGCTTGGTATGGATCCACCACATTATCACTGAAATTGGAATGAGACAAGAAATAGCGAGGAAGGGAGGAGCAATTTGGCTGTTGAACATCCGGATCCACCACACGGATTGTGTAATTGTTGTAGTTGATAGCCTGCACATGATATTTTCCAGAGTACAAAGATAACACCGTAACATTATTTTCACAAGCTAGCTCATACCTGTTGTCACCGTAACCTTTTGGGTCGCCTTTTAATCGAAATGGATAACTTATGTTTGTTATTTTGCCACAGGAAGAAGGGGGGCAAGCACGCTCTTGCTCATTGCTAGCACAAATTTGCTGGACTAGCAATAAAAGGAACACCAATAAAGCACTCTGTCTCCACATGACGCTCAAACTGTTTCTCGCTCAACTTTAAGTGCATAGTGCATACAGAATCAATGTCGATATTTAAAGAAAAATTGTAAGGTTATTTCTTTCCTAATATCTTTCTTTTTTACCTTTTACAAATCTTAAATTAATCTCACCATTATTGCATTACATAACAGTCATTTTTTCTTATAATTTAATTAAGTGAATATTTTTATTTGTTTGTTATCATATTATAAATGTGAAGTATTCATTGATTCTTGTCAATAACTAATATCTATCTAAAAATATTGTTGGTCAACATTATGAAGGTTTTTCTTTCTATTTGTGTTTTTTTTTCATTTACAACTATAAGACTCAAATCAAACATTTTATTTAAGGGATTTGAATTTAATTTCACTTTAATTCCATTTACACATAATTTAAGTGACACTTCTTTTCAATCCATCATAACTTAATTTTTTTAATATGGGTCCCACGAATAATTATACATCCTTATATTTTATCAATACTAATTACTACGAGAAGATAATAATAATAATAATAATAATAATAATAATAATAATAATAATAATAGAAAAGTAATTTTCATGTCATTAAAAGAAGTTAAGCAATGTGGGAATATGATCTAGCAAAGTCTTGTTAAGAAAAAGGAGTATAAGTGGAGGAAGAGAGAAATACGAAAAGGCAAAATAGGTAAAGAGAGTAATAAATAAAATAATAAGAAATAAGCAAAAAAACTGAGTACAAGTAACATCAAAGAAAAAAAATATATTTATAATTATCAAATTTTGAGACACAGACTTGAACTAAGGGACCTCAACCTCAAGGGGTTGGTTGAGTGGAAAATAATAATGTGTTCTTTGAGTGTGGGGAAAAAAATGTCAAGGGTTGATTGAGTAGAATAAAAATTAATGACTAGATATCATCTTATTTTTCTAAAATAATAATGTACCAAAAAAAAATCTTATGTTAGGATGAAAATTTTTAACAATTCAAGTAAATTGAAATACATAATATTTGAATTACTTACAATAATGAGCTATTTTGTGTTTTTTATTTATATTTTTGTTCAGTTATTTATTTTTGTTGTACGTTATCTAGATATATTTATTAACCATGGCCAACGCATGGATTAACGGTTGTGGAGCAATTCCAATTGCTATACCCAAGAGTCCACCGCACCTTTGACTTGTGGTTTAGAAAAAGTCACTAAAGTTTGTGCCGTGAAGCTTAATGTAGGTTTTAATTTCGAAGAACTTGATAAGGTTGTCCTGTATATATGTCTTGTAATGTCTGTGCCATGAAGCTTAATGCAGGTTTAAACTCCAAAGAATTTTGATAAGGTTATCTTATATATATATATATACATATACATATGTCTAAGTGTCACACTCTCTCTCTCACTGTGATTATTGTTTGATGGAGACAATGCGTGGGACTTCATCATATGCATGTACCTTTACTTTCATAGAATTAAATGAAATTGAACAAATAATACAGCAAATTTTAGTTATTATATATAACACTTAAAGTGATAGATATCCCGAGCTTATAGGTTGAAATTGTTGGACTACAGTAAGAGCTCATTAAAATTCTGGAACTTTATTTTTTATTTTTACATACATACGGGCGATAGGAAAATAAATGCATGCTTATAATTATTGATATTTAAGACATGGACTTACGGGACCTCATTTTTCCTTTAAAAAAATGTGTGATAGCGTAGACTTTGACTGAGAAGTCACATTTCTCCCCTTTTTATTTGGTTTCTGCAACTGATTATATAAAAACAAAAATATAAAACAGTAAACATAAACTAAAAGAGGAAACAATAAGTTTAGTTATTAAAATCCCTGCATTGCGGGATGGCAAGTATGTAGCCCCTCTAAAGTGATTCTATATTGATCACGCTATTGTTAAGGCTTCTTCTTCTCAACAGTACTGGCAGCGCTCAGAATGAGTGCAACTCAAGGAATTGTCTTGTGGGCTTATGTCCCTGAGGAGTATTAAGTTTTGGAAAAATCAACACGATTTTCAAGAGTTCTTCTGAGGTTTCGGTCAATTTTCACGTGGTTGGGCTTGGACGGTTTTGATTAATATTAGAGGTGAACATTAACAGTGATAGCGAGACGTTAGGTTTTTTGAATTTTGTGAAGAGGATGAGATTTGAAGGATGGAAGATGTGAAAGCTAACGAAACACGTAAGGGTCAATAATTCGGAGAAGCACCAAATCAATTTTATTTATTTTTGTAAAGAAGCACCAAATCAATTATCCTGTATGCAGCTAGGCATGTTTTGATTTTTCAAGTCTTGGAGGTGTTTTCTAGCAAATATATATGGACCAACAATGTTCTTTCTTCGTTTTTTTTTTTTTCTGAATTGGACGAATAGCTCTTCTCTCAGGGTCAAAAATGACATTTATTTTTTTATAAATTATCTACATAGATTTCATGCATAAACTTATAAGTCATGCACACATTTTCTTGAACAAACTATAGTTATTGTCACAGGTATCATTCATTAGTCTTTGGCTAGACTTTTTTCTGTAGTATTAATTATGTGTAGAAGGTAAAGGACTACGTAGATTTAGGAGCAATTCCACACACTATATCCAAAAGTCCAGCACACCTTTTTGGACTCGTGGACTATAAAAATTCATTAAAGTCAGTGCTGTGCAGCTTAATGCAGGTTTAAATTTCAAAGAATTTGATAAGGTCAAGTTTGTATTGGTATATGTCTGAGTTTCACTTTCTCTCTGTCATAATTGTGTGGGGGAGACAATGCTTTGGAACTTCATATGCGTCCCCGGCACCTTGACCTTGATAGACTTTAATAAGGTCGAGTTTGTATAAGTATATGTCACTCTCTCTGTCTTTAATTTTGTTTTACAAGTGATTATAAATAAATGAATATAATTATATACACAATTATATATATATATATATATTAATATACGATTAATGGTGTAATGAAGTTATGGAACACCAAATGTAGTTAATATGTGTGTAATTAAATAGGATTTATTTTGTTTATAATTGATTAATAATGTGTTTGACATAAAATTTGCCTTGGTCCTCAAATAATTTAGACACGGCCCTGCAAGCAAGATTCATCCATGAAACCTCAAATCCATAGAGAAGCGCTCTGTGCATCTGAGTGTAGGAATATCCAAACCCCACCATGATGTGGGAGCAACCACCTTTACCTCACAACCAACTTCAAAGTCCTCTGCTATTAAGTCACCACCAAATAGCAATAGCGTATATGTACCCTTTGGAGTGCCACTTGATGCAAGGATCAATATCCACATACTTCTCATCGTCAATCACTGCATGGTTAGAATTTAAGAAGGAAGTTGAATTGTAATTTTAGAATTTTTAATTTTTTTTCTTTAAAAAATAATGTTATCGTCTGGTAATAATTATTAAAAACAAATACATATTTTCACAAATAAATTCAAAACGATAGATACAACTTTTGTAAAAGCACAAAGTTTTCAAGAAGCAAAATCAAATTCAAATTTCATGTCAATTTAAAGCAAAAGAGAAATAAAAGCATATAAGGCACGTAAGTTTTTTCGTCTCAATCATCAAGACTAAGTCCTGTTCTTAAGTGGTTGTATTTTAAATAATAATGATAATGAAACAGTAAAGATAATAAAAATAAGAGATAAATAAAGATTGGTTAAACAAATTTTAAATTACATACAACATTTATATAAGGATAGATAGTTCCTTTTTCTTGAATCACACACATAAACACTCTCTTAGTATTAGTGAGTTGCTTAAGGATTGAGAAAAAAATAATAAAATGAGAAAATTTTGTTGTGGTAATTGATAGAGAAGAAAAAAGATACCAAGAACTAAAATTACTTGCTTCAAAAGGTGAGTAAAATAACATTCTTCTAAATTTTCATGGTATAATTCTTTAAAATTACTAAAGAGACCCCAATTGAAAACTTATGTGTATTGTAGCTTTCCCCTTATTGTGTTGCTCATATAAAAATATAAATTTGGTTGCATTTGGTTGAATGTTATAATATAACTATAAGTTAAAGTACATGATAATAGTGAGAGGGAAAATTAGAGTACGAGTAGTTATACATGTGAATGTTAATTCAAATTATAATTAGCTTGCGATATTTCTTTCGTGTGTCTTACATTTGAATGCTTAAGTTATTAATATTTCTTTAATCCTGGACCTTTAAGAAGCTGATATTTGAAAGGTAATCTCCGTAATTGAGAGAGCAATACATATATTAATTGCATGTACAAATATGTGAATTAGCTTGTGAGCGTGTTTTTGTAGCTTTGCACGTGAAATAATTATATTGGTATATGTATATTTGTGTGTTTATTTAAGTATAATCGAAATGTTGCATTGTTCATATCATACCTTGATAATTTTGAATTATATGATAAATAGCTCTATCTGAGATTGAATGAAGTTATTATAGATACCTCCATCTAGGATGAGGAAACGATTCTGGATACCTCTATCTATAATGTGAAAGATAATGAAACGTCATTGCATGAAATATGAACTCATAGACTTTTTCAATAATCTGATATCCACAATGGTTCTAGGAACCACATAATTGAGTCTAGTGAATTTTGAAAATCACTAAGTTGTGTCTTTTATATTTATTTGAATGTGTTGATATGTTGTCGTTTATTTAAATTTTTTATTTATTGAAAATGTCATAAATTATGATTGTTTTAATCTAATTTTTATTGAAGTATACACACACATATATAATCTTATTGTAAATTCATTACAAATATCATTATTGATTTTTTGGATTATCATTCTGTTGAGAACAATACTATTTACAAACACTTTAGGATTCTTTTATTCATTGAGATTATAATTTCAATAAAAGTGTTATTTTCATAGTACAAAGAAGAAGTTGCTGGAACTTAGGAAGCTTGAGAACTTAATAATCATTAGATACATTTTTAGCTTAGTACTCAAAATAAATGTTGAATGTGAATGATTAAGTTATACTTTTAACGTCAATTATTTTTAGATATTCATATTTGAGAATAATGTTTTTATCCATGTAAAAAAAACTTAATTATTTGACTTTATTTGTTATCCATAAAAGATTTTCAGACTACCATAATTTTAAAAATTTATATTCTATTAATATAAAATATTATTTTAATATAGGCATTACACAACACACCTTAATATGGACATGTAGCCTAGAAAAAGTCACTAAGGTTTGTGCCGTGAAGTTTAATGCAGGTTTGAAGTTTCTAAGAATTTGACAAGGTTGTCTTGTGTCATATATGTCTAAGTCGAAGAGTTTGATAATGTTGTCTTGTATTATATATGTGCAAAAGGTAAAGCATAATGTTAATATATAGAAGCAATTTCACACACTATACTGAATAGTCCAATACACCTTAATTTGGACTTGTGGCCTAGATGTCACTAAGGTTGGTGCTGTGAAGCTTAATGTAGCTAGGTTTTAGTTTCGAAAAATCTGATAAGGTTGTTTTTTGTTATATATGTCTTAGTCGAAGAATTTGATAAGGTTATCTTGTATTATATATGTGTACCACTGTCATTATGCTTAGGACTTAAATGCGTTTTGTTGACCTTGATAGAGTTAATGAAATTGAAGAAATCATATAGGTTATTTTAATTAGGTCAAATAAGTTTTTAGTCTTCTGTTAAATTTTAGATTTTGAGTCTTAGTCTCCTTTGAATTATTTATTCATTTTTAGACCTTCATATATATTTTTTCTAATAATTAGTCTCTAAGAGAGAGTGAAAATGACATAAAAAAGACAGAAATTTAATTTTGAATAAATTAATTATGATTATTAAAAATAAATAAGAGTTTAAAATAAAATATAAATGACTAAAACTCAAAATCTGAAATTCGACTAAGATTAACAACTTATTTAACCCTTTTATTATTATAAAACTAAAATTAATAATTATTCGAAGCTTATAGGTTGAAATTGTTGGATTGCAAGCTTATTTAACCCTTTATTTTGATTTTTACATACAGAATATGAACTAAATTGTTTTAGATTAATCAGAGTATATAGTTATTATCCATAATAATTTTATTATTTTTTATCACAATTACTTTTAATAAAAAATACATATAATCTATAAATAAAAAAAAGCATACTGAACAGGCAGATAAATGCATACTTATAATCATCAATTTTTAAGATAGGGAGGAAGGACTTGAACTAAGGGATCTCATTTTTCCTTTTAAAAAATTGTGTGAAAAAACGTGGACTTTGACTGAGAAACCGAGTTTTTCTCCCTTTGTATCTGGTTTCCGCACCTGATTGCAAAATCAAAAAATATAAATTAAAACTGAAAGCATAAACTAAACGAGACACCGAAGTGTAGTTTGTTAAAATCACATTTCTTTCCCCAAAAGAAAATAATGCTCCAAGGCAATTCCATATTGATCACACTGTCACTAATGCTACTTCTTATCAGAAATGGCAACGGTCAGAACGAGTGCAAGGAATTGTCTTGTGGGCCTCAAGAACCCCTTATTAGATTTCCCTTCCAACTGGTGAAGGGAATGAAAGATGAATGTGCTTATCCCAGGTTTTGTTTATATTGTACTCAAAAAAATGAAACCATGGTTCTGCTCTCTACAATAGAATTCCGAGTCAATTCCATAAACTACGAACATAACTACTTTTCGTTGACTGACCCGGAAAATTGCCTTCCGAACAAGTTTCTACAAATCAACAATTTTTTTCTTCAGCATAACCAACTTGAATTATTTGATGGACAAGAAAGAACAAACAACTTGAGCTTCTTTAACTGTTCTTCAGTTGGGCACAGATACCTCAGAAGCCAGTTTTATTCTTCACAAGATATGATCTCCTGTCCGATTTTCGTTTCTAGTTCTTACCAAAGCGTCCTCGAATTGGATCTAACATTCTGTACCAAGATGTTCGACATCATTTCGCCAGTTGAAGCATACGATCTGCAGTCGAATATTTTGTATATGAGATGGTCCAAACGAAATTGTACGAAGTGCGAAGCAAAAGGCAAGAGATGTAAATGGAAGAACAACAACAACACAGAAGGAGACATTGAATGTTTTGACTGCAAACGGAAAAGAATCCATCTTCCCCAATCTTTAATTTTCGCTACTATAGGTTAGACCAGACTCTTTCACACTACTTCATTGAATGTTATAGGTTCTGAAACTATTTTAGAATTTGGGTTTTGCAGAAGGTTGTTATTTATTTATATATTTTATTTTGACTGTATCACAAGTCGATGTAAAATACCTCACAGTCATTTTAATTAAGTATGCTATTGTTATTGTAGGCTCAATTTTTTTGGGGCTGGTGGTCATTGTTGTCTTTAAGATAGCCCTCTATTTTAGAAAGAAAGAAGAAGACCAAGCAAGAGTGGCCAAGTTTTTAGAGGATTACAGGGCAGAAAAGCCTGCAAGATTTACCTATGCTGATTTGAAAAGAATCACTAGTGGCTTTAAAGAAAAGTTAGGGGAAGGAGCTCATGGGGCTGTATTCAGAGGAAAACTTTCAAATGAGATTCTAGTGGCTGTGAAGATCCTCAACAACACAGAGGGAGAAGGGAATGAGTTCATTAATGAAGTGGGAATCATGGGAAAAATTCATCACATCAACGTGGTTCGTTTGCTTGGCTTCTGTGCAGAAGGACTCCATCGTGCTCTTGTCTATAATTTGTTTCCAAACGGTTCCCTTCAAAGCTTGATATTTCCACCTGATGACCAGGATCATTTCCTTGGCTGGCAGAAGCTGCAACAGATTGCTCTTGGTATAGCTAAAGGGATTGAGTATCTTCATCAGGGTTGTAATCAACCCATTATTCATTTTGACATCAACCCTCACAATGTGCTACTTGATGACAACTTCACTCCAAAAATTTCTGATTTTGGCTTAGCCAAATTGTGTTCCAAGAATCCTAGTTTGGTGTCCATGACAGCTGCAAGAGGAACCTTGGGATACATTGCACCTGAAGTTTTCTCCAGAAACTTTGGGAATGTGTCTTATAAGTCTGATATTTACAGTTATGGAATGTTATTGTTAGAAATGGTTGGAGGAAGAAAGAATGTAGACATGTCTTCTGCGCAAGATTTCCATGTTTTGTATCCGGATTGGATCCATAACCTGGTTGATGGACATGTACATATCCATGTTGAGGATGAAGGTGATGTTAAAATTGCAAAGAAATTAGCAATTGTTGGACTTTGGTGCATACAGTGGCAGCCAGTGAATCGTCCATCTATAAAATCTGTCATACAAATGCTAGAATCTGGAGAGGAAAACCAGTTACATGTGCCTCCTAATCCATTCCACTCAACCACTTCAACTATTAATAGTGGACACACTAGAGTTACAAGACGACCTTTGGAGTTAGAAGTTATTCAAGAATGATTTATTGTGGGAGAAAATTAATAGTTTAATTTGTAGAAAAGTAGTAGATGTTGGTATTTTATGCATGTAATATGATTAAATCCCCCATAGTGTTTAAGCGTACTTTTTAATTTTCTACTTAGAACGAAAAATTTGGTGTGTTTGAATTAACTATATGCAAATAAATTAAACTATTAAAAATTATTATTTTAATTGATTGTACAAAAAAATTTTATATTTGAATACGTTTGGTGAAATGTGATTTTAAAATAATCTTTTTCATTTGCGTTATTTAAAATAATAGATTATGGTAAAAGAAATTGATAAATATATTACTATATTATAATATATATATATATATATAAAGAAAATTTTAATTGAAAAAATTTAGTAGTAATTTATTATTAAATCTAAAATTATAAAAAAGAAATAATAAAAGGAAATTTTAAAATAATTAACAATTTCACACATTTTAAAATATATAAAATAGATATTAAATAATGACAAAATTATTTTGTCATGGAGACAAATTAAAAAAAACAATAAGCTAGAAAAGCTCTTTTAAGAAATGAATTTTAAATCTATAATATAGAAGTTGATTAAATTAAATTCATTTGACAAATATAAATGTGATTTTAAAATAATATTTTTCATTTGAGCTATTGTAAAAAAAAATAAGTTTTTTAAAAAAGTATTTATTAAAAAACATTTATATATTATAACTATGTAAGCAGTTCAAAAGTATGAAACTAAAGATAAATATTGAAAAAAAATTAAATAAAAGGAAATTTAGAATGATTATTAATTAGATAATTTTTCAAAAGTATTATATAATGGTGAAATTATTTGTGATGAAAAAAATAAGAATTTTTTTCGTTTTAAATGAACTTTCAAATTTATAATATAAAATTTTATTAAATTCAATTTTGTTTAAAATATATAAATGTATTAATTCCTTATTTATATTTAGTGTTATTTTGGTTTCTTATTACAAAAATATTAATATCAATAAAGAAAAAAAATATAATATAACTATTTTAATATTAAATATTTACAGAAGCATTTTAGTAACTCTAAATGAACAAGTTAAAGATATGAATTTGATAAAAGTATATTTCTATAAATAAACATTCATTTTTTTCTACATTTTCTGCATATCATTATATATATATATATATATATATATATATATATATATATATAATTTTGTAAATTATATTTTGTTAGAAGTACTGTTTGTTATTTTGAATTTCAACTCAATTTTCATATTTCTTTTCCTAAAATGTTGTCTTGTCTCTTTATTTATTTATTCACCTCCCCTCTTCTGTCTTTAACTACAGAAGAAATAACATAAAATTGATGAATTGGGGAAAGAGGAAAAATATAAATGACAAAGAGAAAATGATCAAGTAAAGACAAAATGACAACCACCATTGAGTAGAGAAAATAATAATTATGAATTTGGGAGATGTTAATAATATGGTTATGTCATCATTTAATGTTCATGGGAACTTATAGGATGATAAATTCTCTGCTGATATAAACATCTATAAACTTAACATTCATCTAATTTGACAACACTAATATCCATAATCAGTCTCCATAATCATATTTAATTTTGATAATCAAAACTTATAACATTCTTTAAAGAATGATTTATTGATTTAACTATATATAAGACCCTGAGTCAAATTTTTGAGGTTGCCGTGGTTACTAGTTTTAAGTATGTATATTTGGAATTCTAGTTTAGTTACTAATATTTTTTTATAACATTCTATATGTTGCTATGTATATCCATAAACGTAGACACAAGTCTTGTACCGGGGTTTAGTCAATCGCAAATCTGTTTTGTGAGTTTACCTTTATCTATTGTTTTTTTTCGCAAATGTAAAGACAATCTAGATTATTGCAAGTTGGCCCATACAATACAAGTACCCAGAAGTCCACCACGCGTCTAGACTTATGGCAAGGAGAAAACTTGGATTCCATTAACATCCATCTTGACCAAGCTTTATGTAGGAACAAATTCTGGTGTGTTTCTTGGAACAAACTTTAGTTATGGTCACAACAGGCTACTATTCATTAGCCAAAATAAGTCACGCACGTATTTTTTGGATCAAACTTTAGTTATTGTCACATTTACTATTCATTAAAATTAGTATTATATGTAAACGTGAAGGACAATGTAGATAGAAAGCATTCCACACATGAATTATACCCAAAATTCCATAACACCTTTAGACTCGTGACCTAGAAAAAGGCCACTAAAGTCTATCCCGTGAAGCTTAATGCAAGTTTAAATTTCAAAGAATTTGATAAAAATATCATTATTTGTTTGGGGGAGACAGCAGTGGTTGGTAGACATCATATGCGTGCACCTTGACCTTTACCGAGTTAAATGAGATTCAATAAATCATATAACTAATTCTAGTTATTATAACATTGAAATTTATAGCTTATATATATGTTGAACTTGTTGGATTATAATTGGTGTAAAAACTTATTTAAAGTTCTGAAATTTTATTTTGATTTTTACATGTATGCATCTAGTGAAGCGAATACATTCATAAGAAAATGTGTAAACCATCAGATTGTATCATTTTTATCACTGTTATAAATGTTAAAAGACTTAAGATTTTGGAAAGATCAATATTAAAGTAAGCATGTTGCCTGATATATGTACTGGTTGCCACAAACTTCTTTAATTATACTATATTAATCCTATACGTTTGAATTCATATAATTTAACATATTTAAAAAATACATAAAAAGAAGAGCATTTCTCTGACCAGTATGTATTTAAATAGGGATTGGGTTATACAGTTGTACGTGGAACATGTTAATGGCCAATGTTATATTCGTTATTTGTTCAAGAAAAAAATAGATCTAAAGCAACTAGAAAAAGAGCGTGCGCGCGCACGCACATATATATAACCAAAATATTTTTAGAAGTTATACTTTTTTTTTAATGTGTGAAGGCCCATACTATAATGCACAACAATGGGTGATAAATAAGAGCCCCAATAACAAGTACTATAATGGATTCATCCCTTAAAAAAAAGTAATTTAATATCGTGTTGACTAATGTCTCACATATCAGATATTAAATTGATAAGAACAAGTATTACTCACTTAATCTTAGCCAAAAGCCGAATAAAATATCAATTTAAATGTAATTTAATTTAAGAACTACTTTTTTAATTATCTCAAATCATTATGTTTTTATCTATATTTGTATATTAATTTTCTTAACTATTAATCTTTTTCATCTTTAAATGTGTTGGTGAAGTTGAATAAGTGTGGTCCTTCTAGAGCATGAAAGACTGAAACAAATGCTGAAATGCACTAATCTAGTTGTTGCAACACACTACATAGAGTCAGACCAAACGCACCATAGATGAAATCCTTTGGTGACCCCCAATCACCATAAAAATTTAAGCCATCAGATGATGTGCCAAACATAATAAAAAAAATTACTTGAAAGCGATAGTGATATTGATAAGGAAGTCCATCCATTCCTTTGGATGAAAAACACAATGTTTATGATGGAGATGCAGATAAACCAACCACAAATGAAACAGTCTTGAATACAAATTTACAGGCTTTAGATGTTATTAATATTGTCAACACATTTTAGTTCACATGAACGAATCTATTTGATTTAGTATCTATGGATGGATGCACTCCTGAAGTTGAGTGCTTACATAAAATAAATTGGTGGGGTCTCTTAGATTAAATAATGATGATGAGACATTAATTTTGAATCTTAAATGTTAAAAGGATTATGGGATAATTTTTTTTCACACTTATTTTGTGAACAAATTATTTTAGGTTTTCTTTAGAATTTTTTACATAATTGTTTTTTTTTTTGCTAATAATTTGTATAAAATGGTTTTAGAAACTGAAAAAGATAGTTTTTATGTTTTTGTGTAAATTTGGATATTACAATAGCATATTTTGATCATCAAAGAATGAAGAGCTGCAAACATGATCTCATCATATCGAGATGTGTTTTCACAACAACAAAACAGGAAAATTGATTAGCTGGCAACTAGTAGAGACTAGCCTTAGTGAAGGTGCAATTTGCCACAACAAATCTACAAAGTTAAAGATCTTGAAGTTAAGAGACACTTGCCATAATGAGTCATCCATTTTCTCCAATGAACAAGGTTCAGAGACATGAAGATCAATTGCAGAATCCTTAGTTCAAAAATGTAATTTCATTGCAGCGAAAGATGCTTTTGCCACAACGAAAATCTGCAACAAAAAAAAAATGTAATCTTTGCTCTATTTAAAGAGTTTGTAACATCCTTTGTGTTAACTTTTGTTTTGAATTCTCATAAATAAAATATTTCTCTCTCTCTTCTCTCCTTCTTTTCTCTATTCCCTTTTTCTTTTCTTCCATTGTTACTCTCTTGAGGTTCTATTTGGATCCTGCACGATCCAAATGATGCAGTTAAACTCCTCTTGAGTTCAATAATGATAAATGTGATAAATGTAGTAGCCGAAGTATAACAGATAATAACTAAAGAGAGAGCATATATGAAAAAAATTCAAGACTACTTTTATTATAGAAAGTTCTCTTTTAATTACAATCAAAATTCTCATTTCTCCCCCTTTTGTCATAAGTAAAAATGGGTTTGAAGATAGAAAGATTGAAGAACATCACTGTCAATCTTGAGATGGCGGTGGTGGTGAAGGTTGAAAGTGTGGTAGTGAAGATGGAGGGGGTGGTGGTATCGAGCCAAGGGTGGTGGTGGAGGACTAAAAGATGCAGGTATAGGTGGTGGTTGAGGTACAGATGTAGGCGGAGCTGCAGCAACAGCTCCAAGCATAAACATTTGAGCCTATTGAATGTTTTGCAATAAGACGACACTAAGGTTGGAGAACTGGGTTGTAATGGCATTCTACATAGAGAGGCGGAATTGCTCATTCTCTTGGAGTTGACATTCAGCAAATATCTTGGACTCCATGGCTTGGCCCATCATATCTTGGACTTGATCACAAGTGACACTGGCGGGTTTTGCATAGTTAAGAGGAGTGGGGCCGGAGCTGGTTGAATAAATAATAATAGTGTCATGTTAACCCTTATCTCGAGAAGTGACCTCATTTGAAGTTGTAGACTATTTGCATGCAGGGTATGGAATATGGGGTTCAACTTCATCAGCCATAGCTGCACTGGATGCTTCACCAGTTTCGTCCATTACACCAGTGTTTGTAAGATCAACGATGACCTCACGCACAATGGTGTCGTCCACAGCTTTAGCAGATGCATAAGCTTGGATGCTAGCAACAATTTCTTTCTCAACAATAACAGCAACAACAACATCTTTGTTAACCTTCTTCTTGTTTTGAGCTTCATGGAGCTGAGTAACATGAGCTACAATCTATTATTCTTACATCTTCTTCAAGTTGTAGGTGTAACACCCTGAAATTTCAAGTTGTTGAGCTGGATGTTTGATGTGTGTTATGTTGCTTGATTATTTGATTTATTTTGGTAATTGTTATTTGTTGTCTGTCTGTCTTGGTATGCGTGTTTGGTGATTGATGTATTAAGTCAACTTTGTTGGCCTGGGGTTACTGGGCATACACGTAAGATAGACATGTCCTGTCAGCTGAGTACTTAAGCACAGGAGTGCACAGTGAAAGCATGTTTTTCTTCTCTTCTTCTTTGCGCCTTTCTCTCCTTTTCTCTCTAAGCTTACCCACACCCAGAAACCTTTCTTCCTTAGCCCTTCTGTGTCACCTTCAACCCCGAGGACCTCCGTAGCTGCCACGAAACCCCCTAGGTCAAGAGGATCCTCGTGACCGGAGCGAAAGTCTTAGATGACCATTCGTGAAGTTCAAGGAAAACGAAGCCCTGCTCTTGCTTTCATGCTTCGGAGGATAGTGTTTCAGTACCGCTAGACTCTACGGAGAACTCCTGTTTAGGTAAGGGGAGTTTATCATATTTAGTAACAGCTTTAGATACCATAGTTGGGGACCAAGGAGTCAGACTATGAAGATGACTGCATATCCCTGTTGTGTGCTATTCTTTGAGTAAGAAAATGTCTTTTGACGAATGGGATGTGGTATGTTAATGTTTGATGATGTTCTTGTGTGTTGATGTTTGATGGTGTTCTGATATGAAGAGTTTGATGGTGCTTTGTGGGGACAGTTGATGTTATAAGAACTCCCTAGGCATGCGTGTGAAGTAGGCATTTTGATGCTGAAAACTCCCAAGACACTTTTTAGGAGTGTTTATGGAGGTGCCGGATATGCCGAGCTGAGCTATTTACGTAGTATGCATGTGTACATGCGGGACGTGACTCTTAATAGTCTTTTGTTGGCAGAGGTCAATATTTCGGGTTCCTTACTCAGGGTTGTTCCCTTAAGAGCTGTCAAGCTCACTTCCTTTTCTTTAGACATATCGGGTTCCTTACCCGGGGTTGGTCATTCTCCCTTTTGAGCTGCTGAGCTTAAGTCCTTTCTTGAGAGAAAGCTACCTGAAAATAATAGGAATACTCACAATAACCAAAAGGGGGGGTGAATTGATTAAAACTTGGTCTTTTAAAATTTCTTTACAAAATCAAAGTAAGGATCTTAATCACTTTTAAAATCAAGAATGCTTTTAATCAATCAATTCACTCAGCTCAGGAAATCAATAGCTCAAAACAGAACTTGTTGAGTAATGATAAGAATACCAAGAATAAATGAACAAGATAACTAATAGAGATTTAAGAATAGAAAATCAACACAAGAATTTATACTGGTTCACTTCTCAAGAGAAGCTATATCCAGTTTCTTCTAATCAACACTAGATTAAAGTTCCACTATTATAAATTTCAGTTCTTACAAGCTTTATTACAATCACTCTTTATCAACCCTAGATAAAGATAAGAAATCTAAAACCCTATTAGACTTCTAGTGAACAAGAATCAGAGAACACTACTCTGTTCTTCCCTAGAGAACACTACTCTAGTACAAGCTTCAAAGAACAAATTTACAACAACACCAAATAACAAAAATTGCAAAACAAATTTACACTCAAAGAGAATGGAGAGAAAAAACCTGATGATCCAATGAATATGAATGCATGTGGTTTACCAATCAGAGTTGAATGAACAAATGAATTTCAGAACATGCTCTCCTATTCTTCTTTGAAAACTCTTGCCCAAGAAATCATTCAAAACCCATGAAGATTAAAGAGTGGGACAAGAAGTTAGTAGACCCAGAAAATCACTTTCAAACTTTGTGAAGGCTTGTGTGTATTCAAAAAATCGAAATATTCAAGTTAAAAAACAAGCCAAGCCTCACTCCTATTTATAAAAGATTTTTGTAACTAACTATAATCGATTAAATTGTTACTTAATCGATTAAAGTATTCATAGGATTTCTGGAACAACGAGCAAAATAATCGATTAAAACGAGTTGTAATCGATTAGAGCAGTGACACATGTATTTCTGAAAAGCCTTGTGTAATCGATTATAGGAAATAGTAATCGATTAAATCAGTGAAACAAGCTTTTCTAAGAATCTTATGTAATCGATTACAAGAAATGGTAATCGATTAAAGCAGTGAAACATGATTTTCTTTTAACACTATGTAATCGATTATAATCGATTAAATTGTTCTTCAAAGCTTTTCCAGATTTAAAAACAAAGCAAATAATCGATTAAATCGTACTGTAATCAATTAATCCAGTGAGATTTGCATTTTTCCAAAAACATTGCCTATTTGGTTCTTTTTCAAAAATTGCTTTAATTCTTTGATGAAAACGTTTAAGCATATAAATGATTAAGTGCATGCAATGCAAGGATCAAAAGATTGGCCTCTTTATACACTTCATTTGAATTACATTCTTCCAAGGCATGTGAAAAGCTCAAAACAATCTTCCAAGTCCTAAGCTTCAAGCTTCAATCTTCAAGTGGCTCCCCCTATATCCAACACTACCGGGTTCCCTTACTCGGATGAGCTTGTATCCTTTCTTGAGAAAGCTACCGGGTTCCATTACTCGGATGAGTTCGTATCATTTCTTGAGAGAGAGCTACCGGGTTCCCTTACTTGGATGAGCTTGTATCCTTTCTCGAGAGAGCTACCGGGTTCCCTTACTCGGATGAGCTCGTATCCTTTCTTGAGAGAGCTATCGGGTTCCATTGCTCGGATGAGCTCGTATCCTTTCTTGAGGGAGCTACCAGGTTCCATTACTCGGATGAGCTCGTATCCTTTCTTGAGAGAGAGCTACCGGGTTCCATTGCTCAGATGAGCTCGTGTCACTGGGTTCTATTACTCGGATGAGCTCGTATCCTTTCTTGAGGGAGCTACCAGGTTCCATTACTCGGATTACTCGGATCAGCTCGTATCCTTTCTTGAGAGAGAGCTACCAGGTTTCATTACTCGGATTAGCTCGTATCTTTTCTTGAGAGAGAGCTACCGGGTTCCTTTACTCAGATGAGCTCGTATCCTTTCCTGAGAGAGCTACCGGGTTCCTTTACTCGGATGAGCTCGTATCCTTTATTTGAGAAAGCTGTCGGGTTCAAATTACCCACCAAAAGCCTACTTTGTACAACCCGTCATTCGTAACCCGGACAACCTTGTGCAGGTTCATGGTAATACAACCAAAAGTCTTACCTTTGTATCAAGCCTATGTTGTTTGCTTTAATCGATTACAAACGCTTAGGTAATTGATTGCATAGTGCTGGGTTCATCCTTGGTGTTTTGTAAGTCCAAGGTCCGACCTTGTCCACCATTGTTCGGGGTCTTATCTTATGACCCCAGTTGTGTCTAGGTGCTAACCCGGACCACTAATACTACACACCGGTTAGTCTGTGTTGTGTGCTACGTGTATAATGAACCTATATGGTATTGTTGAAACCTTGGAAGGTTGGCTCGTGAGATGATGATGTGCATTGATAACATGGGGGGTGTATGGCATTATCCTACCTAGGAAGAGTTCGTTCCTGGCGGGTCATACATTGATGGTGCCCATGGTTATCAAATGCAGGTGGATATACATAGATACCCACGGGGGTGTATGGCATTATCGTACCCAGGAAGAGTTCGTTCCTAGCGAGTCATACATTGATGGTGCCGTGGTGATATGGTATGTATAGACACATGAGATGCCGGGACCGAGTGGTTAACCTTGTAAGGACCACGGTCAGTACATCGATGATGCCCTCATTTGGGGCGGTATGTATGTACATGGGGGGGTGTATGGCATTATCCTACCTAGGAAGAGTTCTTTCCTGGCGGGTCATACATTGATGGTGCCCATGTGACATATTACATTTACACGATGGAAATAGGATGATTGGCTGTAGGGTACTGGAGTACTGGGGGACCACGTCTGTTAAGTACTCCTTCTGACACCCAGGGCTGATCACCACTGAAGGGAGCAACCTGTGCACGACAGAGTGACCCTGATAAGCTACTACATCATCGAGACCACAGGGATGGGCTATTTCCGTGATGGTACCACATTGCACGCTGAGTGAATGGCAGGAGCATGCATCATGCTAGACATTGTAAGTTGATCTATGGAATGCTAGTGGATTGTTTGTCCATGTTGATTGTGTGATGAAATGCCGGGATGATATATGATATTGTGATATTTGAATTGTCTTCCTTAACTGATGATTATCTGTTGATTGTTATTTTACATAATGAACTCACATTTGCTTTGTTGTACCGTGTGGTTGGTACCTGTGATGATCGCGAACCGCGTTCGTGTGAGCAGACAATCAGCAGTAGGTGATTTGGAAGAGGACCATCTTTTTGGTTGGAGCCGCCGAGTTGCTAGGATGTCGATGAGTTAGATCCCGAACAGGAGTCATGTTTCGCTAGTTGCACCCCTTGTTTTGATAGTCACACCCCGTGTTTTGCTAGTTACACCCCCAACGTTTAATTTATTGTTCCCTTTGTAAAACACTTATATATTTTAGACATGGTCGATTGTACCTAAAACTAAATTACGTTTTGTATGTATGTGTATTTGAAATGCCTCATGTATCTCTTATTCATGTATTTGCTTATGGTGATAATTTTCATGTGCTCGCGAAAAATTTACTACGGTTTCCATAATCAAATTAAGGGGTGCTCTTTTTATTAAAAACGTGTTAATGACATGGTTAAGAGTTA
Organism: Glycine latifolia; assembly: GCA_013407115.1. NCBI lineage: Eukaryota > Viridiplantae > Streptophyta > Magnoliopsida > Fabales > Fabaceae > Glycine > Glycine latifolia. The sequence goes on from CM023942.1 coordinate 13,048,446, forward strand.
GTGATACAGTAGGGATGAGGCGGGTTGTTACAGTAGGTGCCCTCATACTAAATGGTTGGAAGCTTAAAAAGATGTTGCATAAAGAAGTAACTGTTAGCATCTTTGGTAAAGCATACACAAGTGTCATCAAAGTGATACTTCCTAACAAGACGTAACACCTAAATAATGTCACAGTGCACAACATTGTTACTTTCATCATAGCCAGAAGTGGAGGCTTTTTGAGAGTCCATCCACACGATTTGACTCTAGAAGGTACTAGCATCATGAGCGTTCGGAGTACGTATCAGCTATTTTCCATTAAAGAAAGAACTCCAATTGTAGGGAAGTTCACATTCTCCACCTTTATTTTCCTTGTAGGAATATCTTCTTTGTAGTACAACTCAAATCCCTTTTTCTTGGCAGCATTTCACACTGGTAAACGTAAACAAACTCTATCAGCAACCATCTTGATGTTAGTTGCCGCTAAGATGTGCAGACCAAGAGGGTACGCTGTGAATTGATCTCACATGTACATCTGTTAATGTAACTTTCCCAGGGATGAGCGATCTTCTTGTGAGAGTTGTATATAAGTAGGATGCACTGACAAGAGTTTAAAATAGGCATCCACAAGTGCACCTTCTTTTGAAACTGTATCTTTGGAGGTTCAACTTCTTACAAAGAGTCCTTTCTTTGCTTTGCGAACAGTTCCTGAGAAATAAGGCCTTGAGAGCTCTTCTCGCCTTCAACTTCTACATACTGCGCCAAGCATGACTAGGGGTCACTTCAGTGGAATTTTAAACTCATTGTTGAGTTCTAGGAGCAAGCTAATTAGGAGGCATCTTAACAACATTTGGATGCAGCTAATGATAGATCCTTAATAGCCTCAAACGGAGGTGCACATAGTCATATGGCATCCATATGGGTGCTTGAACCGATATTGTTTCCCTAACCACAGGTTCAAAGAAAATTACTTCAGAGAGGGGGTCGCAAGAGTAGGATTACTATTAATGAAGGCCAGAGGAAACATCTGAGCATCCATTAATGGTTCCCTTAGAGTTGTCCTTCTGAATCTATCCATATGTAGAGGAGATGGATGTGGACGCGGTTGAGTGGATGATGCATGCTTGCAAAGGGTGAGATAAGAGTGTCCTCGGTGGACTCATTATCTGATGAGTAAGAAGTTGGATATTTCTTATTTCCAATTAAGGAAACCACCCATTCTTTATCACCAATCTTCGGGATGGCCTTGGTCACCATCATTTTTATGCATTGTGGAATGGCAAAGGAGATGACAGATGCTTGGGGTTTAAAGACTAGTTGGGCTTTCTTTACCTCCTTAGGAGCTGGGGCATCTAGAGCAACAATTTTCCTCTTCACAAGGCCACTCGAACAAGCCTTCATCTTCATCAGTCTCACTTAGGTCTTTCAACCTTTGTGGGACTGAGGTCACTACTGCTAGACGTGCAGGAGCAGATGCAATAGACTCATGCCTTCTTTTAGTCCTATGCTCCTTTTCCAGAAGCTCTTCTTCTTTTCTTTGTGACTATTCTCTGGTATTCTTCTTCTACTATTGCTCAGCCATGATCTTCTAAATTTTTCTTGAACTGCCAAAGTCGTTCAGACCTAGGTCTTCATCAAGGATGGCCTTGTCCAACCTTTTCTGTTTTCTTTTGTTGATGGCATCCATGTCCACTTCAAGATCCTCATTTAAGCTTTGTTCTAAAGCCACTTTCATAGCTTTCAGGTTAGTCTTGCTAAACTTTTGTTGTTTAGCGACGATTAAACCCTTGGCTATTAGTGTGTGCTTAGAATCCTGGTTTATCTTATTGAACACATGGTATACTCCTTGATCCTACAAGAGTTTGTTGATGAGGGTTGCATAATAGATGTCGTTCATACCAGCTAAGACCTTAAGGTTCCTCATCATGTTCATGTATATTATGTGTGGAAGGTCACGAACTTGTGAAAATCAGAGAGTTATTTTGGAACCTGCTTTATGGAGCACACTCTTGTTCAGAATGTTAGCCCATAGTTTCGCCTTTTCACATATCATATTGTATACAATCATCTTCTGGTCACCAGCATTGTCAGCATTGTCTCTGTAGAGTGCTCTAGTGACATGGGAGTCATAGTTCTTCTCCCAACCTTCCTGGTAAGTATTGCCCTTATGCAGACATTTTATTGCCTTAGCAATAGTGTCGCAAGATAATACCATCTTCATTCCTAAAGACATGGAAGCAATAGTCTTTTTGTTTACGAACTTAGCATGTATCCAAAAGCATTTTATCAGTTTAGGATAAATGGTTTGTGCTTCGTTGAAAAATTGTCTGGCACCACAGAACAATAGGGTTTCATTCAACTTTAGACCCACTTTTTTGAGTTCTTGAATGACGAAAAAGTGTTCTACATGGATGGATGACTCATTGTCAGTGTGAATGGTGGTGATTTCTACGGTGAGGATTATCTCAATAACTAGGGTGTTTGCAGAAGCCAATGTAACAAGATGAGAGATAGGGTTTGAATACTTAGAAAGGAAGTTGAAGTGTTTGCAAAGAGAGTGTAATGCAAAAAGTTTCAACCTAATAAGGTTTTATAGCGGGCTTTTTGGATTTTTTCAAAAACAATCATTAGGCCCGCTTCCCAAAACCAACTCAGCATGAAGCATTACAACGTTTCGCTAAGAAAATGTTGAGTTTCATATATAAGAATAAAATGCATGATATGTCGTCCATATATTGAACATTGTGATGTGTGTTTAAGGTTTAGTGGACGATATATCGTTAGATGTAGCAGCGGACGCATATAGAGATTGAGTCAATCATTAACATGTATCATTCCAAGTAGACTTCTTAGCATAATCAACCTTTCTTTAGTTATCTAGCTAATCATCAGTAGGCACAAACTGTAAATCCACTGTCCCATTTTGAACATGATCTCTTATATAATGATGTTTAATTTCTATATTCTTTGCTCTCGAATGCAATGTTGGATTTTTTTGAAAGACTTATAGCAACTCTATTGTCACCAAAGATAGGAATGTTACTCTCACAAACACTGTAGTCTTCAAGCTAGTTCTTTATCCAAAGAAGTTGAGCCTAACAACTTGTTGTTGACATGTATTATGCTTCAGTAGTAGACAATGTAGGTGAGCCTTTCTTCTTGCATATCCAAGTTATTAAGTTGCCACCTATAAAGTCACAGTTTTTACTTGTACTTTTTCTTCGACTTTATCAGAAACATAGTTCGCATCACAATAGCTTATGAGTATGAAACTTTCTCTTCTTTTGAACATAAGACTAAGGTTAGATGTTCCAATTAGATATCTAAATATACATTTAACTGTAGTTAAATGAACTTCCCTTGGTTCTTTTTGGAAATTTTCACACAAGCAAACACTGAGCATAATATCAGGCCTGAACGTAGTGAGATAGAGCAGTGAACCAAGCAATGCTTTGTACTGAGTCCCATCCACCTTCGTTGATTCCTTGTTCGGTCCCAGATATATAGTGGGATGCATAGGAGTCTTCATCTGTCTTGCATCATTCATGTTGAATTTCTTTAACAATTCTTTCACATACTTGGTCTAATGAATGAAATGCCATGGGGGTGTTTACTTTATTTGCAATCCAAGAAAGAATTTCAACTCTACCATCATGCTCATTTCAAACTCAATCTGCATTAACTTAGAAAAATCTTCACAGAGCATTCATTAGTAGCACCAAAAATAATATCATCCATATAAACTTGTACTAATAAAAACTGAGAATCATAGTTTTTACGAAAGAGAGTTGTGTCAACCTTTCCTCATTCAAATCCATTTTTCAAGTGAAATGAACTTAGTTTTTCATACCAAGCTCTAGGAGCTTGTTTAAGTCCATATAGGGCTTTGTTGAGTTTAAAGGCATGTTGAGGAAAGGTTTCCCTCTCAAATCCAAAAGGTTGCTCAACATAAACTTCCTCTTGGATTATGCCATTTAGAATTGCACTTTTTACATCCATTTGATACAACTTTTTATTACTATAAGCTGCAAATAAAAGTAAGATGCGTATTGTGTTAGAATCAAAGAAGCTGAGGCAAAGGATTCAAAGATGATGGAAGCAAATGTGTTTTGATATTTTACATGCCCACTCAATATGATGGCATTTGTAATTTTGTTTAAGCTTGGGTAATTTGATAAAGCTTTATAATCCTCATCAACTGCTGATTATTCATGCATCCACACATTCATTTAATAGGAATTAATCAAGTAGTAATAAACAAACTTATAGAATTTCATAAAGGCATTTAGAAATTGCATAAAACATTTTTTTACTGTTTTAATCGATTACCATTGGCTCGTAATTGATTAAATTAGCTTTACACAGAATGAGGGACTTACTGTGATAATCGATTATCTTGGGATATAATCGATTACATAAGCTTCAGCACAAATCTTACACAGCATGTTCATCTTGTTTAATCGATTACCAGATATTCGTAATCAATTAAATATGCATTGTTAAGTTTTAGGCATGTTCTGTCTTAATCGATTATATGAGTACTTAATCGATTACTTGTGTGTATTGTGAAACTATGTCCTTCTGGCTTAATCGATTACATGGTTATATAATCGATTATTCTATTCGTTTAAGATTTCTAGATTTTTTATGAACAATTTATTCGATTATATGGTTAAAATAATCGATTACCATAGTTAAAATAATCAATTACTAAGACGAATTAATCGATTACAGTTAGTTGAAATAGTTTTTTTTTTATAAATAGAAAAGCTGAGTCTTAGTGAGATTAAGTAAGAAAGAGAGATATTCGTGAATACCCTGTTTAGTTTACATTCTCTAAAAGCTCTCAAGTTTTTCCAAGGTTGAAATTATTGAGATAATCAAATGTGTTGAGTGTCATTGATATCTACATGAGTTTTGAGTCTTGATACTCATTATGTGTGAAGATATATTCAAGCTAGTGCTTAAAGAAGCTTCAAAAAAGTATGGTAGTCATCATCTCAGGTTGATTGAATCATTCATATCATTGTAGTTGCTGAGGATTATGAGGTGATATCTTTCTTGAACCTAAAGCTTGAGTTTGTTGTTAATTGTTGTAAAATTGTGTTGTATTTCCATATAACATTTGGATTCTTTAAAGCTTGTTCTAGAAAGGGTTTCTAGAGGGAAGAACAGAGAGGGGATCTCTGGTTCTTGATCTTTTGAAAAGTCTATAGGGAGTAGAGTTTGAATTTTACCTAGGGAGGGTAAGAGAGATCATTTTGTAAGCTTGTAAAGAACAAATATTTGTTATAGTGGAACTTTAACCTAGATTTGGTTGGAAGGAAACTGGATGTAGCCTCCGGGGTTGAGAGGTGAACCAGTATAAATCTTGTGTGTATTTAAATTTCAGTTTATGTTTCATTAAAATTCTTGAAGTTGAGAATTTTCTTATCATATAAATTTAGTTTCAGCACAAGAGTTATTTGGTTGATGAAGTAAAGTGATTTCTAATTGGTTTTAAATAGATACGATCCTTTTGAAATCTTCTGCTGTTACATATTTTAAGAGGAATTTTTAAAAATCTGAGGTTAAACCAATTCACCCCCCTCTTGGTTTATTTGCATAAGTATTCATTGTATTTTCATATTGCTTCTAAACATGAAACAAGTGCAAAGGTTTTTTTTTTAGTCTATACCTTCTTGTTGTGAGTAACCTTTAACAACTAACTTTGTCTTGTTTCTCAAAACCTTACCACTTTCATACAATTTGTTGTGAAAGACCCATTTCACTCCAACTACTTTCTTCCTTTTGGTAGTTCAACTAACTTCCAGACATCATTCTTTTGAAATTGGTCAAGCTCTTCTTGCATCGCTTTCACCCAATAAGCATCTTGCATGGCCTCGTCAATGTGTTTGGGTTCCATCACAGAGATCAGTGTAATGTGTCCTTGTGTTCTTAGACGATCTTGTTTGAACACCTATTATCTGACTTTCTAGGTGATTCCTTCTCATGATGCACCTAGTAGGTTCTCTTCAACTAGTGCTTCTTGTTGAGTGGACACTATTATCTCTGGATCCTATCTATACGAGCTAGTTGCTATAGAGCTATTGTCCAGTCGTAAATCTATCTTACCTATGTCGGTTATTCTGCCTTTTTGATTCCTTCTGAAAGTGACTATTCCACCATGATAAGGAGTCAGGCATTGGAACATAGACTTTTCTCTTATCATGTGTCGTGAGCAGACACTGTTCAGGTACCATAACAGGCGTTTGTTGTAACGACCCGCCTCGTCGCTATGATATCACTAACTCTTAATTGTGCAGATCTCAATTTTAATAAAAACTCCATTAATTTGATTATGAAAATGATGGTAAATTTTTCGCCATAATACAATTATCATACACATATTACAATTACATAATTAAACACATATGTACATATATATTAAATCATTACATGTCATCCACATGTTAGAACTTCCATTAGTTTTACATGTATATACACCTGAAATTACATATCTAACAAAAAGCCAAAGAACTAACTAAGAAAGAGTTGATTAACAAAACAAAACTCTTTCCTAAAAAGAACTCCAACGTCATCACGTCGGCTTGGTGGCTCCAACCAAAAAGAATCTCCTCCAGAGTCACCTAATGCTGCTCATACACGAACAACAGTTCGCAATCATCATAGGTACCAACCACACGGTATAACAAATGCAAGGGTGAGTTTCTTATATAAAACCAACAAGCATCAGATAGCAGCAGTTGGGAAAGAAACAACATTACCCATCACAATCATTAACAAAAATCCATTATTCCAATACACACTCAACAAAAGAATTAGTAGATCTGCTCCGCCTAAAATGGGAATGGGCTAGGGTTATGAACTTATAATCGAAAATCTGATAATCGAGTCAATTCCATGATTATAAGTTCATTCCATACCGGACCTGACCTCACAACTCAAACAATCATGCATAGAATGATGCATTCACCTGACTCATCTATCAACATGCAATGTGGTATCATTCTCATGGAAATAGCATCTCTCAAGAAAATGATGTAGTAGCTTGTCGAGGTCACCCTGTCGTACACAGGCCACTCCCTCCCATGGTGATCAGCCCTGAGTCACAAGGGAGTTCCAAACAGAGTTATGCCTCGTAGTACCCCCGTACTTACTACCACCATCTTATTTCCATCAATGCAAATGAAGTATGAAACATGGGCATCATCAATGTATGACTCCGCTAGGAACATATCCTTCCTCGCAAGGGTAACCCGTCATACACCCCCCTATGTACATACATAACACTCCAATATGGGCTCACCGATGCACTGATCGTGGCTAGGAACACATCCTTCCTCGCAAGGGTAACCAACCGGTCATTGCATACCACATGTACATACATAGCATACAACCATAGGCACCATCAATGTATGACCTGGCTAGGAACACATCCTTCCTCGTAAGGGTAACCATAGGTATCCTTGTATATCCACATCACACAATGACAACCATGGGCACCATCAATGCATGACCCGACTAGGAACACATCCTTCCTCGCAAGGGTAACCAGTCATGCACCCCCATGGGTGTCAATATATCCATATCACATAATGATATTATTAGCATCAACATAATCTCTTATCAATGTCATTATCAATATCTCCATCACATCATCTAATTTCATCATCATACATATTAAACTTATCTCATTTCCAACATCATTAACCCAATAAACATATATCTCATTTGAACATTATTTCATTCAGACATCACTAATCACATAAACATTATCTCATTTGTACATCATCAAACACATCATCGCTATCTCATTCAAACATCACCAATACATCAATAACATCTCATTTCAACATTATCAATGACATTAACATCACCTCATACATCCACAATCCATATTACCACGAGACTGATATTTTAGGAAAATTCTAAATTAAAGAGGAGGACTATAATATATAAAACACACTCTTATACCCATTTAAAAATTTAATAAAGAATTAAATAGGAAAACATATTATAAAATTTTGGACAGAGTCTCTTCTGTAATTAAGACTTTTTCCAAAAATCCAATCATTACAACAACAATATTATTCACAGTTTATCCATCAACAGGCCAATTCATCGCATCCCATTAGTTAAAAACACAGTTTTTCTTGAAAACGAGCACACATAGGAACAAACACACATCAATCATAAATACATCGCATCCCATTAGTTAAAAACGTAGTGTTTCTTGAAAAGCAGCACACATCAGGGACAGGCATATATCCTCATAGTTAGACTCCCTGGTCCCTAACTATGTACCAAAACTATAACTAAAATAATAAACTCCCCTTACCTAACTAGGAGTTCTCCCTGTTACAACCTAGCGGTGTTGTTTCACGATCCTTCGAATACGTGTGCTTGTCCGAACATAGAGCTCTATATACCAAATTGAAGACAATTTAGTATAGATTTCAAAGACAAGGTCAAAATTAACATTTAGGGTCAAATACCCACTCAAATCAAAAAGGGGCTAAATGGTATTTTTGGGAGTTCACATCAAAGGACATCATTTTGAAATTCCAATCACACCAATGTGACCAGGACTCAACAAGGATCACAGAAATGACATCAATTTCATAAAAAGGATACTTTTACAATATCTCATTTTCAAAGAGTTTTCAAAGGAAGTGTAAAAACACCCAATAAAGGTACCCAAATCACAAGAGATATCAAGAGAGACTTCAAACTAGTTAAGAAAAGACAATGAAACTATGGTTACCTCAAAGAAACCAAAAAAGGAGGATTGGAGGCTCCATTCTCTACTGAATCCTCGGGTTGAATTTTGAAGATTCCGCTCCAATTAAAGGGTTCCTCTCCGTGCGGTGGTCTTGTGGCAACCAACGGCTGCCTGTGGTGGTCATCGGTGGTCTTGGGTGGTGAAGGAGGAGGGGAAGGGGGTTGGGTGCTGTTTGGGGGAGAGAGAAAGGCCATTTTTCAAGTTTGGACGTTGCTGGTACTATATATTTATCACCGCCTTGACTTGCCCAGGCGAACAAAAATGCTTGCAAAATTCGCCTGGGTGAGCTAACCAAATTTTTAAATTTCTGCTTCAGTGAAAAATTAATATCTCGCGTTTCAGTTATTATTTCATCAATCCAAAATAGTGATTTTATTCAAACAGGTTTCGGGTCAAACTTGGAATCACACAATTCAACTCAACTCAAACTAACTTAGCATAACCTAACATACATACCAAGCAATTGGACAAGGGTAAAATTCAGAATAACTCAACCAATCTAAATTGATCAAATAATCAAACAATCACAACAAATATATCAAATATTTATTTTCAATTATCAAAATTTCAGGGTGTTACAATTGTTTCTTGCTATCAACGATATATGTCAACATCAACATCAACAACACCTTTAACCCAAGCTAATTCGGGTCAGTGGTAGATGAGCCGAATGATAGATACAAGGAGGTTGGAAAAAAAAAAAGCAAAGAAGAGGGAGATGAAGAGGAAAATAACTAAAAATGGACCATTTGGGACATAGAGATAACAATGAGTCAAACCCTCCACCAAACTTATAGTTTTTTTCCATTCTGTCCTAAGACACACCATCTGTCAATCTATATCTCATTCCATTAAGTCTTGCTTAACTACCTTTCCCCAGGTAAGTTTCAGTCCACCCCTACCTCTCTTTATGTTGAGCTCTTGGTAACAAACTTTTATTCTTATGGGAGCATCCAAGGGTCGTCTCATTACGTGACCAAACCACTTCAATCTATGTTCCCTCATCTTTTCACTCACCGGTACTACTGCTACCTTTCGTCGAATATCTTCATTTCTTATCTTATCCATCTTTGTATAACCACACATCCACCTTAACATCCTCATTTCTGCTACCCTTATATTATGCTCATGTTGCCTGTGTGCTGGCCAACATTCAGCCCCATATAACATTGCAGGTCTTACAATTTTTCTATAGAATTTTCCTTTTAGCTTAAAGGGAATTTTGCGCTCACACAACAATTTATATGCACTCCGTCATTTCTTCCACCCTACTTTGATTCTATGATTGACATCCTCATCAATTTATGCAAGATTGATAAAAGGTACGTTAAATCATCTTTCTTGGGTACCTCTTGACCAAGTATATGCACGCGATTTTGATGATCACCTTTTACTAGAGAAAACTCACATTTTATATACTTAGTCTAGCTACAGTTTAACATAAGTCCTTTAGACTCCAAAGTGCTTCTCCACAATTCAAATTTCCTATTTAACATCGTTTTTTATCTCATCAGTAAGTACAATATCATCTGTAAAAAAAATATACCACGAAACTTCCTTTTGAATATCTTTTGTTAGTTTATCCATCACTAAGACAAAAAGATAAGGACAAAGAGCCAAACCTTGGTGTACAACTACCGTGATAGGAAAATAACTTGATGTTCTATTACAAGCTTTCACACACGTGGTAGCCCCATCATACACATCCTTGAGTGCATTTACATATTTTAATGATACTTTTTTCTTCTCAAGAGCTCACCATAAACTTTTCTTAGGACCATATCGTATGTTTTCTCGAGATCTATGAACATTGTATGTAAGTCTTTCTTCTTTTCTTAATACCTTTCCATTAATTGTCGCATCCAAAAAATGGTTTCCATGGTACATCTTCCTAGCATAAATTCAAATTGATTTACAGAAATCTTGATCTCTCTCCTCAAGCGATGTTCAATAACTCTCTCCCACAACTTCATAGTATAGCTCATAAGCTTAATGCCTTTATAGTTAGAACAATTATGGATATTTCCTTTGTTTTTGTAAATAGGCACAAACATACTTTTCCTCCAAGCATCAGACATCTTATTTGTATGAAGAAACTTATTGAAAAGATTGGTTAGTTCTTTTATTGCCACATCCCTCAAGCCTTTCCACACTTCAATAGGGACGTCATTTGATCCCAAAATTTTACTATTCTTCATCCTCTTTAAAGCTTCCTTAACTTCATGTGTATTAATTCTGCACACAAATCTTCTATTCATATCATCATAAGCGTCCTCCAAGTCCACATCACTTTTATCGACACCCCCATCAAAAAGTTTGTTAAAGTCTTTCATCTATCTTCCATTTACATCTTCATCTCGTACCAAAAGTTTTTGATGTTCATCCTTGATGCATCTAACTTAGGTGAAGTCTTTACTCTTCTTATCCCTCAGTTTTGCAAGTTTGTATATACATTTTTCACCATCATTGCTCCCAAGATTCTTATAAAAATAGGCAAAAACCTTGCCTCTAACTTCCTGCACTGCTTTCTGTGCCTTTTTCCTTGCTAATCTAAACTTTTGCAAGTTTTCATCATTGAGATTTTTATTCAAAGATCTAAAGCATCCATTCTTTTGTTTAATTTCCTCATGTACCTCTCCATTCTACCATCATGTTTCCTTTGTAAGAAATATGTTTCCTTTGCTTTCTCCCAACACCTTCCTCCCCACATTTTCGATACACTTAGTCATCTCATTCTATATTTCATTTGTTTCTCCAACAGACTCCCACAGTCCTTCACGCAACATGCTTTCCTTGAACTCTATTTGGTTTTCCTCCTTTAGCTTCCACCATCTTATCCTTTGGTTTTGAACCCTCTTCCTCATATTAAATACTTTGTTGAACCAAATCTTTAGAATTAGCAGCTTATGTTGCATAGCGACAAAGTCTTCAGGGTAGACCTTATAGTCAATACAAGAATTTTTATCTTCTCTTATAGTCATAAAGATATCAACTTGATGATTTTGGCAACTATGATAAGTGATAAGATAGTTCCTTTTGGGTACCCAAATCTTTTTGGGTCCTTTTGTGTTAGTCATAAAGGTATTGGGTGAACCCTTCTTAGGACGATCCCTACATTTGGACGTCATGTGTCCAGTTTTTTTTTTCCACAAAAAAAAAAAATACTATTACATTATTTGATCATTATCAATTGAGAATCAGTAGCACAATTGCAGATCTGTTATAGGAATCAGTGTCTTTACTCCTCACCTTCCTTCCAAGATGTCAAAAAAGAAATTTCATTGTTATAATTCATAGTAACCAAAGAGGCTTCAAGACAACTTAGAATACAAGCGCAAAATGCAAACACTTAAGCACAACTTACACATAATATGTCTAAAATGAAGTAACCTGAGTTCTCTTACTTGTTCCCAATCTTGAAGCTTCATGATACACTTAGCGGGAGAACAACCTTTCACAGAAGTAGAGTCATGAAAAAATATGAATTAAAATTCAATAAATGATGAAAAAAGAAAGTGAGAAAAATATTGGAGAATCAGAATATAGGATTTTAAAATTACCTTGAATGGATGCAATTTTGTATGCAATAGTGTGAAAGGAATGTGAGGAATGAACCATAGAATGCAAGAATGTGAGAATGAGAGAATGCAAGGAGTGATCCCTAGAAGGCAAATGAGAAGGCGATGCGAATGCAAAATAGACAAGTGTTAATAAAATAACATACTTAAAATTAAAGCTGTGTATCATTTGTAATGGTTGTAATAAGCCTCCAAAAATACAACATTTCTGATGGTTTCTTCTAATCGCTAGAAAAAACCGTCAGAAAAGACTTTTTTTGCCATGCTTCCTAAACTCACCCACTTAATCCCTATTACTCAAGGTTCATTCATCTCGGTCAAACAACTCAAAGACTTATTATTCACCCCTAAAACAAAGTTTTCACGTACCTAATTATAATCATATATATACAAAAATCACAAACCATCGCCTTATAATTAATTAATTATAGATATTTAAATCAAATTTAATTATTCTTGCAATCTACTTAAAACCACTTAATCAAACATTACAAAAAAATATAATGTTACAATAATAATTTATTTTAACTAATAATTATGGGTAGATAGTAAAGATTAATATATTACGTACGAGTCTTTTTTTATATATTAATTCGGTTACTTTATTATATGCTTTGTATCCAATAATAATTAAAAATTATTTTAAATTAAAAAGAATTTATTTAATATAGTTAGCTAAATTTATTAAGTTTTCTAATAAACTGAATTTATTAAATTTATGAATATATAGTTACTTTTATTTAAGAACAGAAAGATGAGGAGGTTCCTCAGCTTCAAAGAAAAAAATGCTTGTAGCTCAACAACAAGCTCCTCTGACTCCAAAGAAAGCAAAAGTTGTTCTAGTAGCTCCCCTATTAAAGGAACCAATCATTGCGTCCTTCGTGCCTAGAAAGGTGAAGTTATTTAAAACAAGAGGAAACCTTGTTATTGTTGAGAAGGATTGGAATCAACCTTATCCCTCTTAGGGATCCAGTAGTGATGATGCTTCATTTAATGCCACTATCTCACCCCATGAATTTCCTCCACCTACACCCCTGAAGTAGTGTCCACCTTCATCACCAATCAACTCGAACAAGTTTAAGCACAATAAGAAGATGAAGGCCCCAATATCTAACCAAGAAAGATTTTCAGTGGCTTTCTTTACAGAGAACAAGCAAAATGAGTATATGAGGATTCCTGTTCTAAAGATCGACCTTTGGGTGACTCATCCATCATCATGACTTTTCCACTGTTACTCCATTAGAATGGATGATGTATGATTATGAACATTATCTCTATAAAGCCTCCAAGGCTCTCCCTTCTAATGCTATAGTGGCCATGATGTTTTGACAGATACCAAGTAAAATTCTACAAATTATCACAATAGAACCGAACTAAAAAATTAGGACCAGTTATTGAGTGAGAAATTGTTATATAACCTGTAACCATTATTTATTCATGATCTCTTAATCAATATTTTGTAATAATTATATAATCAAATTCTATTAATTATTTCTTATAAATTAAGAAAATTCACTATATATCACATAAAAATTATTCAAAATCATAAACACGTACAATTTCAAGATAATATAGTAATTTCTCTCTGCCAGCAGGGCACATTCAAAAGTCCGAAGAAAATCTTTGAAGGTTTCTCACATCATATAATATTTGGTACCTTGCATGCATGTATGAACCTTTCACAACAAGAGACACTTTTTCATTGTTCCAACTTGATCTCTAATATTTTAATATATGTTTTTCATTTCTAAGAATAAAAATTTATAAATCCAAATTTTATTATGAGGTCAAACTCAATCAATCTAGTCTTCTTAAACATTAGTGTCTAACCATGATAATTTCGGCCTCATCATAAAAGGGCAACCACCCATCAACATTAAAACCTTAGCCTTAAGGTGATAATTGAAGCAAGTCACATAGCTAACTTTGATAAAGTAACATCCTAGCACCAAATAGCAAACCTGTGCCAACCTAATACATGAATACTACATGAATCCTAGCACCAAAAGCACTAAAGGCCTTGAAGATATCCCAAAGATATTTTTGTCTAAGATAAGTGAGGAAACACAAATTAAAGGGGCATTTGAAATCCAAAGCAGACTTGGTCATAAAAAGGTTCATATGGCTGAAGTATGTTGATTTGACAAAACAATTGGAGTCCCTAGCCGGAGGAGGTGATTGGTTTGGTTCATGCAGCATGATCATTATAACAAGGGATACAACATTGGAATATACATTATCATAAAATGCAAAATAAATAATGATAATTTTAATGCGAAAAAACAGATAACACAATAGAAATGTTAACACTTTGGTATAATAGGTTTCTGTTTTTACTAGTTAAATTTATAACCGATTTTATTTTGACCTTTTATTTTTTAAAAAGATTAATAAAGTTTTAAAATTTTGTTTTCATTTTTTATATGTTTGAAAATTTTGTTTTCAAAAGTTTAGGGAGAAATTAGTAATCACATTTTCCAGCCAAATCTTCCTCTAAAAATTGACATTACTGTTAGCAATTTGGAAAGTGACATAACAAATTAAGCAGTTAAAAATAATTAAAAAGGAGCCAGGCTTGTAAGAGAGTATCACCATTAACCACAACACGAATCAGGGATGAGGATGTGATCTGAGATTCTCTTCATACCATTTTCATTGGGCTTCGGTTTTCATAGAGAAAGAGAGAAAGAGGAAATGGGAGTAAACCTGCAGTGCCCTATGATGCAGTGCCCTATGAGCAAACCTGCAGAAAACATTGAAGGTGTTTCTAATGATGCAGTGCCCTATGAGAAAGGCCCTCCATTAGCTTTAAAAGTAATAGGCTCTAATGTAAAGGGTGAGACCCTAGGGGATTGGGAAATGGAATTGGAAAAATATAAAAAGATTCCAAATGCCAACATTCAAGAAGTACTTGAAATAACCTACCATAGCTTAGATGTCTTGGACCAGAAAATTTATAAAATCTACCCAAGTATTAGAGTATTAGATGTCTTTGCTTGTTTCTTCAACGGAGAGAGAACGGGTATGTTGAAAGGATACTAAAGGCTTGGGATCTCTACCCAAGTATTCGAGTATTTACTGCAAAATGTCTCATAACTATTGATGATAGTGACTACTTGGATATGCATGATCTAATACAAGACATGGGTACGCAGATTTGGTCATATTGGAGTCATCGATAAATAATGGTGACTGTACCAGATTTGCTAAAAATATCATTATATGAATTAAAAAAAACACCCCAACATGTGAATAAGGAATAGAATATACTAAAAATCTGTCCCAACATTGACAGCATCAAAATGAAAACTTTGAAATAATTTAATCCAGAAACTTCACATTAAAAACTTAAACTAACTACAACACTATAGATCATGTCCCATTTGCATGTTTCAAAAACTGAAACTAACTACAACACTCTAGACCCCCAAAAATTCTGTCTTCTTCTTTTCACTAAAAAATAGATCTTCATTACATCAACTAAATATCAAGGAAAGAAACAAAACTCAATTGCACGCCGCAACACATAATAGATATATATTGTATTCAATAAAAGCTTCTCTCTAACCTTCACTTTATTTAGTTGTGCTTTCATCTACTAGTCTATATATGAAAACTGATTTGGCCCTGAGAATGAGAAGGAGAACATTAGAATTGCAGCTGATTTGGCCCAGAGAAAAAGAATGACAATGAGGAAGAGAATATTAGAAACAAGAGATAGAAGAGTATAACCAGATCTTTTAAGCACAACCCAAACAGCCAGTGTGACCAACAATATCCCCACAGTAAGGTTCTTCTACCTCCACAGTATTAAATCTGCAACTGCATTGAAACATGGCATTCATTCAGTAAAGATTCAAAGAACATGATCAATTACCAATCCATTCTTTTCTTCTAATTCTGACCCATTTCCCATTTGTACTAAAAGCAAATAAAAAAAACTAAAACAAACAAGCACAAGCACGGACACAGCCCATATAGTTGTTCCACTGTTAAAAACAGTTCCAAAATGAACATAAACAAACAACACCAACGAAATTAAAAGAAAACATTGTGATATACAGATCAAAACAAATCACCAATAAAGCTTAGAAATTTAATGAAAACTAATAATAAGAAGAACAAGATAAAGCAGCACGCGGAGGAACCTATTTGGAAGAGAATCCAAAGTGAGGAACTTGAACCCAGCAAGGGATCCGTGTCACAAAAAAGTAGAGACATTTGAAATGATCGATGGGAAAAAGAGAAGATAAAGCAGTGAACACCATTATACCTGAATAACTTCTTTGAAGATGCCGGCACCAACTCGAAGCGAGGCGGAGCTGAGGCGCTTTCACGATGGTGACACGAAGGCACGCGAGAGGCTCCGTCAGTGAGAAGCCACCATGCCGTGATGGTGGGTCAGGGAGACAAGTTGGGTGATAGGTTAGGGACAATGGGAGAGGGACAAAACCTTCAGGGACAATGGGAGGAGTTTAGGGCACGACAAATTTGTGGGGACCAAATGGAGACAGCCACAAAACACACAAAACGGTGCGTTTTTATTTTTTAAATTCGACACATTCAAAGACGGTTAAACCAAAACCGTCGTCGTTTTCAACTATCAAAGACGGTTTCTCTATGAACCGTCTTTGAAACGTTCATTTTAATTACGGAAATGCCACCGCACAGATTCTACGACGGTTTCTCGAAAACCGACTTAAAATGCCTGTCGTAAAATGCATTGTTTGTAGTAGTGATGAATTTTTTAATCACGTTGAGGTTTTAAATATTCTTTATGAATTAATACTATCATAAAATATTTTAAATATATAAATATTTTTTCAAAATTGTATTCATACAAAATTGTATATTTGAATATCATTAATGCGAATAATTAAATTATTTTTTCAATATAATTAGGTATAATAAGTTTGATTATGTCTAATCAACAACTTTGTATGAATCTGATTTCATAATATATATTATAAACTTAATTTTTAATTTTTTAAATTATAAAATTAATGTATTAATGCAAGCAATTTAGCTATTCATTTTTAGTAAAGGAATGAATTAATTATTCATTAAACATAATTAGCTTTATATTTTATTAAATTAATTTAAAATTGATCGGATAATATCTTATTAAATTTGTTTAAATTAATTCAAATTTAAGTAGATAATATTTGATTAGACTTAAAATTCATTATATGACATGGCAAAAGCAGCCATATGTAAATAAATAAATACATGAATTATCAACTGGTGTGGGTTATTTATTACCTACAATAACCTACACCGAAGTAATGCCCAAATATTAAATTTCTTAACACTATTATATAACCCATGGATGTATATATGAGAGTCCTACTTTTAGTTAATTAAACTATTTTTCTAATTATTCAGGATAATCGGAATAAAAATTTCAAAATTCTGATTCTTATGGCTTCATTTGTAATACTGAGTACTACTTAGTTTAGATTTTTAATTCTTTGTCCGGACCGGGGGCCTAAGAAATGATAAAATAACTTATTTGTTCCTAGAAAACCGCATAACAGGATGAGATAGTAAAAATAACAAGAGAGGTCTAAAATTTCTTTTAAAGTCATATAAATGTGCTTAAAATAATAATTTTAAAATTTTTCTCAGAATTAATTGAGACAGTTTTTGGAAAAAGATGAAAATTCCCCAAGACGGCTGCACATGTTTGTTTATAACTATATTTAAGAAAACAATGTTCGAATTAATTAATTTTTATAGGGTTTTAATTCTAATTAATAATTACTAATTATAATTTTTTTAAATGTTAGTTTATTAGTTAGTTTTGTTAGAAATATAATTTGGGGGATTCGACTACCGATCCCTCTCACCTTCCTTTTACTCTTTCCCAATTATTGAATCAACCTTATATCTTTTAATTACTAATTATAATTAATTTCATAATTTTCTTGATTGTTTGCACATTTTTACAGTGTATGCCTACATTGCTAGCTTATAACACAATCCTAGCTTTGGTAGAATTATATACTAAAACTTACACGTAACACATACACATTCAAGTAGAACAAGTTTATATCTGATTACATATTAGGGAACATTGAACAAAAATCTTAAATTTTGGTAACCCATTTTTTTAAACTTTGAAAGATAAAACAATAGGAAATCTTTTAGATAAAATAAATATTACAGATGAATAGGTGTTCAAGACAATAAGGTGGATACAAATAAATAACTACTGTGCATTATCAAATAGCATCCTCTAGCAAAGGATTAGTCACAATTTCCATGGAATAACTAGAAGAACTAATGAAGTCTGTTGACATTGTTTGACTAGAGTAGATGCTTTGATCATTTTCCATTGTCTCGTGTGGATATAGAGAAGGCTTTGGAGGTATTTCCAGGCTTTCAATGTCTCCTTCAAGCATTTCGACTACTTTGTTCATTGAGGGACGATCGTTTGGTTTCAACTGTATACACCAAAGTGAAACAATAATCATCTTTTTTGCTATTTTATTTTCCTCCTCTGTGACATCTTCCATTTCTATATCTGTCTCTGTTCCAAGTTGATTATAAATCCAAAAAGGAAAGTAAAGTTGACTTGAATGATCTGCATGGGGATTTAGGTTCTTCCTCTTACTTGCCATCTCCATCAAAAGCATTCCAAAGCTATAAACATCAGCCTTATGGGATATTCTTCCAATATTTTTATAAAATAATTCTGGAGCCATATACCCAATTGTCCCTCTTGCCGCTGTCATAGTCACAATGCTATTATCTATTGGATATAGTTTTGCCAATCCAAAGTCAGAGACCTTTGGGGTGAATGTTTCATCAAGAAGGATGTTATGGGGTTTGATATCAAAATGCAAAATTTTCATCTCGCACCCATGATGGAGATAAGCAATCCCACGAGCTATTCCAATTGCTATATTATATATTTTGTCATATGTTAAATGTATATTTCCATCTTTGGTAAAAATAAATTTGTCAAGAGATCTATTGGGCATGAATTCATAAACAAGGGCACGTTTTGAGCCTTCAACACAATATCCAATTAATTGTACTACATTTTGATGATGTATCCTTCCAATTGTTGCAATTTCACTAATAAAGTCTTGGCTGTTACCTTTTGCTTTACGTAGCATTTTAATTGCCACAGGAGGCCCACTACGCAACTTTCCCTTGAATACAAAGCCATAGCCTCCTTCACCCAATTTGTCTTTGAAACCTCTACTCATCTTCTTAATTTCTTTGTATGAGTATCCAATAGGCATCAAGTTATTTTGTTCCAGATAATTTTCAATATTTTCATATATTGACAAATGCCTTTTTCTCCATTTGTATATCAAAAGCACAATAAACAATGTCATCCCAAACAAAAATTTGCCTGCCAAGTATGGTAGAATGTAGTGTCCAAAGGTAATAAATATTGAGTTATACGCAACGGAATCACGTTCGAATTCTGGGTTTGGTCCTCTTATAGTTTCAGACAATCCTGTAAATTAATATCACAATTGTGACGATTATGCTATAACAATGATAAAGGAAAAAAGATGACTATTATACAACCTATATGCACAATTTGTTAATATTAGAAGATTCATAATTATTGGAAGTGTCAAAGACACAAAGTGGTACATACCATCATATAATAAATAGTAATAATAATGTCAAACTATTATAACACATACTAACTCTAGTGAAAAGGTTTGCATGGTTAATATTATGTGTAGCATATAAAAATAGAGGAACTCACCTGTTAGGATAGCAAGAATAGCTCCTGCAAAAAAATAAAAAAAAAGAGGTTTACTTGAGTGAATAGTGTGATAAAGAATCGTTTGATTACAATGTTAATGTGAGATGCAATAAGGTATTTGTTAAAATAGAATATCAATTTAGTTCTTAAAATGGATATTATCCATCAAATTTGACAAATATCAACCAATTTAGTTGTTGAGGATTTTGCATATCTGTCAGTTTCGTTACTAATATTAAGTTGCATCAAAGGCCAAATTGATTAGTGGTTATCAATTTCTTTTGTTATAGAAAGGAGAAAAAATAAATAGTTACGTCAAAAATCTAGCTACGGATCAATTTGATGTTTAACTTATATTGTTGAATTATTTTATATTATACTAAGAAATCATATAAATCATTGTTTCAAATGCAAGCCAATGGTTCTACTCGTCTATATGTATTAAATAACCTGCAAGTACATATACATACATTTAAGAAGGATGATTCATTGGATGGATTAGTATTAAGGTTTAATGGTTACGCATGCATTGGCAATGTAAATAAAATAATTGGTAAATGATGATTAAGAAACTAAAAGAAAAAAAATTGAATTACATAAAATTATATTATCCATGACCTTTTTTACATTACAATTTTTATAATAAATATTTTTTCATTTTAATTTCTTAAAATACTGATTAACAAAACCCAAAATAATTTTATACAATCAATCAATAAAAAATTATCCTTGATATAACTTTCGCAATAATTATTATAAAAACTTCGATATATTTTGAGTCCCTTGTAAACAAAAAATTAAGGTTATAAAATACTTACCTAGTGCATTTGATAGAAGCTTGAACCATTTCCCGCCTATTGACAAAAAAAAAAAATCAATTTCGGATTTCATCACAACCAGACAGAGAAGACTATTTATATATATGTCAAAGTTTATACCCATTATCAGTTTAAAAGCTTTTATTGAAAACAAAAAAAAAATTGTTTTATTTAATCCTTGGGTTCATATAGATACAGGTAAACAAAATACAACTAATAATTTTTTTTTTAAAAATGATTTTATTAATAGGATGAATAAGAAATATAAATTAAAATATAAATACAGATTTTTGAAACCTTGTTTTATCAAATGCCAAAATATATATGGTTTAACAGATTAAAGATTGTTCTATTGATGATTTTTAAATATCTAATTATTTATAATGTTAATTGAAGAAATATAATTGGTTGGATGTTCCAAATGAGTGAGTGAAATGACAATGATCAAAACAAGGAATACAATAAACATTGGCATGTTAAGGTTTAAACAAATATTTCAAATTTTGCAAATGATCACGAGAAACTCATAATATATACTAACGAATTAAATTAATTAATTAATAATTTTTACATCCTTTACCACATTCAGTGTCCGTTCGTTTCCCCTGGACAAAGCAGTTGGAGAACAAGTAGCATTGAAGCATCTGACTGGAAGCGAGAACTGCGCATTCGGAATATCCACAAAGATCCTCACAGGCGAGTCTCATCCATGAAACCTCAAATCCATAGAGAAGCGCTCTGTGCATCTGAGAGTAGGAAGAATTATTTGTATCCAAACCCCACCAAGATGTGGGAGCTACCAGCTTTACCTCACAACCAACTTCAAAGTCCTTTGCTATTAAGTCACCAGCAATAGCATATATGTACCCTTTGGAGTGCCAGTTCATGCAAGGATCAGTATCCACATACTTCTCATTGTCAATCACTGCATGGCTACAATTTAACAATACTATATGCTGGAAAACGTTAACGTTCTTCCTAAAAGAAGAATCATCTCGATTTTGAAAGGCTTGGTATGGATCCACGTCATTATCACTGAAATTGGATTGAGACAAGAAATAGCGAGGAAGGGAGGAGCAATTTGGCTGTTGAACACCCGCATCCACCACTCGGATTGTGAAATTGTTGTAGTTGATAGCCTGCACATGATATTTTCCAGAGTACAAAGATAACACCGTTACATTATTTTCACAAGCTAGCTCATACCTGTTGTCACCGCAACCTTTTGGATCGCCTTTTAATCGAAATGGATAACTTATGTTTGTCATTTTGCCACAGGAAGTAGGGGGGCAAGCATGCTCTTGCTCATTGCTAGCACAAATTTGCTGGACTAGTAATAACAGCAACACCAATAAAGCGCTCTGTCTCCACATGACGCTCAAACTGTTTCTCCCTCAACTTTAACTGCATAGTGCACACAAAATCAATGTCGATATTTAAAGAAAAAATGTAAGGTTATTTCTGTCCTAATATCTTTCTTTTTTACTTTTTACAAATCTTAAATTAATCTCACCATTATTGCATTACATAACAGTCATTAATTAAGTGACTATTTTTGTTATCATATTACTAATATCTATTTGAGAATATTGTTAGTCAACTTTAGGAAGTTTTTTCTTTTTATTTTTGTTTTTTTTTTCATTTACAACTATAAGACTCAAAGCAAACACCTTATTTATGGGATTTGAATTTAATTTCACTTTATGTAGTTATAAGTCATGCATAAACTTATAAGTCATGCCACACATTTCCTTGAACAAACTTTAGTTATTGTCACAGGTATCATTCATTAGTATTTGGCTAGACTTTTCTGTAGTATTATGTATAGGTATATTTCACTCTCTCTGTCATTATTTTTTTTTACAAGTGATTATAAATAAATGAATATAATTATATACAATTATTAATATAAGATTAATGGTGTCATGAAATTATGGAACACCAAATGTAGTTAATATATGTGTAAATATGATTTATTTTATTTATAATTGATTAATAATGTGGTTGACGTAAAAATTGCCTTGGGCCTCAAATAATTTAGACACGGCCCTGCAAGCAAGTTTCATCCATGAAACCTCAAATCCATAGACTAAGGCCATGTACATAAGAGAATAGGAAGAATTATTTGTATCCAAACCCCACCATGATGTGGGAGCAACCAGCTTTAGAAACAGTTGAATTGTGATTTTAGAATTTCTATTTTTTTTTCAAAAATAATGTTATCATTTTATGATAATTTTAGTAAAAACAAATACATATTTTCACAAATAAATTTAAATGATAGCTAGATACAAATTTTTGTAAAAACACAATTTTCAAAAAACAAAATCAAATTCAAATTTCATGTCAGTTTAAAGCAGAAGATAAGCAAAAGCATATAAGACACAATTTTTTTCCTTTCAATCACCAAGACTATGTCCAATTCTTAATTTGTTGTATTTTAAATAATAATGATAATGAAACAGTAAAGATAATAAAAATAAGAGATAAACAAATATTGGTTAAAATAAATTTTAAATTACGTGAAACACTTATATAAAGATAGATAGTTCCTTTTCCTTCAATCACACACATAAACACTCTCTTAATATTAGTGAGTTGCTCAAGAATTGAGAAGAATAAATAAAATGGAGAAATTTTGTTGATGCAATTGATAGATAAGAAGAAAGATAACGAAGAACTCAAATTACTTGCTTCAAAAGGTGAGTAAAATAACATTTTTTTAAACTTTCACGATATAATTCTTTTAAATTAGGGATCCCAATTGAAAAGTTACATAAAATTATGTGCTGCTCATATAAGAATATAAATATGGTTGCATTTGGTTTAATATTATAATATAATTATAAGTTAAAGTACATGATAATTGTGAGAGGAAAAATTAGAGTATTTACGAGTAGTTATACACATGAATGTTAATTCAAATTGTAATTAACTTGTGATATTTCTTTCGTGTGTCTTACATTTGAATGATTAAGTTATTAACATTTCTTTAATCCTACACCTTTAGGAAACTGATATTTGAAAGGTAATCTACCTAATTGAGAGGAGAAATACATATATTAATTGCATGTACAAATATGTGAATTAGCTTGTAAGCGTGTTTTTGTAGCTTTGCACGTGAATGATTATATTGGTATATGTATATTTGTGTGTTTATTTAAGTATGATCAAAATGTTGCATTGTTCATATCATAAATTGATAATTTTGAATTATACAATAGATATCTCTATCTGAGATGAGATGAAGTTATTATAGATACATCTATCTTAGACGGAGAAGAAATTCTAGATACCTTCATTTGTGATGAGAAAGATAGTAGGACGTCATTGCATAAAATATGAACTCATAAACCTTGGGAAGAATCTGAGATCCACACTGGTTCTAGGAACCAAATAATTGAGTCTAGTGATTTTGAAAAGTACTAAGTTATGTGTGTTATATTTATTTGAATGTGTTGAGGTGTTGTTATTTATTTAAATATTTTATTTATTGAGAATGTCATAAATTGTTATTGTTTTAATTTGATTTTTTTTGGAATACACACACACACACACATCACATACATACACATATTATCTTATTCTAAATTCATTGCAGATATCATAACTGATTTTTTTTATTACCATGTCTGTTAAGAACAATACTATTTACAAACACTCTAGGATTGTTTTATTAATTGGGATTATCATTTCAATAAAACTATTATTTTCAGAGCAAATTGTTGATTTGGAAGATTGCTGAACTAAGGGGGAGCTTTTCGAAGATTGAGATCTGTAAAGGCTTGGAAAAGTTTTGGCTTTCAACATGCTTGAAGGCTTGAAGGCTTAGAGATCAAAATTGTAATTCAATGTAAAAGGAAAGGAAGCCCTCTGATGATCCAAGTACCAGTATGCATATCATTGATAATCATTCATGCATTACATCATAAAAGCTTAAATAAATGATTTGGAACTTCAAAAATAAGTGAAGCTTTTTGGAAAAATAAACTCTAAGTGCTTTTAATCGATTACCATAAGTAGATAATCGATTACATTGTTCTTCAGGATTTCTGGGAATAAGTTGGAACAAAGTAATCGATTATTGCATCGTTTTAATCGATTATTTCACTATTGCATTTATGCTGTTTTTGATGAGTGACTGGTTTAATCGATTACCGGTTACTTGTAATCGATTACTAAGCTGTTTTAGAAAATATTATCACTCTGTCTTAATCGATTACACATCGGGATAATCGATTAAGTATATCATTGCTGTAACCCAGAATTTATTTAGAACTCTTTAATCGATTACGGGAGCGTATGTAATCGATTACATTTACTAATTAATCGATTACTGGAGCCGAATTAATCGATTATATTTGTTACAGCTGTTTTATATAAATAGAACCTTGCCTTTATTGAAACGAAATGAGATACAGAAATTGATTTTTGAGCACTAAACGTTCTGAGAGCTTTGTAACAAGTGAAAAAGGGATTCTTTGTGATTCAGAGTTTCTTGCTTCCATTCAAATCATAATGGGTCATTAAGTTTTGTGAAGCAAGACATATCTTTTCAAAGACTAAGGAAAGTACATTGATTCTGCATGGTATAATCCATTCATCCTGATTTAATCTTCACGTTGCATATCATTCTTGGATCATCAGGTGAATTCTTTCCTTAATCTTTGATGATGTAAATTCTCTGGTTGATATTCTATGTAATTGTACTATTGTATTTTGGTTTTCTTGCAAGTGCAGAGACAGTGGTTCTCTAAAGACAGCTGAGTAGTGTTCTCAGTATGGGTGTTGGTCTCTAAGAGTCTAATAGGGTTTTAGACTTCTGAACTTTATCTAGGGTTGATAAAGAGAGGCTTGTAATTTTCGCTTGTAAGGATAATTCTGTTATAGTAGAACTCTACTCTAGTGTTGAGTAGAAGAAACTGGATGTAGCCTCATAGGTTTTGAGGTGAACCAGTATAAATCTTGTTCTTTCTCATTTACTGCATGTTGATTAATTTCTGCTGTGATAACTAAAGTTTTGTTTGTTTGTTGAGGCATTACAAATCTTGGTTTGAGGTTGAATAAAGCTTCTTGATTGATTTGTGATAAAGATCCAAAGGGCAATTGTACTCTGGTTTTAAGGAAAGAAATTTTTAAACTACCAAGGCTAACTAATTCACCCCCCTCTTGGTTAAGTGTGAAGTGTTCCTTATTTTAACACAAATGAAAGAAGTTGTTGAAACTAAGGAGGCTTGAGGACGATTACTTTTAAATACATTTTTAGTTTTGTTAGTACTCAGAATAAATGTTGAATGTGACTGATTATATTATACTTTTAGCGTTGATTATTTTTAGATGTCCATGTTTGAGAATAATATTTTTATTTATATAAAAACTTAATTATTTGACTTTATTTATTATACTTAAAGTATTTTTAGACTACCATAATTTTAAAATTTTATATTATTTTAATAATACACAACACACCTTAATTTGGACTTGTAGCCTAGAAAAAGTCACTAAAGTTTTTGCTGTGAAGCTTAATGCGGTTTTAAGTTTCGAAAAATTTGACAAGGTTGTCTTGTATTATATATGTCTAAGTCGAAGAGTTTGATAAGGTTGTCTTGTATTATATATTTGCAAAAGGTAAAGCATAATGTTAATAGAAGCAATTGCTCACACTATACTGAATAGTCCAACACACCTTAATTTGGACTTGTGGCCTAGATGTCACTAAGGTTGGTGCTGTGAAGCTTAATGCAAGTTTAAGTTTTGAAGAAACCGACAAGGTTATCTTTTGTTATATATGTTTAAGTTGAAGAACTTGATAAGGTTATGTTGTATTATATATATATCTAAGTACCACTTTTCATTATTGTTTTGAGGAGACAATGCTTAGGACTTAAATATGATTAGTTGACCTTGATAGAGTTAAATGAAATTGAAGAAACCATATAGGTTATTTTCATTAGGTCAAATAAGTTTTTAGTCTTTTGTTAAATTTTAGATTTTGAGTCTTAGTCTCCTTTGAATTATATTTTCTAATAATTAGTCTCTAAGAGAGAGTGAAAATAACATAAAAAGACAGAAATTTAATTTTGAATAGATTAATTATGATTACTAAAAATAAATAAGAGTTCAAAATTATTAGTAGAAAAGTAGTAGATGTTGGTATTTTATGTAATATGATTAAATCCAACCCCTAGTGTTTACGCGTACTTTTTAATTTTCTACTTAGAAGGAAAATTTTGGGGGTGTTTTAATTAATTACATGAAAATAAATTAAACTATTAAACAATTATTATTTTAATTGATTGTACAAAAACGTTGTATTTTTGGATACGTTTGGTGAAATGTGATTTTAAAACAATCTTTTTCAGTTGAGTTATTTAAAATAATAGATTATGGTAAAAGAAATTGATAAATACATTACTATATATATATATATATATATATAAAGCAAATTTTCATCGAAAAAATTTAGTAATAATATATTATTAAATCTAAAATTTGAAAAAATAAATAATAAAAGGAAATTTTAAAATAATTAACAATTTCACACATTTTCAAATATATAAAATAGGTATTAAATAATGACAAAATTATTTGTCATGGAGACAAATTTAAAAAAAGAACAATAAGAAAAGCTCTTTTAAGGAATGACTTTCAAATATATAATATAGAAGTTGATTAAAATAAATTCATTAGACAAATATAAATGTGATTTTAAAATAATCTTTTTCATTTGAGTTATTTTTAAAAAAAAAATCAGTTTTTTAAAAAAGTATTTATTAAAAAACATTTCTATATTGTAACTATATAAACAGTTTAAAAGTACGAAATTAAAGATAAGTTTTGAAAAAACTATTAAATAAAAGGAAATTTAAAATGATTATTAATTAGATAATTTTTCAAAAGTATTATATAATGGTGAAATTATTTGTCATGAAAAAATAAGAATTTTTTTACGTTTTAAATGAACTTTCAAATTTATAATATAAAATTTTATTAAATTCAATTTTGTTTAAAATATATAAATGTATTAATTCCTTATTTATATTTAGTGTTATTTAGGTTTCTTATTACAAAAATATTAATTTCAATAAAGGAAAAAATATATAATATAACTATTTTAAAATTAAATATTTACAGAAGCATTTTAGTAACTCTAAATGAACAAGTTGAAGATATGAATTTGATAAAAGAATATTTCTATAAATAAATATTAGTTTTTTATACATTTTCTGCTTATCATTTTATATATATATCTATAATTTTGTAAATTATATTTTGTTACAAGTACTGTTTGTTATTTTGAATCTCAACTCAATTTTCATATTATTTTCCTAACATGTTGTCTTGTCTCTTTATTTATTTATTCACTTCCCCTCTTCTGTCTTTAACTACAGAAGAAATAACATAAAAAAATTGATGAATTGGGGAAGAAGGAAAAATATAAATGACAAAGCGAAAATGATCAAGTAAAGACAAAATGATAACCACCATTGAGCAGAAAATAATAATTATGAATTTGGGAGATGTTAATAATATGGTTATGTCATCATTCAATATTCATGGGAACTTAAAGGATGATAAATTCTCTGCTGATATAAACATCTATAAACTTAAATTTCATTTAATTTGACAACACTAATATCCATAATCAGTCTCCGTAATCATATTTAATTTTGATCATCAAAACTTATAACATTAAAGAATGATTTATTGATTCAACTATATATAAGACCATGAATCAAATTTTTTAGGTTACCGCGGTTACTAGTTTTGAGTATGTATATTTGGAATTTTAGTTTAGTTACTAATATTTTTTTTATAACATTCTATATGTTGCTATGTATATCCATGAACGTAGACACAAGTCTTGTACCGGGGTTTAGTCAATCACAAATCTGTTTTGTGAGTTTACCTTTATCTATTGTTTTTTTCGCAAATGTAAAGACAATTAATCTAGATTACTGCAAGTTGGTCCATACAATACAAGTAGCCAGAAGTCCACCACGCGTCTAGACTTATGGCAAAGAGAAAACTTGGATTCCATTAACATCCATCTTGACCAAGCTTTATGTAGGAACAAATTCTGGTGTGTTTCTCGGAACAAACTTTAGTTATTGTCACAACAGGCTACCATTCATTAGCCAAAATAAGTCATGCACGTATTTTTTTGGATCAAACTTTAGTTATTGTCACATGTACTATTCATTAAAATTTGATTAAACTTTTATGTAGTATTATATGTAAACGTGAAGGACACTGTAGATAGAAAGCATTCCACACATGCATTATACCCAAAATTCCATAACACCTTTAGACTCGTGACCTAGAAAAAGGCCACTAAAGTCTATCCCGTGAAGCTTAATGCAAGTTTAAATTTCAAAGAATTTGATAAAGTGTGTCGTTCTCAATATCATTATTATATTGTTTGGGGGAAACAGTGGTTGGTAGACATCATATGCGTGCACCTTGACCTTGACCGAGTTAAATGAGATTCAATAAATCATATAACTAATTCTAGTTATTATAACATTGAAATTTATAGCTTATATATATGTAGAACTTTTTGGATTATAATTGGAGTAAAAACTTATTTAAAATTCTGAAATTTTATTTTGATTTTTACATATATGCATATAGTGAAGCGAATAGATTCATAAGAAAATGTGCAAACCATCAGATTATATCATTTTTATCACTGTTATAAATGTTAAAAGACTTAAGTTTTTGGAAAGATCAATATTAAAGTAAGCATGTTGCCTGATATATGTACCAGTTGCCACAAACTTCTTTAATTATACTATATTAATCCTATACGTTTGAATTCATATAATTTAACATATTTAAAAGATAAAAATAAAAAGAAGAGCATTTCTCCAACCAATACGTGTTTAAATAGGGATTGGGTTATACAGTTGAACGTGGAACATGTTAATGGCCAATGTTATATTCGTTATTTGTTTAGGAAAAAATAGATCGTAAGCAACTAGAAAAAGCGCCTGCACCCCCCCGCCCCCCCCCACACACACACACACACACACATATATATATATATATTTAGAAGTTAATATTTAATATTTTTTGAAGGCCCATACTATAATGCACAACACATGGGTGATAAATAAGAGCCCCAATAACTAGTACTATAATGGATTCATCCCTTAAAAAAAATAATTTAATATCGTGTTGACTAATGTCTCACATATCAGATATTAAATTGATAAGAACAAATATATAAATATTCTAGAGCATGAAAGATTGGACCAAACGCTGAAATGCACCAATCTAGTTGTTGCATCACACTAAATAGAGTCAAACCAAAAGCACCATAGATGAAATCCTTTGGTGACCCCAATCACCATAAAAATTTAAACCATTAGATGATGTGCCAAACATAGAAAAATATATATTAATTGAAAGTGATAGTGATATTGATAAGGAAGTCCATCCATTCCTTTGGATGAAAAACACAATGTTTATGATGGAGATGCAGATAAACCAACCACAGATGAAACAGTCTTGAATACAAATTTACAGGCTTCAGATGTTGTTGATATTGCCAACACATTTTATTTAACTTGAAAGAATCTATTTGATTTAGTATCTATGGATGGATGCTCTCTGAGTGCTTACATACAATAGATTGGTGGAGTCTCTGTAAATTAAATAATGATGATGAGACATTAATTTTGAATCTTTATTGTTAAAAAGATTATGTGATAATTTTTATTCACACTTATTTTGTGAGAAAATTATCTTAGGTTTTCTTTAGAATTTTTTACATAATTGTTGTTTTTGCTAATAATTTGTATAAAATGGTTTTAGAAACTTAAAAACATAGTTTTGATGTTTTTGTGTAAATTTGGATATTATAATAGCATATTTTGATCATCAAATAATGAAGAGTTGCGACATGATCTCGCGACATTGAGATGTATTTTCACCACAACAAAACAAAAAACTTGATTAGCTTAAACTAGTAGAGACTAGCCTTAGTGAATGTGCAATTTTCCACAACAAATCTACAAAGTTGAAGACCTTGAATTTAAGAGACACACGCCATAATGAGTCATCCATTGTCTCCAATGACAAAGGTTCAAAGACATGAAGATCAAGTGCAGAATCCTTAGTTCAAAAATGTAATTTCATTGCAGCATATTATGCTTTTGCTGCAACGAAAATCTTCTAAGGCAACAAAAAAAAAATGTAATCTCTGCTCTATTTAAAGAGTTTGCAACATCCTTTGCATTAACTTTTGGTTCATTTGTGAATTCTCATAAATAAAATTTTTTTTTCTCTCTCTCTCTTTTCTCCTTTTCTCTATTCCTTCTTTCTTTTCTTCCATTGTTACTCTCTTGAGGTTCTATGTGGATCCTTCCCGATCCAAATGAGCTAAATTTCACATTGATGAGTGATTGACCAATGTTTTCTATTTGCATTAACCAATATTTTATAATCAATTTCCGTAGTTAATGTGATCCTATTTCAATTCTATGCTTAGATGGATGTTATGAGTGATCAATCTAATTTTTAGGGATTTGGATTGTGTGGAAACAAGTGAAACTACAAGAAACACACTAAGGGGGGGGGGGGGGGGGGGGGGGGGGGGCTGAATAGTGTGTATGTCAATGATGTAAAATTTTTGCAATATAGAAGATAATATGGATAATATTGTGTTAAACATTGATTGTCCACTGAAGGTAAAAGCAAATATATAGTGAAGAATAGTATGATCCTCCAGTGACAGATAAAAGGTTCTTAAAATAGTTTTTTAAATAAACACTTGGTGTTAAAAGGTGATAAAAAGTGTAATGAGAATGCTTAATAAACCTTTTTGGAGAGAAGTAGAAACATTTGGTTTATACTAGTTCGCTTAACCTGAGCTACATCCAGTTCTACTTTATTCACTAGTAAAGGGTTCCACTAGTCAAAACTTGATTACAAAACAAGTATTATAACCTGTCACTACTAACTTTACTAGTATTCTTAACACCACTTCTAGTACCTTTTTAGACCCCCCATGAATTTAAGAATCGAAGTAATGTTTAACATTGAGTCACTCATGGCTTTTACAAACAAATGTTTGAATGAACACAAGTATTCCTAACACTCAAATAGTGAATATATAGTTAAGCACAAATACATAATAACTTTGCTTCATAAAGGATAAACAAATGAAAACAGTGTATAATCGTCTAGTGATTTGAACAGAATTTTGCTTCTCATATTTTCTTGCGCTCTTGTTTTATCTTTTTCTCATTTTTTGTCAGTTGTTTCATTGAGGGAGACAACATTTTATAGACTTCAGAGACAAATTCGTTACGGGATTGGCGTTGATACCTTGAAAGGACTGTTGTCTCACACAAAAGAAAAAGGTGACATATCAAGCTCTGAATGACGAGAATTTTATCCATAGTATAGACAACATCATGTGTTTTTATCCGTAGTGAAAGCGACCTTTAAGGGAATACTCCATGGAAACCTTCTATTCTCTTCTATATTGTCATTTTCTTAAATTCAAATGTTAGTTATTCAAAAATAAGAGAGGCAAATAGAATTTGAATAAAACAATACAAGTGCACTTCCCTTTTTTCGTCATGCTTAGTCTTTGAGACTGGACCTATGAATTTACCTTATGATAGTATGTTATATTGATTTACATAAGAGTGGACGCTCACTTGATGTAGCGTGTTGGACGCTAGTTTAAAATAGAGCATAGTTGTGGACGATACTGAGTGTTATAAATTCCTTTCACATAATGATCCTGTCCACTTGTCAAAACTCATTAGATTATCAATAATTTATACTTATTGTTATGCATCAAAATCTAAGTTGGGTTAGACTCCTGGTTGTCAAGACCTAACAATTTTCCCCTTTTTTATGCTGACAAATAGTATAAATTTTGATTTATAAAGATTGTTAATAGAGTTTTAAGAATGTGATGCAGTTAAACTCCTTTTGAGTTCAATAATGATAAATGTGATAAATGTAGCAGCCGAAGAATAACATATAATAACTAAAGGTAGGGCATATATGAAAATACTTCAAGACTACTTTTATTATAGAATGTTTACTTTTAATTAAAATCAAAATTCTTATTTCTCCCCTTTTTGTCATAAGCAAAAATGGGTTTGAAGATAGAAAGATTGAAGAAATAACTATCAGTCTTGAGATGGCGGTGGCAGTGAAGGTCGAGAAGGTGATGGTGAAATCGGAGCCAAAGGTGGTGGTGGAGGATTAAGAGATGCAAGTATGGGTGGTAGTTGAGGTACAAATGTAGGTGGAGGTGTAGCAACAGCTCCAAGCATAAACATTTAAGCCTATTGAATGTTTTGCAATACAACGACACTGAGGTTGGAGAAGTGACTTGTAATGGCATTCTACATAGAGAGGCAAAATTTCTCATTCTCTTGCCTTAGAAATAGTGTCGTAGGATAATAACACCTTCACTCCTAAAGACATGGAGGCAATAGTCTTCTTGTTTACAAACTTAGCATGCATCCAGAAGCTTCTTATCAATTCAGGATAAATGGTTTGTGGTTCGTTAAAGAAGTGTCTGGCACCATAGAACAATAGGGTTTCATTAAACTTTACACCTACTTTTTTGAGTTCTTGAATGATGAAAAAGTGTTCTACATTGATGGATGACTCATTTTCTGTGTGAATGGAGGTGATTTCCATGTTGAGGATTGTCTCAGTAACAGGGGTGTTTGCAGAGACCATTGTAAAGAGATTAGAGCTAGGTTTGAATACTTAGAGAGGAAGTTGAAGTGTTTGCAAAGAGAGTGTAATGCAAAAGGTTTCAACGTAATAAGGTTTTATAGTGGGATTTTTGGATTTTTCGAAAACAATCATTAGGCTTGCTTCCCAAAATCGACTTAGCATGAAGCATTACAACGTTTCACTAAGAAAACATTATGTTTCACATATAAGAATAAAATGCATGATATGTCGTCTATATATTGAACGTTGTGAATGTGTGTTTAAGGTCCAATGGAAGATATATTATTGGATGCAACAATGGACGACATATAGAGATTAAGTCAATCATTAACAGATGTCATTCCAAGTAGACTTCTTAGCAAAATCAACCTTTCTTCAGTTAGCTAGCTAATCATCAGTGGGCATAAATTGTAAATCCATTGTCCCATTTTGAACATGATCTCTTATAAAATGATGTTTAATTTCTATATTCTTTGCTTTGGAATGCAATGTTTTATTTTTCGAAAGACTTATAGCAGCTCTATTGTCACCAAAGATAGGAATTTTACTCTCATAAACATTGTAGTCTTCAAGCTAGTTCTTTATCCAGAGAAGTTGATCCTAACAACTTGTTGCTGACATGTATTTTGCTTTAGTAGTAGACAATGTGTTGAGCCTTGCTTCTTGCATATCCTTGTTATTAAGTTGCCACCTATAAAGTGACATTTTTTGCTTTTACTCTTTATTTCGACTTTATCACCAGCATAGTCCGCATCACAATAGCTTCTGAGTTTAAAACTTTTTTTTCTTTTGACCATAAAACTAAGGTTAGAAGTTCCAATTAGATATTTGAATATACGTTTATCTGTAGTTAGATGAACTTCTCTTGTTTCTTTTTGGAATCTTGCACACAAGCAAACACTGAACATAATATTGGGCCTGAACATAGTGAGATAAAGCAGTGAACCAATCATTGCTTTGTATTGAGTCCCATACAACTTCGTTGATTTCTTGTCCGGTCCAAGATATGTAGTGGGATGCATAAGAGTCTTCATTCTCTTTTGCATCACTCATGTTGAATTTCTTTAACAATTCTTTCACATAGTTGGTCTAATGAATGTAAATGCCTTGGGAGTGTTTGCTTTATTTGCAATCCAAGAAAGAATTTCAACTCTACCATCATGCTCATTTCAAACTCAATCTGCATTAACTTAGAAAAATCTTCACAGAACATTTCATTAGTACCACCAAAAATGATATCTTCCACATAAACTTGTACTAATAAAATTGAGAATCAAAGTTTTTATGAAAGAGAGTTGTGTCAACCTTTCCTCGTTCAAAGCCATTTAGAAACTTGTACTAATAAAGACATGTTGAGGAAAGGTTTCCCTCTCAAATCTAGAAGGTTGCTCAACATAAACTTCCTCTTGGATTAAGCCATTTAGAAATGCACTTTTTACATCCATTTGATACAACTTTATATTGCTATAAGTTGCAAATATATGTAAAATGCGTATTTCTTCTAAACATGAAACAACTGCAAAGGTTTCTTTCTAGTTTATACCTTCTTGTTGTGAGTAACCTTTAACAACTGACTTTGTCTTGTTTCTCACAACTTTACCACTTTCATCCAGTTTGTTGTGAAAGACCAATTTCATTTCAACTTCTTTCTTTCCTTTTGGTCGTTCAACTAGCTTCCAAACATCATTCTTTTGAAACTGGTCAAGCTCTTCTTACATCGCTTTCACCCAGTTGTCATCTTGCATGGCCTCGTCAATGGGTTTGGGTTCTATCTTAGAGATCAGTGTAGTGTGTTCTTGTGTTCTTAGACGATCTTGTTTGAACATGATATGCTAGATCACCTATGACCTGACTTTCTGGGTGATTCCTTCTCATGATGCGCCTAGTGGGTTCTCTTACTTCAAATTGTGCTTCTTGTTGAGTTGACACTACTATCTTTGGATCCTATCTAGACGAGCTAGTTGCTATAAAGCTATTTTCTAGTCGTAAATCTATCTTACCTATGTTGGTTATTCTGCCTTTTTTATTCCTTTCGAAAGTGATCGTTCCATCATGATAAGGAGCCAAGCATTGGAACATAAAGTTTTCTCCTGTCATGCGTAACAAGCAGCCATTGTGCAGGTACCATAACACGCGTTTGTTTCTTGCTATCAAGGATATATGTCAACATCAACATCAACAACACCTTTTTAACCCAAGTTAATTGGAGTCGGTGGTATATGAATCAAATGATAGATACGAGGAGGTTGAAAAAAAAAAGGAAATAAGGGGGAGATGAAGAGGAAAATAACTAAAAAGGGACCATCTGGAACATAGAGATAACAACGGGTTTAACCTTCCACTAAGTTTATAGTTTTTCTCCATTTTTTCCTAAGACACACCGTCTATCAATCTATATCCTATTCCATTAAGTCTTGCTTAACTACCTTTCCCTAGGTAAGTTTCGGTCTACCTCTACCTTTCTTTGTATCGAGCTCTTGGTAACAAAATTTTGTTCTTACAGGAGCATCAAAGGGTCGTCTCATTACATGTCAAAACCACCTCAATCTATGTTCCCTCATCTTTTCACTCACCGATACTACTACTACCTTTTGTCGAATATCTTCATTTCTTATCTTATCCATCTTCGTATAACCACACATCCATCTTAACATCCTCATTTCTCCTACCCCTATTTTATGCTCATGTTGCCTATGTGCTGACCAACATTCAGCTCCATATAACATTGTAGGTCTTACAGTTGTTCTATAGATTTTTCCTTTTAGCTTAAAGGGAATTTTGCGATCACACAACAATCTAGATGCGCTCCACCATTTCATCCACCATGCTATGATTCTATGATTTACATCCTCATCAATCATGTATCTGAAGATATCTTTCTTGTTTACCTCTTGACCAAGTAGATGCACGCGGTTTTGCTCATCACCATTACTTGTGAAAACTCACATTTCATATACTCAGTCTTGCTCTAGCTTAACATGAGTCATTTAGACTCCAAAGTACTTCTCCATAATTCAAGTTTCCTATTAACATCATATTTGATCCCATCGGTAAGCACAATATCATTTGCAAAAATCATACACTACGATACTTTCTCTTGAATATCTTTTGTTAGTGCATCCATCACTAAGGCAAAAAGATAACTAAAAGCCGAATCTTGGTGTACACATACTGTGATAGGAAAATAACTTGATGTTCCATTACAAGCTTTCACACATATCCTTGATTGTATTTACATACTTTAATGATACTATTTTCTTCTCAAGAGCCCACCATAAAAATTTTCTTGGGACCTTATCGTATGCTTTCTAGAGATCTATGAACACCATATGTAAGTCTTTATTCTTTTCTCGATACCTTTTCATTAATTGTCGCATCAAGAAAATGGCTTCCATGGTACATTTTCCTAGCATAAATCCAAATTGATTTATAGAAACCTTGGTCTATCTTCTCAAGTGATGTTCAATAATTCTCTCCCACAACTTCATAGTATGGCTCATAAGCTTAATGTATCTATAGTTAGAACAATTATTGATATCTCCTTTGTTTATGTAAATAGGCACAAACATACTTTTCCTCCAAGCATCAGACATCTTATTTGTATGAAGAATCTTATTGAAAAGATTGGTTAGTCATTTTATTGCCACATCTTTCAAGCCTCTCCACACTCCAATAGGGACGTCATCGAGTCCCAAAGCTTTGTTATTCTTCATCCTCTTTAACTTCATATGTGTTAATTCTACACACAAATATTCTATTTAGATCATCATAAGTGTTATCCAAGTCCACCTCACTTTTATCGTCATCCCCATCAAAAAAAATTTTAAAGTCGTTCATCCATCTTCCATCTTCCATTTACATCTTCATCTCTTACCAAAAGTTTTTTATGTTCATCCTTGATGCATCTAACTTGGGTGAGGTCTTTACTCTTCTTATCCCTCATTTTTGCAAGTTTGTATATACCCTTTTCACCATCATTGCTCCCTAGATTCTTATATAAATCGGCGAAAACCTTGCCTCTAGCTTCCAGCATTGCTTTCTTTTCATTTTCTCTCGCTAATCTAAACTTTTACAAGTTCTCATCACTGGGACTTTTATGAAAAGATCTAAAGCATTCTTTCTTTTGTTTAATTACCTCCGACACCTCTCAATTCCACCACCATTTTTCTTTTGTAAGAAATATGTTTCCTATGCTTTCTCCCAATACCTTCCTTCCCACATTTTTGATACACTTAGCCATTTCATTCCACATTTCATTTGCTTCTCCAACAGACTCCCACGGTCCTTTATGCAACATGTTTTCCTTGAACTCTATTTTTTCTTCATCCTTTAGCTTCCACCATCTTATCCTTTGGTTTTGAACCCTCTTCCTCATATTAAGTACTTTGTTAAACCAAACCTCTAGAACTATTAGTTTATGTTTTATAGCGACACAGTCTCTAGGGTAGACCTTGCAGTCGATACAATAATTTCTATCTTCTCTTCTAGTCATAAAGAAATCAATTTGACTACAATTTTGGTCACTATGATAAGTGATAAGATAGTTCCTTTTGGGTAACCAAATCTTTTTGGGTCCTTTTCAGTTAGTCATGAAGGGATTAGGTGAACCCTTCTTAGGAAGATCCCTACATTTATACGTCATGTGTCCAGTTTTTCCATAGAAATAACAAATAACGGTGTCCTCATCATGAACTTATACATTCCCATCGTATCCATTTCCAAGTTTGTCTGAAGAACTTCTACAGTATCCTAACAGTTTGTTAAGATTGTTTGTTCCATTGATAAATTTGGATGATGTAGACTTTAAGGTTCTAATTTCCTCATGAAGTTTGACAACATCTTGAGGTTGACCCTTAAGTTCTTGATACTTCAAAAGCTCATTTTTCAAGAAAATCACATATTTCTTGTGTTCTTCACATTCAACCTAAATATCATGTTTACTCATTTTGAGGTCTTTATAATCTTTGTGTATTTGTGCACACTTTCTCCAAAGATCATATCTTTTTTCTTTTTGATGATTATGAAGTTCATTAAGCTTCTTCAGATCCTTTTGAAGATATTTCAAATTTTTTCCAACTCCTGAAAGTTCTTAAGACAGGTTGTTTTTTCGCTGCCATTTGTCTCAATCTCAATACATAACTTGGACTTTTTTCCTTTAAGAGTTACGCAAGTTTCACATGTATGAATGGATTCATCCACTGAAACATTTACTTGTTCCTGAAAGGTTCTCTCAAGTTTTTAATGATTTTTGGATAGATTCTAGAAATCTCTTCGTAGGTTTTTATAAGCTTTTGAGAGAATAGACGAGTTTGATAGAAGCACATGATAAGCTTTTCTAAGAGATTCAGGGTCATCGAAATTTACCTCATCTTCCTGGTCTGACTCAAACCCTTTAAAAGTTGTGTTCGCAATCAGATATATGTTGGGTTTCTTCAACGCCTTCATCAGACAAGGTGTCGTTCAGGTCTTCCCACATGCTCCTAAGCCCCTTCTTTTCTTTAATCCTACAGAATTTCTTCTTATCTTGACTTTTCTCTAGATATGGACATCCAGACTTGAAATGTCTAGGCTTTTTGCACTTATAGCAAACTATGGAGCTTTTGTCTTTATCCTTCTTGTCTCGGGGCATTGTTATTAAGGAGTTTTTCCACTTGGACCTACTTTTTTTCCTCCACATCTTGTAGATTCTGCGAGAGATGCAGGCGAGCTCATCTTCATCTAAGTCTTTTTCGATTTATCATCAGATGAATCATTGACTTTAAGTGCTTTGGAAGAACTTCTCCGAACTTGTTCTCTGGATGATGATTCTTTCTTGTTCTTCTAACTACTAAGAGCAAAAGAGTTTTCTCTTTTAAGATCTTCATCTTATTGGAGCTCTTGTTCATGAACCTTGAGGGTACCAACAAGTTCCTTAAGAGACATAGAATTAAGATTCTTTAAGGCTCTTAGCGCTGTTACCTATTGTCTCCACTTCCTAGATAGACTTCTCAAAATTTTGTCAATGTGGTCATAATTATCATAAGTTCTACCTAAGGGTCTTAGTTCATTAAGAATGATTTGAAAATATCTAAACATACATTGTATGTATTTGTTTTCTTCAATGGAGAAGAGTTCATACTTACGTGTGAGGAGACTGAGTTTGTTCTTCTTTACCTTTGATGTGCCTTTGTATATGTTACAGCTAGAGTGTCCCACATTTGTTTGGTACTTCTGAAGCTGTGTACCTTGGTGTACTCTTCTTCTGAAAAAGCGCAAAATCACGTTTAGAGCCTTAGAGTTTAGCAAAAATTTGAGCTTTTGTTGCTCTGTCCAAAAGCTTTTAGGAATCTCATTCAATTGCTTATCATATGGAATATAGTATTTGTTTTTCACCACATCCCATAGATCTATATGAATCGATTCAAAATGGGCTTTCATACACTTATTCCAGTAGTCATACTTTATCACTCTGAGCAAAGGTGGTTTATTGGTTGCGAATCCTTCTTCCATATCTTTGATATATAGGATTTCTTCCTTAGTATTGTTAGATACTCAACCCTTAAGGCCAAGCTCTGATACCAACTGAAACTGCGAGAAATACACTAAAAAGGGGGGAGGGTTGAATAGTGTGTATATCAAAGATGTAAATTTTTCGCGATATAGAAGATAATATGGATAATATTGTGTTAAACATTGGTCATCCACTAAAGGTAAAAACAAATACATAGTGAAGAACAATATGATCGTCTAGTGATAGATAAAAGGTTCTTAAAACAATTTTTCAAATAAACACTTGGTGTTAAAAGGTGATAGAAAGTGTAATAATAATGCTTAATAAACCTTTATGGAGAGAAGTAGAAAAACTTTGTTTATACTGGTTTGCTCAATCTGAGTTACATCCAGTTCTCCTTTACAAAACAAGTATTCTATCCTGCCACTTCTGCCTTTACAATTATTCTTAACAACACTTATGATACCTTCTTGGATATATAAGAGTAAATACTGCATATTGCTCTTAGGTTTCTGATTTCACACTATTTTAATAAGATTTCTATCATTCTCTGTATAAAGATTATCTCACCATCCTTTTAATTGTCCAGTAAATCCTTGTATTATGGGTATAGTTGTATTTTTAACAGAAATTCCTTTTGTCTTACCGGTAGTAGCTGCCATAGTCATCTGGCAAGTTAAATCTAAAATGGCTTGTTCACTCATCCCATCTAGATTCCACTATATCATTTCCTTTGAAAATATTTCAAACTAATTCACCACCTTCTTCAAATTGAACATATACGGGTGAAGGTCTTGAATAAAAATTCCTAAGTTTAGAATATCTTTTCATTTTATTTATTTCTAGATCTTCCTGTAAAGTATTGATGAAAAAATTTTCTATATTTAATTTTTCTAATCTCTTCGATTTTATATATATATATATATATATATATATATATATATATATATATATATGACAACTTTTTAAAAAAGTTTACAAGACAACTTATTATCAACTCAAAAAATTAAAAAGACAACATTATCTTATTCCTTGAAATTTAAACCTGCGTTCACGGCACTGACTTTTCCTAGGCCACGAGTCCAAAGTTGTGCTGGAGTTTTGGGTGTATAGCGTGTGGAATTGCTTCTATTCTATCTAGGTTGGCCTTAAACTTTTACACTTAATACTAAAGAAAAGTCTAGCCAAAGACTAATGAATGATACGCACCTGTGACAATAACTAAAGTTTGTTCTAGCAAATCAGCGTGCATGACTTATAAAATTTTGCATGATATATGGTGGATTCTAAGGTGAAGTCTAAGGCTCTCTCCCTCACCGGTGGATCCCAAAATTGACCGGTAATAATAAATTAATAATCGGAAGAAAAAATATCACTACTACAAAAAGGCTATTTAAGGACGCGGGTTTAAGGTCGGTTGGCCAAGAACCGTCCTTGTTTGGAGTGCGGTGGCATAATTGTAAATAAAAGCAACATTTCGAAGACGGTCTATTAAAAAGCGTCCTTGATTCTCCAAACGACGACGGTTATAAAGAGAACCGTCCTTGTATATTGGCACTTGAAAGCTAAAACGACACCGTTATACATATCCCAGCCAGTTTCAGTAATACATACCCTTACTCACCCCGCGTGTCATTCACCTTGAATAGCCTTACTAACCATCATTGGTGCCCTAGTGTCCTCCTTGAAGCTGAAACGCGTTCTCCGCCACCGTTTGTCGTCTTCTCCGTCACGGTGGGTCTGCATTTTGCTCGAGCATCGTCGTGTCTGGTCGAGGTGACACAGAGGCTTGGACGCGGGTGACGACACCATTGTTTGAGTTATTCAGGTATCATCGTTTACCTTTCACATAGCTTCTCCTTTAGTTTCACTCCAGCATTCATGTGGCTGCAACTTATGCGCATCCATATTGTGGTCTTCTTCCTTTTATTTTGTAATTATTTTGAAGTTGATCCCATTTAGTTGGCAAATAATGTTGTGTGTGTGTGTGTGTGTGTGTGTGTGATGCCTAGAAATACACATATACATTGAAAAAAGCCAACTTTGTTTCCAACTTGTGCAACTACAAGCAGACATAGTTTACCAAGACAGTCAAGAGCAAACCATGAATACAATGCAATGAGATCTTTACCAGGCCATGAGATTACCTGCTTTTCTATCAACAAGGAAGTAAGCTGTTGAATTCGGTCTTCTTCCTGATTTGCTAGAAGTTTTGCTTTTACTGCTGCTGCAGCAAGTGTAGAAACTGCAGCACGTTTCACTTTCTCAAAACTGCTATCCTGTTTAGTCTTTGTACCATCATCTTCCACTTTTGCTCCATTATCTGCATTATCTTTACATGCCCCTGTATGTTGATTTTTGTGGATTAAAGTTGAAATATGACTAAGACTCCTCACATCTACA
Source organism: Glycine latifolia (assembly GCA_013407115.1). NCBI lineage: Eukaryota > Viridiplantae > Streptophyta > Magnoliopsida > Fabales > Fabaceae > Glycine > Glycine latifolia. Next base: position 13,090,951 of record CM023942.1, read on the forward strand.
GTACAACTCTAATTTCATTTTATGAACAACTATGGCATTTCTTCCTTTTTGTTTGTGTGTGTGTGTGTGTGTGTGGATGAGAGAAGGGGAGAGGGAGAGGGAGAGAGAGAGAGACCTGTATTTGGACCATTTTCAGCACCAGAAATTGATCTAACTGGATTTGAAGGTGGCATCACATCTACATCCTTTTCTGTCCCATTACATTGGGATGATTTTGATGTAATTAGTGGCTGAGAGTCAATCTTTTCTGATGGCAAGGAATTAGAAACTCCATCAACATCCATTACCGAGTCTGTTGTTTCTAGAGATTCATGAGCTGGATTTGTAGACTCTGGATTTGTAATTGGTCTACTCAGATGCTTTGTGTGGTCCTTGACAAAGGGTTTGGCTCTACACCAGCTGGATTAGTCTTGCAATCGTGTAAGTTTGCTTGTCTTTTCCTTGCTGGTTTATTAGTTGTAAGTTTGTAACTGGTTGGCACTGGAAGTCATGCAAATTCTGATTTTTTGTGTAATAAAGTTGATAAGTCATTGTTGCTTTGGTTCAACCTATAATGAAAAATTTTACTTTTTATTTCTAGTAGTTAAGTTATTTATTTATTTTAAATTTTATACTATACAATGGGGGCAATGAGGTTGGAACTTACATAGGACCTCATACAAACTACATGAATCCCTCACTACTTGGCCCAACTTAGTTTGCTAGTTTTTGTAGTTTTGTCTCTAGATTTCACGTTTATTTGTGTCCAGTGCCTTAATTCTCCATTTTAATGTCATTTTTAAGTTATGTATCAATTTCTGGGTAGTAATAAGTAATGTTGCATGATTTTTAGTAACATCTTATTCTGTTTGCACTATAACAGAGAATCAACCATCAATTCTGTAGATGGATCCACAGGGGTCTTGAAATAGCCTGCAATTGCTTTAACATTTTACTGTCCAACATTTCGTTCAAGTTCAGAACCTTTTTCATTCAGTGCAGCTAAATGTTAATAATCCACATTTCCTTATAATGCAAGGGCGCATCACTAAGGTTTTAAATATGAAACCGCGAGAGATATTGTCTATGCTTGAGGAAGCTGCAGGGACGAGAATGTATGAGACAAAGAAAGAGGCTGCTCTTAAAACACTTGAGAAAAAGCAGAGTAAGGTTGATGAGATTAACAATGCACTTGGCCAGGAGATACTGCCTGCTCTGGTGAAGGTAAGCACAGATAGATAAAGTTCATCTGAAAGATGATAATATTAGTAAATTAAATTTTCCATCACTTACTGGGAATAAAGTTGAAACACCATACACTTATCCAGCTATGGAGGGCAACCAAAGCCCAATGCTTGACATTAATATTAACAATATTAATAATGAAGCATCACCCAGCACTGCAGAAAACCAAAAAGGAGCTCCTGTAGCACAGAGCATGCCTATGGAGAAGTGCTCATCAATTAAAGATTTTAACTCAGGTACTGGTGCAGATATCTCTCAGACTCAGGTATCTGCACAATATTCGAAAAGATCACATTCACAGTTGAAATCTTATATTGCCCACATAGCAGAGGAGATGTATATCTACAGGTCTTTACCCCTTGGCCAAGATTGCAGACGTAACCGATTTTGGCAGTTTGTTGCTTCTGCTTCAAGCAATGATCCTGGTTCCGGCAGGATCTTTGTTGAATATCATGATGGCAAGTTGAGGCTTATTGATTCTGAAGAGGTAAATTATTTATTCAATTTTTTCCTTAAGCTGATCAAATAAATTGTACCTTGGTTTGGATAGTTTCTTATATTCCAGTGCACGCTTTAATGACATGCATGTAAGGACTTAGGGCACTGCAAGTCTCTTTTTAGAATCCTAAGAGATATTTCCTCTAAATTTAATTTTTTCCACAGCAATATCTGATCATTAGCAAATGGAATTAATAAGGATAGCCTCTGAAATTTAAAAATTTGCTTGTGCTTTTATTCATGGAAATTCTTTTGTATGTCTTTTTATCAAAGTTTCGTTTTTATTTATCCTACCATTACACTGCAGGCCTTTGATGCTCTTTTGACATCATTGGATTCACGTGGGATCAGGGAATCTCATTTGCGCTTAATGTTGCTAAAGATTGAGAATTCCTTTAAAGAAAATGTTCAAAAGATGAATGCATGTGGTGCCAAAAATGGAAGCAGAGGTAAAGTTTCTATTAAAATTGAAGCTAATGAAACATGTTCTATCCCTGACCACAATGCTGGCTCTGACAGTCCTAGTAGTACCCTTCATGACTTGGAGGCTGATCCATCTGAAACTTCATCATCCTTCAAAATTGAGCTTGGGAAAACTGATAGTGAGAAGAAAGCTGCTTTGAGAAGGTATCAAGATTTTCAGAAGTGGTTGTGGAAAGAATGCTATAATCCATCGGTTTTATGTGCAATGAAAAATGGGATAAAGAGATGCAAACCTCAGATGGACATTTGTGATATATGTCTCAATCTTTATTTTGTTGAAGATTCCCATTGCAATTCCTGCCACCTGACTTTTCCCTCAGATAATGGATTTAATTTTTCTAAACATGCATTTCAATGTCGAGACAAGTTATCCAAAGATAATTGTATTTTGGAATATTCTCTTCCCTTGCGGACAAGATTGCTTAAGGTCCTGTTGGCTTGCACAAAATGTGAAGCAGCAGGCTTCAGTTGCAATAATTGGTGCAATATCTGACCTCATTAAACATTTAAGGAAATGCCAAACAAAGTTATCTGAAGCATCCAGCAATGGAAATGATGCATATAGGTTGAATGCTGAACTTTAGTCTTCCTTAGAAATGTGTATATTACAACTTTCATAGAAGGTATTTGTGCTAACATGATCCGTGTCGCTTTTTTGCTTGTCTTTCAATATCTGACACTTAACATCATTCCAAGGCATTGGCTGTGATTTTTGAGTAAAATTTTGGGAATTTTAGATATCTATAGATCCATTTGTTATCTGTTGTCCCTACATAATAAGTTTCTTTACAGCCTTGTATCATTCATTCATTACTAGTCCCTGACAAGAATGTTGAGAAGCCACCTTTGAATCTGACTGTAGAAGATTAGCTAAATTTCTGCTATTTTTTCCCTCTCTTTTCTGAATAGAAATTTCCTTGATGTTGTAAGCATACAAATTTCAAAAGAAGTATTTGGATTGAGTCTCTTGTCACACTGTTTCTACTATAACAGGTTGGGGATATAGGACCAATTCTTGATTTGATGGCTTTGGCACTGGAGAATATCCCAATTACTACCATCATAGCAAGATCAACAATCTCTGTTGTCTATCAAACAACAAAATTAATCACTTCCATCCCCAATGTGTCATATCACAATAAGGCAAGTGTTATTACTTGGATTAGAAATGGGTTTTAACATGCTCTGCTCTAGTAAATGTCTAAACTTTTGGTTTATTATTTAATCTATCCAGGCTTTCCCTGATGCCTTGTTTCATCAGTTGCTCCTGGCCATGGGTCATCCTGACTGCGAAACACAAATTGGACCATATAGTGTCTTCTCCATGGTGCTTATGCCATCGATGTTTTCTGGAGCTGAAAACTTGAATGGGAAACTTTCTGGAGCTGAAAACTTGAATGGGAAACTGGAAGAAGGAAAAGAAATAGCCAGTGTCAATGGGAAGAAATATGTGATTCATCCATATCGTGGCTACAGCTTTACTCCAAAGCTAACTGATGGAAAAGATGTAAGAAACTTCTTAACACTTCATTATTAATTGTATGTATATAATAGTGTTTTTTGGGTTGGAGAAGGAAAAGGATGTGCAGTTCCTATTCATTGTAATTTAATTTTAACTATTCTTGTTGAGTTCAGTTAAGTTAAACACATGGTTCAGTTAGTTTGATTGTTTCTTTTTTCCTATTTCCAATGATGGAGACCCTGGATCTTTCCTTGCTCTAGTTCCAAATCAAATGTTATGTCTGAAATTTTCAGGATCTAAGTTCTCTTAATGGCTAATGGATTTGTTTGTTCTTGAATTAATGGATGAATATATAGTATTTATGTTGTAATTGGAGAATGCTTGAAATTTAGATAAATTGTGATCGATGGATGATAGTAGTATGGTGGTGAAATCCTTTCCATGTATCATGACATTCTCCTTTATGCAGATTGGTATATGGAAAGAGAGGAAAGTTTTTGGTTCTGGCCATCAAATTCTTAAGGAAGAGTTTGTTGAGAGTCATGTGGAAAATAATAGCCGAGATGTGAAACCTACAAATATGAAACTGGTAAAAGTTTGTCTTCATTTAGATGATTTTAGTTTAATTATGTTGCTGTCCATGCTGATTGTGTTTCTTATGCTTTATTTTTAACTATCACAGAGGCCGTCTGTAGGGAATGCACTGGAGAAAATATCTTTAGGTTTTCATGTTGTTTATGGAGGGCAAACATGTGAAGATGCCGTTAAGGGACAAATAGTATTGCTTTTAGATTAGGTTGGAGTACAGACTTAAGTATGTTTGTTTTTATGTCACATTTCTTGTTGACAATTTTTGCACTTTTAAACATTTTTTGATTTGATTATTAGTATATCATCTGTGTTTCACGCTCTTAATATGTGATGTGACTATAAAAATATGCCAATATGATATGTTCCTAAATAATTACAAATAAAATTGTGATTACAATCCAAACTGTCTTCAGAATAAATATAAATTACACTTCTAATTTGTCTGCAAATGTGATATTATTTAACGAAACAAATGTCATATTTAAATACTTTGTGATTTGTATTAATGAAAATATATCAACGAATTAAAAAAAATGCGAAAAACAAACAGACGATTTAAAAAAAAATAAATTATTTTGCGAAACGATGACGGTTATTTGGAAAAAACCATCCTTGTATCCTATTTATTAAAAAAAAATTAAATAAATATTGATTTGAGGACGGTTTTTGGTTAAAAATTGACCTTGTATGTACACATACAAGGACGATTTTTACCCAAAAACCGTCCTTGTATCCTATTTATTAAAAAAATTAAATAAATATATATTTGAAGACGGTTTTTACGTAAAAACTGTCCTTGTATGTACACATACAAGGATGATTTTTACGTAAAAATCGTCCTTGTATCTCAATTTTAAAAAAATAAAAAAAAATTATAAATATAAACAAGGATGGTTTTCCAGAACCGTCCTCGAAAGCGGGCATTTACAATGACAGGCGCTACAAGGACGATTCAACAACCGTCCTCGTATGGCCCGTAGAACCGACCTCGTAGGTCATTTATGTAGTAGTGTATAATAAATAAAATAAAATCATTTTAATTTTTTTTTTATTCTCCTTCCTTCCTGTGGTGCTCTTCTCCTCCTTTCTCTCTCCTGCACCACCCACCACCACGCCGGCACCACCCACCACCACACTGATGACCTTCACTATTCACTAACACGGCATAAATCCAAAGCATCACTCGAATCCGCCATTTACTTCACCCAAATACTCGCCATCCTTGACTGCGCAATCGAAACCACCACAGGATCTTGCAAGGAGAGGGGAGGATCAAGATCTGATGGTTCTTGAGATAGTCAATCGGAACCTCATGTGTATCGGTAACTGATTTGGGACCACGATCCTCCGCTCGCGCGACGCTGGCAAAACGGCGTTGTCCAACTCCGATCCTGAAAACGCGCGACCACGATCCTCCACTCGCGCGGCGTCAGCGAAACGAGGTGTAATTAGCCATTTTCAATATTTACTGATAAACTTATCAAATACTGGGTGCAGTTAGCAATATCAGACTTTAAAGTCGGGCGGGTGTGGATAGCAAAAAAAAAACAAAAAATAACTTTAAAGTTGTGGGGGGTGCGGATAACAAAAAAAATAAATTATACAAAAATTATAATAAAATATTTTTTTATCTTTTCTTTTTCTCTTTCTCATCTTGCTCATCTTTTCTCTTTCTCCAGCAACACCCAACCCAACAAAGGTCTCATCTTTTCCTAATTCTTCTTCCCCAACCCTGGACAACAACTTTCATATCTACTGGTGTTTATTCTTATCCTTCTTATCCTTCTTCAAATTTACATTAACTACTTTTCATCTCATCTTTCTCCAGCAACACCCATATCTTACGATTTCCCCCAATTTTTTTTTTTACATTTTAGAATCTCAATGGAAAGTTGAATAATAAATATTGGTAAAGACAAATTAGAAAGTTGAATAATAAACATCCCTATGCAAATTATTCAGGTTAAAGTAGCGTGAAACATTGAAATGGACGTAGCTTCTTCCGCATCAGCGAAAATCATAGGTTGATGACTAGGAAAAATAAATTAAAAAGGAAAAAAATACAAAGGAAAATTTTGTTTGCATTATCATTATACGCAGGCCTAGCCATCCAGAATCACCACCACAGGCTCCACCTATTTGTAGGCCTAGTCGGAGGAGAAATTGGAGTTGCCGGCACCGTCGAACGAGTTCGACTCTTCATCTGAGTTGTACGATTTGTTAAATGAAAATAAATTCTTTAACTATCATTGTAAAAATAAATCAAAAATACATTTTCAAAAGAAAAGGCTCAATAGGTAACCGGTGATAAATCTGAACTGTTTATTATTTTAATATTATATCCTGTGGCTCAAATAGCTGCTTCACTGGTGTCCCTGAAAAATCATAACTTCATATTAGACTTGCCCATGATATATAAGTAGATAATCTATAACAAAAATAAACATCATCAATTTAGACCAGAGGGAAGAGCTATTGGTCCAATTCAGAAAAAAATTATAAAAAAAAAACGCTATTGGTCCATATGAGAAAACACCTCCAAGACTTAGAATAATCAAGACATACCTAGCGCATTTAATTCAGTACACGTTATTGTAAATGCCACTAGCCCACCACATCTGCGAATGCTCGACCCTACGCGCTTCGTTATGTCTCATCCTCTTCACACAAATTCAAAATTAAAAAGAAAAAGCAAATTCAGAAAGCTTTCAAGTACGTCTCGCTATCACTGTTAAGTGTTAATATTAACCTCAATCAAAACCTGTCAAGCCAAAGTGAAGAACTCTTGAAAATCGTTTTGATTTTTCCAAGATTTAATTAAGACTCCGACTCAGGAAAAAAAAACTATATACTTTGGAGTAATGATATATGAAGAACAATATTTCGTAAACACCTAACAATTAACATGCATCCATTATTTTTTCTATTTATATCTTCATGTCATATGATATTACTTATATTACATACATTTTTTTCTCTTTTATCTCTCTCACTTTACGTCTAATAAATGTTCATGGATAAATTTTCCTTGGACAGTTGCCCCTTAGCTGACCCATAAAATATTCTAATATATACAATAATATATATATATATATATATATATATATATATGTATTCCTTTTATTTTTCAAAATTTTCAGAAGTTTGATTTTTCTATTTTAAAATATAGACATTTAGACCTCCTATTTTTCAAAATTCATAATTTTAGACTCTCTATTTTAAAATAGAGTAATTTAATTCTTCAATTATGTAAAATTCTTGGTTTTAGTCATTTCATCAAATTCGAAACATTAACCAATGAAGAGATTAACCTGGTGTACCCCAAATTTAGTGATGTGGTATCAAATTATTTGTTTAATCAATGTCATAGTCAACCTTAATCTCTTAAATATCAAAGTTTTTAGTTGGACGGAATGACTAAAATTGCATATTTTTCGAAACTGAGATGCTAAATGTCTCTACTTTAAAATAGGGGACCAAAATTGCGGATTTACAAAATATAGGAACTAAATGTCTATTTTAAATAGAGGACCAAAATTATGAATTTTAAAAAATTGGAGGGGACCAAAATTGCATTTAAGCCTAAGTAAAAATAACTAATATTTTACATTAATTAAGAAAGTTAGTTGCATCATTTAATTTTAGTAATCTCAATTAAAAATATTTTTCCTAAAATGTCCATAATTGAATCTTGATATTATAATTAAAAATTATTTAAAAATAAAATCACAATTAAATGATGATATTTTAGGAATGATATTATTAAATAAGGTAAAAATTAGTTAGATTGAATTTTACAAATATACCAAAAAAAGGGGGTTGAGTTGGGTTTTGCAAACTTTTAAGTTCTCTTTGAAAATAAAAAGGTTTCTCATGTAATGTTTAAAAAGGAACAATTCAAACTGAAGAATTATTTTCAGTTAAGAACAAAAATGCAAGTAGTTTTGTGAAAAATAATGTTTTTTCACAGGTTAGAGCTCTGTTTCGAAAAGGATTTGTTTGTTTGGAAAGACTTTGATAAAAGAGTTCAGCTTAAAGTGTATTTGTGAAAGGTTTTCTTGTCTTAAAGACCAATGGAAAGAGTTAACAAATTTATAACAAAATTAGTGCAGAGAGAGAGGGAAGAGAATAGTGCACAGTGATTTTTATACTGGTTCGTCCTAAGCTTGGGTTACATCCAATCTTCAACTTTCAAGATGAGATTTCTCTAATACAACCAGCCACTACTGGACCAGCAACTAATGGATTTCAACAACCTGCTAGTACTCCCACTGGACTTCTAACCTAGCTTCAATTAGACTAGCAACACCATTGGATTTTAACAATGCTAGCCATTACTGGACTTTCAACAACAAAAAGGGTTATATATTTTGGTATTACACATACCCAGATTTTGACCTCACAGAGGGTTTCCCCTCAAGAAAATACAATCTTTCACTTCTATCTTAGAACTATTACAAATTACAAGCTCAATAAAGAAGTAGGTCACTCTCACCAAAGTTGGAGCAAAAAATGCAAATTTCTCACATAGAGATCAAGCTCGAATTTCTCTATTTAGAATGCTTCAACTTGGCTTCAAGATACTCTTCAAAAATATCTTAAAGCTCCAAAGAAGACCATTGAAGTGAGCTTCACTCAACTGACAGGCTCCTGGAGCAGTAGACAGACTTAACATTTGTCGTTTAATGACATCTTGCAAAACTATTTTAAGGTAGAAAATCTGAGGTTCCCATTCCTAGGAACATTTTTTATGAGCATTCTAAAATATCATTAGAATAATCATTCTGATGTTTGCTAAAAAGAATCCATACTTGTAATAGATTCTATTAATGAAGTTCAATCTGATATGTCTTTCTGAAGTAGTACAGCTTCATAAAACTTTAACACATCTTCATAGAACAAAGCATTCTAAAGTAGATTGAAAAATTAAGTGAAGGTACAATTGTTGGTGTGTTAGTGTTTTATCCAAGGTAAGACTGTGTAATATATTCAATCTACTATTTTGATGTTTCTCATCAGTGCTTCTCATGGACAGATTCAACTTTCAACATGTTTGCATATTCTAATGCAGTTAGCATTCCTTTTCTAATGTGCCTAATCTCATTGTGTGTTATGTATGTCCACTTGAGTTGTTTTGCATTTGGTTTATCTTGAGATACATATCCTTGAGTAAATTTCATGTGTGCATTGAACTGATTGAGGCAATTTGTAGGCTTTGTTCCTAAACCTAGAATATTTGCTAAAATGTCTCCCCTAGTTGTCCGTTTTGAGCTGAATTAATATTTTCTTTGTTGCCCATTTGTGTTAAAAGTTTAATGCTTGCTACTTGGTTACTTAAAAATAGGGGGACATCATCGAATATTGGTTTGGGTGGAGCAATGATTTCTCCTATGATGTTTCTCCTTCTACAATAATAATAAAAAAATGAAAAAAGAAAATTAAGGCAATCAAAAACGCCTTAAAAAATGTACTGAAAAGTTTTGTTCAATAAGCAGAATGAGAAGCTTGGTCCCCAAAAGAATAAATTTTGGACCTGTAAGTGCAGAAAATAACAATTGTACCCCTTGGGTAGTGTGTCACTGAGTACATGTTGTTTCTTAAGGACTTTCTTTATCCTTTTTCTTTCAGTAACCACCTTTCACTGCACCCTAGCCCCATTACACCTTGTGATGCCTCACTTTCATGCATACTAGAATTTTCTTAGGTTGAGTTGATTGATAAATACACTAAATGCATGCTTCTTGAGATGCGATATGAGTGTTTTTTTAATCTTTTCCTAAGACTGAGAATGGTAAGATGAGTGATTTGTTGCTCACTGTGGAATCAAACATGTTGGTTGGCATTGAAATCCTAATGGAATTCTATGGGATGTATCTTGTGAATGTGGTTGTTTGCTCCTATTAACTCTTTGTCTTTTTGTTTATAATAATATGAGGGGTTCAATGTAAACGGTTTCTTGATTTCATAGAAAGTTGTTTTAGTCTCTAATAATAATTTCCTGAGGGCAAACAATGCTCAAGTGTGGGGTGGTTGATAAACCGTTATTTGATTGTATTTGAACCCTAATATTTGTCCCATCTTGTCCGGTTTTTACTTTGTTTTGTTTGTAGAGCTCATGGGTATGTGTTAAGTGTGAACAATTGAGCAGGAAAGCTGATAAAGAGGCAAGAGTACAAAAGGAGATAAGAAAATGGGAATTCTGAGCATTTTTTATTGAGCACGACACATTCTAATCCAGCACGATTCATGCTTAGCTAGTAGACCATGCTGATTATAATAACCAAGGCTAAATAAATAAAAGAAAAAGAAAGAAAAATTGAAATTTAACTATATTCCGTCACAAAAAGCGTTAGCGACGGAATTAGCGACAGATTTTGCGACGGAATTTGCGACGGCCAGAGAGTGGCGCCTGGAGCGTGAGATTGGCGCCCCGAGCGTGAGACTCACTGGAATTTGGCGCCTGGAGCATGAAATTGGCGCTGGGAGTGCCAGAAATGGCCAGAAGGTCATTTTTTCACTGAAATTTGGCGCTGGAGGCGTGAAAATGGCGCCCGGAGCGCCAAATCTTGGGCAGGCACCCTATATAAAGGGATTGTCGCGAATTTTTGGGGAAAAAAGCTGGTTTTCTACTTCCTCTGGGTCATTCTTCCATTGTTGAGTTATGAAGCTCCATAATCGCTTATCCTTTGACCTAAACACTTGATAACCAACTAGGAAAGTGATTAGAACCTCGAGATGAGCTAGATCCTAGTTTCAATCTCTCAAAAAGATAGCCAATCGGAGAAATCCCGTTCTCTAGGGAATATCCTCAGAGCTTGGATTTTGAGAAGAAAGGAGCCGTTTCAAAGGCGTTCAAGCTTGGAAAAGCAATTCTCTGACCTTCCTTGACAGTCTAGAGGTGAGAAATTCGACCTTTAACCAATTGAATTGTGAAAATAATTTTGGATGAGTTTTGATGAATTTTGAATAAATGAGCGAGGTGGAGTCGAAATTAGGCTTGGATTCTGTTGAAAATTATGCTTAGGAGGTTGTTCTGAGGAAGTTTGAGCCTTGAATCTTGAGTATTGATGAAGTTTAGTTTTGACTCTGACATCTGTATGAGTAGGAAGATTGATGTTATAATGATGGATTTGAGCCTAGGTACCTTTACAAAACATGATCAGGAGGCTAAATAAACGGTGAATATGTGTTGAAATAGCCGTTCTGATAAACTTGACAAGTATTGGTATTTGGCCTGGTTAAGGCAAGTGAATCCTTTGAATTGGCTTATACAGAGTTTTGGAGGGACTCTAGTACATTAGATAGGCCGAGATACATCTTGTTGAGGGTCTGTGAAGCGCCTTTGAGGTGATGAGGTCTGATAACCTTAAGATAGAGAACAGAGAGGTTGAAATGGAAAGAAATCGCGTTTCTTTTCATTCTAACGGTCGAGAACCATTATACAGTATTTAGATACCTTGTAAGGTTAGGCTGGTTACTGATATATGCTTGTTGCCTTGATATAGGGCGTGACATCGAGGGTGTTGGTGGCGTAGACCACGGTCCAGGGATTGGACAACAGAGCACTGCCTTGTCAGGTAAGCTCTTTGCTCTTGGGACTGTTTCCACTGCTGTGTTCCACCATACTCCGAGGGAGTGATGGTTACATTCATGATGCATGTGCATTGCATTGGTTATTACAGTATTCTCATGATGATATATATGCATTATGCTATGCTTTGTATGTATGATTGTGTTTTGAATAGATCTTCTGGCCAGTAGATAGATATGGACCTCCCTAGGAGTAGAGCGCACCTCCTCCTAGTTTGGTTTGCTCACGTAAAGGGTGATGATGATCCCTTAAGACCAAGAGATAGGTGGGCCCGTAGCGGATGAGACCTATTCTCGGAGGTACCATTTATCGTGCATCCATGCGTAAAAGGGTAGCTCCCGATGGGATGACACGGGGTGTGAGTTCCGGCCTCACACTAGATGCTGATGATGATGCATCTTTCTGTAAGGGTGATGATGATCCCTTAAAGACCCAGAGATAGGTGGGCCCGTAGCGGATGAGACCTATTCTCTGGGTTATTCTGTACAGGGTGATGATGATCCCTGTTGTATGCATTAGGGCTAGATGATGTCTATGTATTGTTGTGAGGGCCGGGAGGCCTAGTAATTGTGATACCTGTGATGTTGTGTGCCTTGAAAGTGAGCCAGGGGGGAGGAAAAGCCTCTAAGAGCCCTGAGCTTACTGAGATTTTTATCTCACCCCTGTTTGGGGATGTTATTTTCAGGTGATGCTGATGGCAGAGATGATAGGTCCCAGGGCGGGAGGCCCCAGTAAGGACAGACTCTATGTAGCTGTTGGGACAGCATGTTCAGAGCACTGTTGCTCAGTTATTTTGCTTATGTTTATGGTTTTGTACCCCTGTAGAGGGAAGATATGCATGTGCATATAGTTTTGATATGTATATTGTATTATGTACATATGATTAACTCTCCTGGTATATCTGTGTAGATATTATAGTCTTATCTGCCGTTACTTTTAGTTATCTGGATCATTGAGACTTTTATATGTCTTGGCATTCGTTTCTGTTACTTTGATTTAGTACCATACATAATGAATCAAGGAATATGGTTTCGAAAATGCTTCCGTGGTTGTAATTAATTGGTTTTATATTAATTACTGCGCTTATCTGATTAAGTAATATGTTAATACACCGGATGCATATGGGGTGTTACACTGATCTAGCACGACCCATGCTGATCCAACACGATTCATGCTTAGTTTTTAATTTTTATTATGTTTTTGTCCAAGGTATTTGGGCTGAGTGCACCTTACGCGCTAAGCCCAAATAACTCTCTGTTTGGTTTTTAGAAATAATTGTGCTAAGCGCTCCTTAGTTGTGCTAAAAGTGAGAGGCTTCAACAGATGATGGGCTAAGCGCGCCAACTCACGCTAAGCCAAAGCTTTTGTTTTTTGCTTTATTTTGGGGCGCGCTAAGCTCGCATTTGCTCGATAAGCGTGACCCCTCTGTCCAATTTTTGTTTTTTCTTTTTGTACTTTCCCTTTTGTTTGTTTATTTTTTTCTTTTCTAATCTTTTCATTTATTTTTCTTTTTGTTGTCCTTTTTTCTTGCAGATGGCCTCCAAGAAAAGAAGAGGGTCTTCCTCCCAGCCTCGTTCGGAACCTGACACCATCCACGATGCTTGGGATTCCGATCGCTTCAGCTCCGAGGTGGCTTGGGTGCGGTACTACAAGAATGTCCACCTCATGAACATTCTTCCTAAGAGACGGGTGACTCTGGAGCCTGGCCAGTACAACGAATATTTACATGAGCTTCAGAGGCTCACGAGACTGCCAGAGAACAACATAGATGTTGCTTTGGTGAAGGAATTTTATTCCAACATCTACGACCCTAACGAGAAGGCGCCTAAACAATGCAAGATCCGGGGAAAGATTATACAGTTTGATGCTCAGGCATTGAACCAGTTCCTTCAGATCCCGGTGGTTCTCGAAGGAGACTCCCAACTGACCACCTTTTTCTCAGTTCCTCCGCACCTATCCTGACTCGCTGACCATTGAGGCCAAACTTTGTATGCCTTGCTAACATTTCATGCCTAACGCCGAGGGGATTCTGTGAAAGATTCTGCGGAAGACCTGACCACCCTCACCCAGACATGGAGTGTCATGTCTTACTTCAACCTAGCTCTGACTTCTTATACTTCTGATCTTAACATGGAACGGGCTAGGTTGGTGTATGGCATCATCATGTAGATGGTCATGGATGTCGGCAGCTTGATTTCTTCCCAGATGACATAGTTCGCCCAGTCCGGCTCCAATAAACTAGGCTTCCCTGCTCTCATCATTGCCATATGCGACGCCAAGGGAGTCCACTCTGACACGCTTGCTTTTGAGTTACTGAGCCTTGCTATCAGTGTTGCTTATATCCTAAAGAACTGCTGGCATCCTGCATATTCTTCCGTGACATTTCTAGGGACCAAGAAGGCTAGAGCTCGTGGGGCTCATGTTGCGCGATTTATGCGAATATGTTTACGGCAAGTGCACCGATCGT
>CM023942.1:13105366-13115900 GCA_013407115.1 Glycine latifolia
AATTCAAACTACGTAACTAACTATCTATTTAAATGTTTATCCTAACAGTAAGTAATATAATTTCTATGGGTTTTAAAATGTTATTCTAGTATTATTTTGCCTGAGAATAAGAGGAGGGTTGTGGTCCTGATTTAGGGTGATATTTCCTTGATTTGTTGTATAGTTTCCTTAGATTGCTTGATGCTAATTCCTACTTTTTAGAGATTGATTCTAACACATTGTATATAAATATGTTTTACAAATCATTCATAATGCATATAAGAAAGTGTTCTGTCAGTTTCAACTTTCAACTGTTAACCATTAAGTAATCAGGTGTATGGTTTTGTTTGATCTTTCTCAGATATAAAACTGCTGACCATGTGGGTGATTTTGCTGAAAACGGTGATGAAGCTGTTGAAGAAGCTGGAAAGTTGCTGGGTCAGGATTTAGATTTGGTGTTTTCCCTTCACACTGATACTCAGGATGGTACTCCTCCAGGAGGTTCTCTGCCACCTCCTTTTCCTGGCCCTTGCACACTGCGCTTTGCTTTGGCACATTATGCAGATCTCTTGAATCCTCCACGCAAGGTTTTTATGACCTTCACTGACTGTGTTTTCCATTTTTTTTCTCTTATTATGTAGTATATAATTGGTTTTACTTATTATAAGTATAACAATATGTTTCAAAAGATTTTTCTTTTAAGAAAAATAAAGGAAGAAATAGTTAGCTGTGCTTCTCTTTCAGGCTGCTTTAGTGGCTCTGGCTGCACATATTTCGGAACCCAGTGAAGCAGATACATTAACGTTCCTTTCATCTCCTCAAGAGAAGGTTGAAAATTTTGCTAAGAGTTATACTGTTTCTGCTTTCAAGTTGAGACTTTTCTATATTTTCCTCTGTTAATAATAGTTTTGAAAAACTTTGTTTTCCAGGATGAGTACTCCAAATGGCTGCTGGGAAGTCAGAGAAGTCTCCTTGAGGTAATAGCTGAGTTCGCGTCAGCAAAACCACCACTTGGTGTGTTTTTTGCTGCAGTGGCCCCTCACTTACAACCTCGTGATTATTTTATTTCATCCTCGCAATATATGAACAAAGTTTTGAGAGAAGAGGCCACAAAATAGCGTTGTTTAGTTTTTATATTCTAGGTTTTCCTCGCAAAGGGTACCATGTAACTTGTGCCTTTGTATGTCGTCCAACTCCTACTAGAAGAATTCACAAAGGAGTATGTTCAACCTGGATGAAGGTATCAACTTTTTCACTTTGTCGTATCAAATTCTTGTTTCAACGTCTTGGACTCTTTTTTCATAATTTTTGTGTGAATTTCCCCAACCAAGCTTTATTATATCTGACCTGAATCTCTCAAATTATCAGAATGCCATCCCTTGGAGAAAACCTGTGACTGTAGTTGGGCTCCTATTTTTATCAGAACATCAAACTTCAAGTTACCATCGGATCATTCCATTCCTATTATTATGGTTGGTCCTGGTACAGGCTTGGCACCTTTCAGGGGATTTTTACAGGTAAGTTAACATTTTGCAGATGTTTTGTAGTTTTTAAATATTTATGGAAATCAGGTTGCTAGCTTTTGCATAATACTAAATGAAGAGGGGAAATTTTGGGGAGGAGGTGTAGAATAGAAAGTGAAGGATAGGAAGGAAACATTGGTACCAAAAAGACAAGTACTTAAAATGAAGCACAATATTGAGCTAAGATATGAAATATCTAATTCTGATCCTATGAGAATCAGAAGCCCCAATTCAAGTCCCAGTATGTTGGAAAAATCTATTTTACCTAAATGATTAAACGCTTGTTTGGGAATATAGTCTGTTTTGTTTTGTAGGAAGTAATCACTTTTTTGTCAATTTTTTTTTAAAAAATTGGAAAAAAATAAGAGATTATTTCTTTTAAATAAATTGAATTAATACACACTAATTTCTAGATTTCCAAAATGTTCCTGAATAACATGATACTGTTGAATCCATGAACTTAATTTATGGTAATACTCTGCTTTTTAATTGTTGCATTATCTTTGATTTACCCAGCAAAAGATTGGTCCACAAAGATGATGGCGTTCAACTTGGTCCTGCATTACTCTTCTTTGGATGTAGGAATCGACAAATGGTAAAATAATTGCGAGGTGGGCCTTCAATCCTGATGGAGTTTTAGAATGATCCAGGATTTTCCTGTGTATAGGATTTTATTTGAGGATGAGCCAAAGAATTTTGTGGAACAAGGTGCTTTGTCAGAGTTGATAGTCGCATTCTTGAGAGAGGGACCTGAAAAGGAGTATGTTCAACACAAGATAATAGATAAAGTAAGCGTCATTATCAACCTAGTAGGCAACAACAGATGCACTATGGATAAATTTTTTGATTGCATGAATTCTGTGTGCAGGCAGCAAATCTGTGGAATTTGATTTCTCAGGGAGGTTATCTTTATGTTTGTGGTGATGCTAAGGGCATGGCCAGAGATGTTCATTGGACTCTTCATACCATTGTCCAGCAGCAGGTGCTGATGCCTAATTGTCTTTTTTCATGCCTCTCTTTCCCCAACCCTAAGGCTTAGAAGTGTCCACTTCAGTTATTTCTTATCATTTTTTACACACATATAGAGAGAGAGGAGGAATCAAGGTACTCCAAGAATAACTTTAAAAGAATTACCCTTTATTCTCACTATTGATTTTCTTTTAATCTAATGGTTCTAATGAGTACACTTTTAACCATTAGATTAAAAAAGAAATAAAGGGTGGAGATGATGAATCTTGGAGTAACTTGATCTCTTCTCATATAGATAGAGATTTGCTAACATACTAAAAAAAAGAGTGTATGTTAGTAAATCCCATATTGTTTTGAAAATAAATAATGACTCCACCTTATGTCCATTTTTCTTTGCAGTGTCTTTTTATAGACCTAGGGGGTTTAAAAGTTATCTGGAAAAGATGATTATTTTTTCTAACTTTATTTTATCCTTATTAATAATTAATAATTGCCATCATGCACATGCAAATGTGAGTTGATTGTGGAACATTTTTCCCTCCCTCTCACTTCATTCTGATTTAGCCTTAACTTCAGTTTTCAGAAGCTGAGTAGGTTACGGATGACCTGGACCACCTCCGTAGTCACTGACACTGTTTTGTAATTCATCTGCTGTCTAATACTGTCCTTTCATCTGACGCTTTAGTTAATACACTATATGGGGATTTTAGGAAGAGCTTATAGGGAACATATTTGATGAAGTTTATCAATTTTTTTTTTTTAATTTATTCCAATAAGTTTCATGGTTAAAGTTATGACATAAGCTTTTTATTGAATAAACACTTAATTTTTGCCTAATTGCATCGTATGTTAATCAGAACTATGTCTACAACCATGTTTCTGGGTTTAATTTCAGGAAAATGTGGACTCTTTAAATGCAGAGGCTATAGTAAAAATATTCCAGATGGATGGGCATTATCTTAGAGATATCTGGTAAATTTTCTGATTATTCATCTGTCTGGGTTGTGGCACCCTTGCTATTTGGTCTGTTAAGTTCAAGATTGGTTGAAGGATATTTGATAGCCTGCTATCACGGAGTTTTGGGACACCAATGATGGAAGGCTGAAATTTCCTTGAGAAAACAAATCGTTTTTGTGGACATTTGTGTGGTTTTCTTATATTTTTGGCTTAATATTCTCCCTTATGATATTTGAACTAGGATTATTTTTAGAGAGACTGATAGATAGCTTCATAGATGATTTATAGCAGGTATAGGTTGCACTTGATTATTTCCAGTGGCCATGTATCAAGTTGTAGGAATTGGTAATGAATAAGGACTCAATTGATGAAATAATTCTTCTAGTTGATGAAAATTGTGTATAGTGCTCATAGCTTCATTTTATAATTTGATATTCTTAATAGCTTTAGGCTTACTCTTGCAGTAACTGTGTGGAACACAAAATTCTACACTTAAAATGTAAAGGCTAACAACATTGATCATACATTGCGAACGATGGTTGTGCTAAGGGCTAAGAAAAGTTGGTACGAATCCTCTTACGTGAATTTTCAGTCATATGTTGTATCTATCTCTATTTTTGTAAATATTAAATAGGTAGGTTTTATCAAAATTTGTGATTGTTGAGGATGAGAGAGACCATTTTTTCTCATGTCACTTGAGAGTTGAGAGACTCCATTTATTAGAAAAGGGGTTAATCTATTTTAGATAAAGCACATCAATAGTCTTTGAGGAAAACAAAGGAAGTTTTTGAATTTAAAATATTATTATTTTATATAAGAATATAAACTATTTAAATTTAAACTAGTTGTTAGCATTTACAGATAAGATAAGATTGTTAGATTGTTTCCTATTATTATGAAATATTTGTTATACTTACTTGTATAAATAAATTTAGGAAGAAATATATGAAAGCCATAATTTATCCATGATATTAAATTTTAACGTAGTATCAGTTGTGTTTTGATCCTAGGACAACAATTTTTTCTTCATGTACAGATCACGTTCAGCTCCAGCAGCTTCCTTCTTCCACTTCTCTTTCGATTCATCCCTCATTCCTAATCTTCCAATCCAACCACACCTCAGCCTCACACTCACACATACACATATCTGAACGTCCCTATTCATATTTTTTCCAATGTACCACCCTTTTTTTTCCAACATACCACTCCTTATTGTCCACTCTCTTCCCCATTTTTTCCTTTTTCTATGGCAGCCCAACACCCCCCAAATGATTCATACACCACACCTCCTTCGTCCTCCAATATCGTTATTCAGCAAGATAATTCATCTTTTTCCATTACTGTCATCCTTGATGACTCTAATTACCCCCTCTAGTCCTAGTTGATGGATATGAGAATTGGGGCTCGAAATAAATCAGGCTACCTTACTGGTGTGACGACTAAGCCTCCGGCTACTAATCCCTCCCACGATGCCTGGGTTACTAAAAATAAAAGTCTGAAAAGCTTGCTTATCGACGCCATGAGCCCTCCATTGATGCAGCGATTCATCCGCCTGGACACCGCTCATGAAATCTGGGAAGCAGCCCGTCATACGTTCTATGATGGATGCGACAAAACCTGTCTCTTCGACCTCAACCATCGCTCCTTCTCCACCAAGCAAAATGATTGTCCACTTTCGGTGTACTACAACGAACTTCTCTCCATCTTTCATGAGATTGATCCCACATGTCATCACCTGAAACCACTGTGAATGTGGTCCAAACCCATTCTTCCATGGCCTGCTTGTGTGTCCACATTTTCCTCAATGGATTGGATTCTGATTTCGACCAGGTTCGTGGAGAAATACTTCAGAAAGATCCAAAATTGGACCTTGAAAGCACATACACCTATGTCAGACGTGAACACCAGCAACGGATCACCATGGGTCATCCTTATCCTACATCAGAATCTTCAGCCTATTGTCTCAGGCTTCTCGTGCCTCCCAAGGTCCTCTTTCACTCAAATTTTGCAAAGACGGCCCCTTTGGCAAACCTCTTCTGTGCTCTCACTGTGGTGAATCTGGCCATTCCAAGTCTTGGTGCTTTGATCTCATGGGCTACCCAGAGTGGTGGGACTTCAACAAGTGATCTCGCCGAAAAATGCCCTCAAAAGCACACCAATCATCCTTTGTTGGTGACCCTTCTTCCTCCCATCGTGCTAATGTTGTGTATGAAAGTATCCTAGGTAATTCCTTTGATTTTTCCGCTCACTCTCGGAATTCTTATTGGATAATTGATATTGATGCGTTAGACCATATGATTCGTGATGCTTCTTTCTTAACACATTGCTCTCCTTGCACTAAGACCAATATCACCACTGCTAATGGTGGCTCTGCTTCTGTTATTGGTCAGGGCACTCTCGTTCTTTCTCCTACACTCACTTTTCACTCTGTTCTTGTGGTTCCCTCTCTCGATTTCAACTTGCTCTCTGTTAGTAAAATAACTTTTGACCTCATTGTCATGTAATTTTTTGGCCTACTTTCTGTATTTTTCAGGACGTCTAGAACCATGTGATTCTTGGCTATGGTGTTAGGCAAGGCAACCCTACTTTCTGGAGCTTCCGGATGGTGATCTTGGACCACCTAGACAAGCCTCTGCTACTACTCCTCCATATCCCCCTCATTCAGCTGTTTGGCTTTGGCATAAAAGACTCGATCATCTCTCATTCGGTTATCTTCACAAATTGTTTCCCCATTTATTTACTTGCAAGCCCTCTAAATTTCAGTGTTCCACTTGTGAAATGGCTAAAAGCCACTGCATTCATTTTTATCCTAGTTTGAATAAAAGTTGCATTCCATTTCAAGCTATCCATTCTGATGTTTGGGGTCCTGCTAAGGTCCCCTCTTTTTCTCACTCTTATTATTATGTGTCCTTCATTGACGAATGTACCCGAATGGTGTGGATCTCATTACTTAAACATAAAAATGAGGGTTCTTTTTTGCTTTTAAACGATTTTATAGCATGGTTAATACATAATTCAATAGTTCAATACAAATTCTCCAATCGAATAATGGCCTAGAATATAAGAATGGACCCTTTTTTGACTTCTTAACCTCTACTGGCATAAAACACCATACCTCTTGTACTTACACACCTCAACAAAATGGGCTGGCCAAGCAAAACATAGACAGTTATTGGAAATAGTTAGGGCTTTCTTAATTGATATTAATGTGTCATCTTCCTATTGGGGTGAGGTCCTCCTATCTGCTGCTTACTTGATTAATCGCACCCCCTTTAGTGCCCTCAATTTTCTCATCCCATATCAGAAACTTGAAACCTTCTTCTCTATCCCTCACAAAATGAATCTTGAACCTCGCATCTTTGGTTGTACCACCTACGTCCATATTCCTAAACCTCTCAGAAATAAGCTTGACCCTTGTGCTAGGAAATGCATCTTTGTAGGCTATTCTGACCTCCAAAAAGGATAATGTTGCTTTGATCCCAAGACTCATAAAATGTATGTAACCCTTGAGGTATCCTTTAGGGAATTCAAAGCTTTTTATTCAGGGGGAGTCACTCCTCCTTCTTCTCAGGGGGAGATTCAACATATTGGAGAAGAAGAATTTTGGTTGTCTCCTTCTATAAGTCTTGATCCAGCATCCTCACTCTCTCTCCAAACAGCCCCACAAATTCAAACTCCCTTCAAAATTCTTCCCCTAAAACCTCTGAAACAGCTCCTCTTAATGCAAGTTCTCCTTCACCGAATGAAAGTATGCCTCACATAGCTGAATCACTTGCTATGGACAGTCCTAAAATGCATCCTGAATCTACTACTGAGGTAATTTCTGTTCCATATTTAGATGTTTCAATACCTGCTCCACCAATCAGAAAATCCGAAAGACCAAATAAAGGTATACCAAAAGCAATATATGAACCAGACCCGTAGTAGTTATGTATTGTAACAACCCGCCTCGTCGCTACTGTATCATACTCTTTAATCACATTTTTAATTGTTATTTATATTTGAAAATCCCTTTAAATTGATTACAAAAATAGTAGTAAATTTCGCGCGTGAACTTAATCAATATCAATGATTAAAAACACGAGTAGTCAATGTTGAAATACCTCGTAATACATTTATATAAGAACATAATTTGGAGTGATTACAAACAACCATGTCTAAAGTGTACAAAGTTTTCAAAAGAAACAAGGGATTAAGTGATGGGAGTGTAACTAGCAAAACAATGGGGTGTATCCATTAAAACAAGGGGTGCATCTAGCAAAATATAACTCCTGCCCGGGTTACAATTCAATGCCATTTCGGCAACAGAACACTTCTATAACCCGGGTTCTAACTAAGAGTGAATTTTCACAATACTGCTCGTGGTCGGGGTATGGTCCAAAGCCATCTCGGCATCGCAACTCATTTATAGGACGGGTTCTAATCAAACATTATCCCGGATACTTGGCAGTTCCATCAAAAAGAAATAACTCCCAGACTGCTTGCTACTACCCGTCTGCTCACACAAACATGGTTCGTGATCATCACAGGTACCAAAATCACATGGCACAAGAAAAGTAAATGTGAGTTCATCATGTAAAATAATAATTAATAAATATCTTCAATTATAAAAACACAACCCGGTCATTACATTATCAAACAATATTCAAACATTTCATTCACATAATTAATCATGGACTGTTGGATATTTGTTGAACCTTTTATGCATAAAAAGATGTATAAAGTTTTGATGATAATAAACAATGAATGTCACATTATTAGATTTATTGCACTGATGATAATTATTTGATATTTTGAAGTTACTAATATTTTGGATTTGATATTTTGAAGTTACTGATATTTTGGATTTATGAAGATCAACATAATTGATAAGATTATTTGAAGAATCTTGAAGATTGATATCTTTCAAGATGACATGGAATTAAGAATATTTGTTTCTATTTATTTATTAGATTTTATGTAAGGAGATTAGAAGATTGATCTTGCCAATATAATTATCTTTAAGATTGCATTCAAAAATAGGATAAAATATTTTTAAGATTACATTGCTTAATATAATAGAATATCTTTAAGATTGCATTGCATGATAAGATAAATTTTTTTAAGATTAAATTAAAAATTTAGATAAAATCATATCTTTAAATTAGTATAAATAGAAACATATGTTTGTGTTTTATGCATGCAATTCCATTTCAAATAATATCAGAGTTTAGAGAGTTTATGTTTGCATCATTGAGAGAATTGTTGTGAGATCATATAGAAGCATTTGGCAAGTCTGATTCTTCAACTCTCCATCAGGATTTAAAGGTACCTATTTGCTTAAGGAATAGAAGTGTAAAGGTAACTATTTTATTGTATTCTTCTTCTTGACTTTGGGAAATGTCGCAACTGAGAAACTAGGATACCAGTCTGGCTGGGAAACAAGGATACCAGTTTGTCTCTATTCTTGGTGAATTGAGACGATAGCTTTTTGCTGGGAAACAAGGATACCAGCTGGGATAATTGTTGTGTAAGGGTAGACTAGGAAACTAGGATACTAGGAACTCTTGTACACAAAATTATCATAGTGAAATTGTCCATTGGATTGATTATCCAATTTGGACGTCGTGATTTTTTTCCAATTGGGTTTTCCACGTTAAAATTAATTGTATCTTCTTTATATCTTATCTCCATATTATTGCTTTGAGTTTGATTTTAAATTGTGAATTATTTTATAAAACTCAATTCCCCCCCCCCTCTTGAGTTCATCTGGGACCAACAATGGACAACCCGTCCAAACCACTTCACCAATTCATCTTATAATGACTAGTCATGATGCATGTTTCTGACTTAACTCTTAGCCAATGCAATGTGGTACCATCCCCGGACAATAGGACAAATCCATGGTACAAATGATTCCTGCAGCTCGTCGGGGTCACTCTGTTGTGCACAGGTCTCATCCCCCCCATGGTGATCAGCCAAATGGGTGTCAGAAGGCTATCCCTACAGGAATTGGCCCTAGTACCTCTCGTACTCTGCAATCAATCATCATATTTCTGTCATGCATGAAGTATGTCTCTCAAGGGCAACACTGTATAGACCGACGCAGGAGCAAATTCCTTCCTAGCTGGTGTCACTATACACCTCCCATGTGCATACTCATCACCCCAAACAAGGGCACATTGATGCACTATCTGACATCTCACGTCAACACATAAACTATCACCATGGCACCTCAATGTATGACCCAAGCCCGGGCTTAACTTGATCCGGGTAGGATAATGTCATACACCCCAAACAAGGGAACCTAGTAGCTCTATTCCCAAGAATACACAAGCTCTTTCGAGTAAGTAATCTGATAGCTCACAAAGAAAAGGTTTTGGACTTAGTAGTTCTAAAGATAACAGCTCACCCCGGGTAAGGAATCTGGTCTCTTTAAAGAAAGAAAAGAATGAACTTCTAGAGTTGACACGTGTTTGTAACCTGGTCGTTCTAGGAGAAAGAACACAAACTCAACCGAGTAGTAGGAACCCGATTGTTCTCATCCCAAGAAGACACGAGCTCATCCGAGTTAGGGAACCCTATGGCTCTATTCTCGAGAAGACACGAACTCATCCGGATAGAGGAACCCGATATATCTAAGGAAAAAGGAAGCGAGCCTTAGCAGCTCTTAAGGAAACAACCTCGGGTTAGTAACCCGGTATACAAATGTCCACCAACAAGGACCAAGTTACGTTCTGTAACAACCCGGTCACATGAATCCGGTTTCGAAGAGATGCTATCCACACCCCCTTCTTACCCGAGTTCCACAAATGCACCCCTTTTTTATGTGACAACCCGATCATACGAACCCGGATTATCTCAGGGTCATTATACATTCTTCATGCATACATGCATGCTACGTAAACCATTCATCCCGTCATACTCATCCCGGTAGCCGACATCTCAATACAAGGAATTGACACGTTTATGTAACTCGGCCTACCTATCCCGGTAGCTGACATCTCAATCTCAAGGGAGTACTACACCCACTAACTCGGTCTACCCTTCCCGGTAGCCAAGGTCACAACAACAATTTAATATATATATATATATATATATATATATATATATATATATATATATAT
>CM023942.1:13130616-13159187 GCA_013407115.1 Glycine latifolia
CTAGTTTGACTGGGAGTGGAATAACATATCCACTTTGTGCATGGTATTATGACTTAGGTGAACAAGACTACAGCCCGAGCTGATTTTGGTTTCCTGGCCCTTAGTTGCTTCTGAAACATTAGTTCTACTTACTAGATTGTCAAATGTGTGTCTTTAAGCATCCTGATTGTAAGGGGTACATAATTGTGAAACAGGGATCTCTTTGATTCTTATTTATCAATTCGATACTATATCATATATAATGTCCTCAAGTGATCTAATTATATTGAGAGAAGAAAACTATTGTACTTTGTTTTTCGTTCTCACATTAAGGTAATAGATTGTTATGGAAAGTCAACAATGGGCTATGACTTTATTCTTATAAGGATGGACTTCATTGCTTGTACGTAATGCTATGAACCTTAGGTATATTTAATTACGTTCTTTATTATTCAGATAATATATTTACCATTCACAGTTCACATAAAGCCAATTAAATATTGTGATTATATATATTATTCACCTTATGCATGTCTCATAATTACCTTCATTGCTTGTAGTTTTTCTCATAATAGAAAAACAAGGAGGAGAGAAATGAAAACTAAGTTTATAAGCGGTTATGATTTTGATTGACCTTTAAATTTTCGGTATAGTCGATTTTTAATTTCCAATTTTATGATCTCCAAAGTTTCTGACACTTTTACCACCCATTTCTTTGTGGGGAAAACATTATGAAGGTGCAATCTCTTTAGGCCTAACTCGAGAATATGAAATTATTAATGCTAGCATACGTGTTTGTTATTCAGAATTGTAAATTTAATGATTTTTATGTGTTATGGTATACTAATTTCATTTTTTTTTGTATATTTTTGTAGCTTGGTGGTGGTTCTGGGGAAGAGAGAACTGAGACTGATAAACATATGTTAATCATGTTTAACATCTTAATGATTAATAAAGTTGTCAAGCTTGAAAACCTGATTTTGAATCGGAACTCATTTGCACAAATGGTGGAGAATTTATTTGCTTTATCCTTTTTAGTCAGAGATGGGCGGGCTGAAATAAAAGTGAACGCTGGATGGCAACTAGTTTGTGAGTTACTTTGAAAATGCTTGCACTAATTATGAACTCTCAATTTATTATACTTTTAGCGTAGATTTTACCTAGATATATTTTCTTCATGCACTTTGCTCTAATGCCCGCGCCAAGGAATGCTCCTACTGCAAATTCAGTAGTTTCCAGGGATGTTGCTTTTAGCCACTTTGTATTCAGATTTGACTTCAATGATTTTGGAAGGTATTTCTTTTATCTAATTGTTTGTGCTATTAAAGTAAATTTAGTGTATCATTGTTCATTTGTGTATGTTACAATTATGAACATTAGCCTTTTTCTGCTTCCCTTTTTCTTTTATTGAATATTAATGGTGGGACCATGAACCTTTCCACTCAAATGGTTGGGGGAATGTAACTGTTTTGTGATAAGAATTATGCAGAATAGCCTTATCCTTAGGTGCTCCGAAGTCTGAACACTCACTT
This sequence comes from Glycine latifolia, assembly GCA_013407115.1. Taxonomy (NCBI): domain Eukaryota; kingdom Viridiplantae; phylum Streptophyta; class Magnoliopsida; order Fabales; family Fabaceae; genus Glycine; species Glycine latifolia. The sequence continues at coordinate 13,132,128 of CM023942.1, forward strand.
TGAAGTTTCCTATGCTTTATATGTTTTAGACATTTGCTGATTTGCACTATCACCTTCATGATCATTCAGATTGTAATGGAAGTATAAAATAGCAGCTTTTTTAAAATTCTACTGAGTTTCATTGAACATTTATTCTTCAATTTTCTTGCCCATGATTTCCTACTACTGGAAGCAAATTATTCAAGAAAAATGAGTTCCTTTGTATTTTAATTTTTGTATTGTGTTAATTTAGTCTTGAAACTTTTGCTAAAAGAACTACTTGTGTGTAACCGCAAGCTATTTTTTTGTCATTTGATGTCTTTCTTGTCTATTCTTGTTCTTTCATGGATGATGTTCTTAAAATTGTCTTTTTGGATGGTTAATACTTTCATGTCTCATTATTTTCTCTTTACCTTACACATGGTTGCTTTAATTACTTCTGGTTCTGGAGATTACATCATATGCTTACTCAAATCTTGCCTGTTCTCATGTGTTTGCGTATATTTTCTTGTGTGCACAGATTTCTTTAACTAGAACAGAGTTATAGTACGTCACTGTCATGAGGCATCTTTTAGTGGAGATAGTCAAAACGAGGTTAGTGAGAGTATGACAGTATAATAGTATACATTTTTTCCCTTTTTTCCTTTTAAATAATTGTTTGGCCTTTCATATATTGTTGGAAAATATTTGTTGTTCAAGAGTTCAGTATGAAATGATAACCCTTCTTATGCATCACCTGCAGACCAGGAATGGTAAGGGCATTAGAAGAATTCAAAACCTCTGTATATAGGGATAATTATGAAGAGGAAAATGAGCCTGGACTGGGAAGCCTACTTGAAGCCTACCAAAACGGAAAACAATTGCTGAGTTTGCAACAAAAGAGTGTGAAAACTATGACTGGTGTCACATTGCTGATACTGGAAAGGTAAACATTGAAAGTTATTTCATGCAGTGCTTTTTTATTGAAAGTTTGATCAAATTTGGGATAAGGTGTGCTTAAGCCTCAAGCCAATTTTACAATGAACATAGCTAGTTATGTATCATACCAAGTGGAGGACTTAACATCTTTTGGACATCTTTATTATTTTGTCATATTTATGGTCATTTTCTGACTGTTATAAGTTAAACATTTTGGGGCATTTTCTGACTCCTTAGACTCCCACTGTACGCACAAGTACATATACTAAATACAACATTCATGAATTTCCAACAGGCATAAATCCTATAGTTGCAGTTCTGGCATATACTGGTGCTATTGTCTGCAAGTGCAAGTACTCTCTCTTCCCTTCTTTCAGTGACTTTATTTTATTTTATTTTGCAGTTGCTTCAATGTGCCTTGTTTAGTAACCTTCTGAATTTTTAATTAGGTTGGAACTCTTGCTATACTTATTCTCCTCTTCTGTTTAGCTAATGATATCCTTCTTGTACAATGTCTAATCTAATTTAATCTTTTGTACTAGAGAAAATAATTGATACTTGATTTGATCACACTAATTGACTCCTTATATGATATTGATTGATTCTGGCCAAGATTTTATTGTAACTAAAATGGGGGACTAATGGGAGTGGGGTATTTACCTAGATATATTTGTCACTCAGATTAATTAATTAGAATAATAATATGTAATAAATGAGAGAGTGAAATTACTATAAGAATAACTCAATAGTTTAAAAAGAAATATTCTTCATTTAAACATTTTATATTTTATATTTATTTAATGATTCTAATTAGTAACTTATATTTAAAATAAATGATAAAATAAGAAATAACTTTTTACATATAAACAAAGAGGATTTTAAGCCAAAACTGTCTTTGAATGTTTATATATAAAGACGGTTTTGCCTTAAAACCGTCGTTGTTTATCTTTATTTTTTTTACATATAAACAAAGACGATTTTAAGCCAAAATCGTCTTTGTATATAAACATACAAAGATGTTTTTAAGCCAAAACCGTCTTTAGTTATCTTTAATTTTTTTTGACATATAAACAAAGACGGTTTTAAGCCAAAATCGTATTTGTTTATCTTAAATTTTTTTTGAATAGATAAACAAAGACGGTTCTATGGAAAAATCGTCTTTGTATATACACATACAAAGATGGTTTTGGCTTAAAACCGTCTTTGTTTATATGTTAGAAAAAAGCAGGGATCAATAATGACGGTTTTAAGAAAAAAACTGTTTTTGTATGTTTAGATACAAAGACGGTTTTGACTTTAAAATCGTCTTCGTAGGCGTTCTTCAAAAAAACAATATCAACGAAGACGGTTTTTAGAACCGTCGTCGTATGTCATGCTTTTCGATGACATGCGCAACAACGGGGATTCTTCAACCGTCGTTGTACAAGGTTTAGAATCGTCGTTGATTGGCTTCCCCCTGTAGTAGTGGGAAGGTTTGCCTAAACAAGTTGTAGACTGCAATCAACAAAGGGGAATTTCTCTTTCCCTAAGCTAAGAAATGATGCTTCTCCTAGTCAGCCAGTCATTGTGGTTGAGGAAAAAAATGGCACAATCATTAACTCAGAAGTGGCATGGAATGTTGATAATGGTTTGGTTAACAAGGTCAACTAATGGCACAATCATTAACTCAAAAGTGGCATAATGGTTTGATTGATAAGGTCATGCCTAATTTGGTTTCTACAGAGGATAATTTTATGCTAACCAACCTGCTCTCCTTGAAAGAGGTTAAATTTGTTGTCTTTTCCATGAATGGTGTTGGGGCCTCGGGCCCAAATGGTTTCAAAGGTCATTTCTACCAGCATTATTGGGATATAATAGTGTTTGATGTTTTTGAAACAACCCTCAATGTTTTTAGTAAGGATGGCTCCTAACTTAAACTCCAGTGTTTTGGTGTTGATTCCTAAAGTCCCTTAAGCTAATACAGTTGAGCAGTTTTGCCCCATAACACTTGCCACTTTTGAGTTCAAAGTAATAACAAAAGTTTTGGGGGGATAAATTGGCTCAAGTTGCTCCCCAAATTGTATCTCAACAGCAAAGAGGTTTCATCAAGGGCAAACATATTCAAGACTGCATGTGCTTAACTTCAGAAGCAATCAATTTATTAGACAAAAAAAGCTTCAGTGTTAATGTAGCCCTTAAGATACACATTATCAAAGCTTTTGACATCTTAGATTGGAATTTCTTGTTGCATTCTCTTAAAGCTTTTGGTTTAAACCAAATCTCCTGCTCTTGGATCAATGTTATCCTACATTCAGCTAAGCTTTCCATCTCAGTCGATGAAAAATTTGTTAGCTTCTTTCTCCGTTCTAGAGGAGTGAGACAAATTGACCCTCTCTCCTCCATTCTCTTTTGCATTGTGGAGGAAGTACTCAGTAGAGGGATCTCTCAGCTTATTCTTGATGGAAAGCTTAAGCTCATGGCTAGTTTGAGAAGTGTCAGCTTTCCCTCTCATGTGTTGTACGCTGACAACATCATGACGTTTTCCAGAGGTACAATCAATAATGTCCTTAATCTTATGCATGCACCTCTTTAATCTCTGTGAAGCTACTTTTGGCCATGTTATTAGCAAAGCTAAATCAAAGGTTTTTGTCGATGCCATCAACCAATCAAGATCTAGAACTATATCTTATCTATTAGGCTTTAATTCTGGCACCACAAGTAGCCCCAATTTTCTCTTTGGGAGTTCCAATTTTCAAGGGTAAGCCAAGAAAAACCCAGCTTCAACCTATTGCAGATAGGATCAAAGGCAAGTTGGCCAAGTGGAAAGGAGCAACTCTCTCTTATAGGGCGAAAGCAGTTGGTAAATTTTGTTTTCCATAGTATGTTATTATACAACTTCACCATTTATGCCTAACCAACTTCTTTGCTAAATGGCATTGAAAAATTGACTAGCAACTTTATTTGGTCTGGAGAAATAATAACCATAAAGATTATCACTGTAGGATGGAAAAAAGTGTGTAAACCTATTTCTGAAGGTGGGCTTGGAATCCAATCTTTAAATATCATAAACAAAGTTGCCATGGTCAAGTTAACTTTTGATTTCCTTTTGTAGCAAGTGCATTGGACCTATTTACTGAAAGTGAGAGTGTTTAAGAAGTGAAACTATAATCCCAGTCATATTTCCTACTCTATCTGGCTTTGAGTGAGAGAATCTCTTTCTTTAGTGTCTCAAAACAACACTTGGATGATTGGTGATGGCTCAAAACAACACTTTAAAGGATTTCTATACTTTTGTATCCTAGCTCATCTACTCAGACATGCTTCAAGCTTCAAGCTTCAAGGCCATTTGTAACCAAAAAATTTGTGCTAGATCTGTAATCTTTAATACATAGAAGTGTCATTAGCTTATTTCCTGAGTGAAAATCCCTTTTTGGAAGGACAATTTGTATCGATACAAATAAACACAAAACCCTGTTGTAAAGTTCAACAAGTGGTTGGGAAGTTGTAAACTAATGGGTTGTTGGTCTATTTGTTGGCTAGGTTTGAAGCCCAGTTTGATTGTTGACAAGTTGTTGAAATCTAGTGATTATTGGTTGTGTTAATGGAAAATCTCATCTTGAAGGGTGTGGATTGAACGTTGTTAGACTCTTGGCAAGCGTACCAATTGTCATTGCAGGTTACAGAATTTATAAAAGATCGTAAATAGTGCGGCAGAAATTAAAGAAATAACGAAACTAATAAAATGAAATTAATTGAAGAGAACGTAGGATTGAGTTTCATCATTCATACCCTCAGTATTCAATTAACATTACCATGTATAAATCATTTTCTATCCTTACTGATGCACACATTAATTCACCCTGAATCGATCCCTTGCATTCAAGAATCCTAAGAATATTTATCGAATATTGATCCCTCGAATACGAAGTAAATAACCCAGCATTACAATCATAATCGCGTGCTATTTGCAATCTAAACGTTATGCTCTATTCCTAGCAACGTAACATAAAGAGTAAAATCATTCAGTTCAAATCCTAAGAGTACTTTCTAGTTAAACTTAGAATCCAATTTCATGAAACTAGTGATCAAGTAGAATCAAGCATTAAGAACAGAATGAAATCACCAGAATGAGTAGAAAAGATTCATACACATATCAAATATTAAAAGAGATACATAAGGATACAAAAGATTACATCCAATCCTTAGGAGCAACTAACTAATCATGGTGCAGAGCAAGAGATCAATAGAAGACATGACTAAGGTAGCGATCCTCGGCCCGTTCCTGCAGAGCTTCCACTCTTTTTCTTTCTTCTCTCACATATCTCTAAGCCTATTGGGTTGTTCCTATGTTCTCCCCCTCCAAAACCATGCTTTTCTTCTTCATTTGCATGCCTATTTATAGGAAATAGTGACGTGCTTATGTCCATTCACCCAAGCAAGTATTTTTGTCTTGTTTAACTCGCCTAGGCGAGTTTAATGCTTCTTGTTGATGGCTCCATTTGCCCAGGCGAGTGTTTTAGCCTATTTTAACTTGCCTGGACGAGTTAAAACATTCTTCTAGAAATAACCATTCGCCCAGGCGACCAAATTACACATGATTCACTCTCCCAAGCGAGTTAAAGCCTTAATATGTTGGCCTAGACGAGTTCTGGGCCATTTTGCTTCAAGAAATGTCCTTTTTGCCCCTTTTTGTGCCTTAATATAGCAACATAAGCAAAAGTTTCATCACAATTAGAAGCTGCACATGACTTAACTCTTAAGGATCATTAGAAGAAGCTATAAAGGAAAATGTAATGCAATAGTGCACTAAGTGATAGAGGACTATCCAAAGAGCATGAAGTTCTAGAAACACTACATGAATTGAAGGTTCCAATGACAATGTCCAGTACCAAGCTTCTACAAAAAGAGATGATGAAGAGAATCATGACTGGACTATTTAACAAGGGCAAGGATGGAGGAAGACACAAGGAGCTGAATTGGAGCACCTTGAAGATTGTAGGAGAGCTCGCTTAACGCGAATATCACGCTTAGCGCAATTCCTTTCATAGCTTTCATAATTTGCCTGGTTTTCGTAATTTTTGTATTGTCATAATTTAGTAATTTCTTATTAGTGTAATGGGCCTCAATGTGGACTTAAATGGGCTCAAACTATGCATTTATAGGTTTAGTTAGAGGCTTAACTCTATAAGTACTCAGACATTGATAGTTTTGAATAAAATTAAGCATTTGGTTGAATTGAGAGCTTAACCTCTTCTTGGTCCTTGGTTGAACCCAAATTGATTCTTATCAAGGAAGCTTTTATTTGTGGTGAATCCTCCTCAACTTATCGTTCCAATACGGATCGTGACATTATTCACTACCATCTTCTTTATCTTCCCCACCTTTTATCTTTATGTTCTAATATCTATCATTAGTATCTTGAAATTGGCCTCTGGAAACAATCCAATCCAAACATTCATGCATTGGTAGTCATCATGTGGTAATCAGAGTTAGAATCCAGAGATTAATTCAAAAAGAATTCTATCAATTTAGGTGTAATTTTTCATTCTCTTTACTTAAATTTTTTTGCTTGAAAAAAAATTCATATTTGAATATCTTATATTATTGTGGAATTATCGACACTTCCAAGAAGGAGGGTTCTTCTTCACAACATATTGAAAGGAAGTCTTCAAAAGATAATCCTACTTCTCCTACTCAACCTCCTTCTAATAAATCTAGTTCAATTAAATGTTTTCAATATTTGCGTAAGGGTCATATTGCATCCCAATATCCAAACAAAAGGACCATGATTGTGTTGGAGAATGGAGAGGTTAATAGTGAGTCATCTGAAACCTCTCATAGTTCCTCTAGTGAAAGAGAGGATGATGGTTTTCTTCAACTGGAAGATGGGGATCTTTTGATGGTAAAAAGACTCATGGGAAGCTTGTGGAAAGATTAGGATGATACACAAAGAGAAAACATTTTTCATTCTAGATGCTTGGTGAATGGAAAGGTTTGTTCTCTTAGCATTGATGGAGGAAGTTGTACCAATGTTGCAAGCACTAGATTAGTTGAGATGCTTGGTTTAAAAACTACCCTTCATCGTAAGCCTTATTAATTGCAATGGTTGAGTGACAATGGTGAGTTGGTTGTGGATAAGTAAGTGTTTCTTACATTCTCCATTGGAAAATATGTTGATGAAGTTCTTTGTGATATGGTTCCCATGGAAGCTGGCCATGTTTTGCTTGGTAGACCGTGGCAATATGATCGAGATGTTATCCACAATGGGGTCACCAATTGATATTCTTTCTTGCATAAAGGTAAAAAGGTAGTTCTCTCACCTTTGTCTCCAACTAAGGTGTGTGAGGATCAAATAAAAATGAGATTGAAAAGAGAAAAAGAAAAGAAAATCAAAGAAGAAAAGAGTCTTTTGAGAGAGAATAGTTGAAAAGAAAAAATGGCAAAAAAAGTGCAAAGAAATAACAAACGAAAATAGAAAAAAGGAGTGAAAAAAAATTATTGATAAAAGAGAGTTTGTTCATCAAACCTCAGGAGGTAAAAAGAGTGATGCTAGCTAGACAACAAATGTATTTACTCATTCCAAATTATATGTGCTTATCTTCTAGTGCCCTTGAGTTGCCTCAAGGTTTTGATACACTTTGAAAGGAGTTTGAGGATGTCTTTCCACAAGACATACCCCATGGCTTACCTCCTTTAAGAGCAATTAAGCATCAAATTAATCTTGTTCCAGGAGCTTCACTTCCTAATAGGGCTGCCTATTGGAGTAATCCAGAAGAGACCAAGGAGATTCAAAAGCTAATTGAAGAGTTGATGCAAAAAGGATGCGTGAAGGGAAACTTGAGCCCATGTACAATGCCGGTCATCCTAGTCGCCAAGAAAGATAACATGTGGAGGATGTGCACAGATTGTAGACTTATCAACAATATCACCGTAAGGTATCAACATCCTAATCCTGGACTCGATGATAAGGTATCCAACTCTACCACTTCTTTTTTTCTTTTTGAGGTCATTTATGGTTTTAAACCATTATTCCCTATTGATTTAATCTCTTTACCTAATGATTCTTCTATTTTGAGTAAGAATGGAATTTCTAGAGCCAATTTTGTTAGGAATTTCCATGTAAGGGTGCAAAATCAAATTGAGAGGAAGATGGAGGAATATGCACGATGTGCCAACAATGGGAGGAAAATCATGGTATTTGATCCCGAAGATTGGGTTTGGGTACATCTAAGCAATGATAGGTTTCCTTTCCAAAGGAAAAGGAAATCTGAACTCCAACCTAGAGGTGATGGTCCTTTCAAGATCCTTGAGAGAATTAATGACAATGCCTACAAGATTGACTTGCCAAGTGAGTATGAGATGAGTTCTAGTTTTAATGTCACCGATCTTTCTTCTTATGATATAGATGTTTTGAATGAAAATCTGAAGACAAATTATTTTCAAGAAGGAGGGGATCATAGAGGACTATCCAAAGAGCATGAAGTTCTAGAAGCACTCTATGAATTGAAGGTTCCAATGACAATGTCCAAAGCCAAGCTTCTACAAAAAGAGATGAACAAGAAAATCATGGTTGAACTATTTAACAAGGGCAAGATGAAGGAAGACACAAGGAGCTGAATTAGAGCACCTTGAAGATTGTAGGAGACCTCGCTTACCTCAAATATCACACTTAGCACAATTCCTTTCGCAGCTTTTGTAATTTTCCTAGTTTTCGTAATTTTCATAATTTTTCATAATTTTTGTATTGTCATAACTTAGTAATTTCTTATTTGTGTAATGGGCCTTAATGTGGACTTAAATATGCCCAAATTATGCATTTTTATGTTTTATTAGAGCCTTAACTCTATAAGTACTCAGACATTGCTAGTTTTGAATAACTTTTGATTGAATAAAATTAAGCATTTGGTTGAATTGAGCCTCTTCTTGGTTCTTGATTGAACCCAAATTGATTCTTATCAAGGAAGCTTTCCTTTGTGGCAAATCCTCCTTAACTTATCGTTCCAATACGGATTGTGACATTATTCACTATCATCTTCTTTATCTTCGTCACCTTTTATCTTTATGTTCTAATATCTATCATTGGTATCTTGAAATTGGCCTCTGGAAACGATCCAATCCAAACATTCATGCATTGGTAGTCATCACTAAGGCACTACCATTTATAGTGATGAAATCTTCTAAAGACAAAAATAAAATTGAAGAGAGCACTAATCATGAAAAAAAAAGGAGGAAAACTAACCTACAAAATACTTACTTTCTAGAGTGTAGTAATGTAATGATCTAATATATTTCTAGATAATTTTTACTATTGGTAATTTCTAATGAATGTGTATTGATAAGTTATCTAAGTTATATAAGTTGGAAACTAATTTATTAAACATACTTTGATCATTGTTACGTCATTTACCACTACAATTTACAAAGTACATCATACACACCATAATATCTCACACTAAAACATAGGATTACTAAGAAACCCATTATTCCTATTAGATATGATCCTTATTTATTTTTCATACACCAAACTACCCTATTAGATACAATTCCATGTTTTCGCACATGGTCTCTACATCTCGTACTAGATGTAGTATCAGATCCTGATTCGCAAATCTCGTACTAGACTCGGAAACATGAATCAACATATATCATCACATAAAATCCATCATTCTCATCAATAATACCCTCCATGAGCAAATACATACAACATAATGGAAAATTTTTCATCACAACATCACAATATACCACATGTATGGCTTAACCACCATACATTATTCAATCAAAATCATGCAAACTTGTGCATGGCAACAAAATATTCTCAAGCTAAAGACAACATGTTAGTAATCTAGCTAGTAAACCATAATATATCTTTCAAATAATTTCTAATTTCTTTAGACCTTCATAAGAAAAGATTAGAACTTAGTCTAGCCCTTATTCTCTTGTCAATTTACCACCCTAAAATTTAATCCTCAAAACTGAGCCACTTAAGTAATTAAACCATTTGTCCACATACCATTCAACCTCTACTTCTTAAAATTAATATAAAATAGTCCCAACACACATATATAAGCTAACATTCCAAATACCATAAAAAATCAATTCAAAGGATCATCAAAATCAAGTCCAAACATTACTAATATTTCTGCATTTCAATCATCAACCTATCCTATTTTTAAATCAACATAACGACATCATAAAATAACCTTCAATGATCTGAAAATTCAGTCTAAATGATCAACCATAAATATGCACCATTATACATACAGGTTAGTCCAAGTAAACCTTTAATTAAAGATTGAAACCTAGCCTACCTTAGGTGAAGTTATGTCCAAGTTCTTTAAGAAGTGCTGTACTTCTTTAAAGTTCTTCAAGTATATAAAAGAAAGAAGAAAATAGAGGTATAGGACACTAGGAGTGGCTACGATTATGAGAAAATGAAAAATGAAAACAAAGTGCAAAGTGAAAGCAAGTAGCCGTGAGACGTCTTGGAAGCTAGTATCATACGTGCAAATTTTTGTAGTATGATAGGCTATTTATATTAATTAAGTTAGTTAGAATGGAAAGGTTTTAGTTAAGTTTCAACTTGATTAGTAGTTAGTTTAGTTAGAATGTAACTAACTAATCATTACTTTAGGGATATTATCCTACACTTTTGTCCTTATTCACTAGATTTTTCTTGGTCAAACATTCCTTAATCCTTGACTTGGTGCAAGTGGAGCATGGCTGAGCAGCTGGATTTTATTGTCTTGGTTCCTACAATTACACATACACACAAGGCCATAATTTACCTTTTCCATTTGGCCTTCACAAAAATTCACACCAACATATACATTCACCGTTGCTTCTATAGTTTAATGTTTTGAAGCAAGATACCCTTCATTAATGACCCACATGAACATGGAAATGGATCTTTCCTGAAGTAGCCTCTGATTGGTCAAGCTTGGCTAAAAATTTTAGCCCTTGTGCCAAAATATATACTAGGAGCTACACATTGCCAAAACAAAAGTTTTCACTTCCAAAGCTTAAAAACAATCTCACCACTTATGGTTCGGTTCTTCCTAAAATTTGTACTAATATACAAGTTCATAAATTTCCATCTTTTAGCATGTTAAACTAGACTTCCTAAGCTTTCCAACAAGGTATCACATGCCTCATTTGGATTTCTAAAACTATAGATATAGTATTTTAAAAACAAAACTTCAAAGTTGTCAACGGGCTCAAATTAGGACAATAACATCTCTTAGTGTTTTCACTACTTCAAGCACTAAACAATCCAGCTTTGACTAACTTTTTGATATGTTAGAGTTAACATCTAGATATTTAATTCCATATATCATAAGCCTAATTTGAGTAATAAATGGAGAGATATGAATTTTTAAAAATGGGTGGCAGTAGTTGTTTCTGAGTGTGGACAGTTTTGGATAGCTTGTGTTCAAATAAATTCTATCATATTCTTCTTTCATCAAACTATCATCACATATCCATAATTAATTTAAACATAAATATAGGCTCAAGATAAAAAAAATTGAGGATGTTACAAGCAAAACTAATGACTATGCCAAAGAAAGAAGAAGTCATGAGCCATTGACAACAACATGCACCAAAGACCATAATTTTGAATTTAAGTTGTGTTCAAGTTGTTCCAGCTAAGGAAGAAGGAGGAACTAACTATGTTGATGAAGATAACTCATAACAGATCTCCTTGGCCTCCGAGGCTCTTAACAAAATGAGCAACAATTATCTCCAAGGATCTATTTAAGAATGTTGAAGTACAACTAGATTTCTTTTCTAGAAAGGAAAATAGGATATAAAGGGTATAGATCAGAAGCCAAATTGTACATATATATCATCAGCTTTTGATACAAATATTCATTAGCCTAGACTCTTTAGGACCTTAGAACCAAATTTATCTAGCCGTAGAAAGTATGTAAATATCTTCTGAAAATGGGCTTATTGATGAGTTTTTGATAGAAATATTTATTAGCCCAAACTCTTTAGGACCTTAGAATCAAACTTATCTAGTCGTAGAGAGTATGTAAATATCTTCTGAAAAGGGACTTATTAATGATTTTTCCCTAAGGCAACTACCTGGAAAGACATTATATGAGTACTGGAGAGGTTCAATAAGTTGTGTGCTACCTGTCCTCATCATCAAATTAGTGCGCGATTATTGATCCAGTATATTTATGAAGGGTTGATGTTGATGGACAGGAATACAATTAATGCAGCCAGTGGAGGCGCTTTAATGGCCAAGACTCTCATTCCTGCAAGGCAATTGATTTCGAACATGGCAACAAATTACCAGCAATTTGGTACTAGAGTAGCTGCACCATCCAAGATTGCTGCAAATGAAGTTTCTATTTATATGGTTGTTGATAACCAGAGGTTGGAGAATAAACTGACAGAATTAACATCCCTTGTGAGACAACTTGCCATTGGTAAACAGCAGAATGTGATAGCAGCCAATCAACGTACCAAGACTATGTGGTATCTACTGTGCACCTGATCATCCAAGAGAATCATGGTCTACTCTCCAAGAAATAGAACAGACTGTTGTAGTTTCTACCGTACAACCTGGACAACTATTCAGACCTCAACATCAGTAGTATAATCCCTACTCCAACACTTATAATTCTAGTTAGAGAGATTATCCGAACTTTAGGTATGGTCCTGGTCCACAACAACAACATCAAACACAATAACTGCAGCCATTCAAACAACAACAATATCAACACTCCACCAGCAAATACCAAGCTCCTCCATTCAGACAACAACAACAACTGCAACAATCTGCACCTACACCTGCACAACCTGTGCAGAGCACTTCTGGACCTTCCTTGGAGGACTTGATGAAGCAAATGGCAACCAACAACATTCAATTTCAACACAATGTGAGTGCCATCATCCAAGACCTACAGACTCAGATTAGACAATTAGCTACAACTGTCAACCAGATGCAGCAACAAAGTTCTAGCAACATTCCAACACAACCAATTATTAATCCAAAGAACGTAAGTGCTATTATCTTGAGGAGTGGCAAGGAGCTTCCAAATTCAACAAATGCTGGTGCCAAAACAGATTCTGCACCAAAACATATTCCTCTACCTTTTCCTTCTAGATCCATTTTTACAAAAAAAGTGGAGCTTGATTTTGGTCTTCTTGAGACTTTCAGGAGGGTGGAAGTCAACATTCCCCTCTTGGATGCTATCAAACAAATTCCAAAATATGCAAAATTCTTGAAGGATTTGTGCACCCACAAGAGAAAGCTGAAGGGAAATGAGTAAGTGAAGATGGAGATAAATGTTTCTGCACTGATACAGAGTAAAACTGTTGCTTCCATTCCACCATCGACCTTGCCACAGAAGTCCAAAGATCTTGTCACTTTCACTGTCCCTTGCATCATTGGAGGCTGCACTTTTACAGATGCAATGCTTGACCTTGGAGCATCCATTATTGTTATGCCCACATCAGTTTACAGGTTATTACAACTTGGTGATTTGAAACCCACTGGTGTTGTCATTCACTTTGCCAACATGAGTGTTAAACTTCCACTTGGAGTTATGGAAGATGTGCTGGTACACGTTAATGGTCTGATTTTTCCATTCGATTTTTACATTTTGGATATGGAGAATGAGTCTTTCGGCCATAGTTCCACGTTGATCTTAAGGAAACCATTCTTGATGATAGCTAGGACCAAAATTGATGTGCATGTAGGAACTATTTCCATGCAGTTTGGTGATGATGTTGTCCATTTCAACATCCTACAGAGGAGCATTCTATCTTTCTTGTAGATATCATCGATGTTGCAGTCGATAGCGTAGATATTTGTATAGACTTACTTTCTAAATTTTCTAACTTTCTGATTTTGATCTTGGTTCTTTTAATTGTACTTGTGATGATTTTCCTGCTATGTGTAGTATTTGTGCAAAGATTTCCTCTGCGCTTCCCTCTGATTGTGTTGTAGGTACAAGTGCAAGTGCTGATTCTCCTATCTCCCTTCCATCAATCACTAACCATCCCTTATCGTCCACGATTCAGCCACCTTCCTTGGAGATGAAGCTACTACCTGAGCACCTTAAATATGCCTATTTAGATGATGCTCAGAAGCTCCCAGTCATAATAACTAGCAACCTGTCAATTGAGCATGAAGAGAAGTTGTTGCATGTTCTGAGAGGCCACAAAAAGGTCATTGGATGGATGCTTGCTAACCTTCCCAGAACAAATCCTTCTATATCTATGCATCAGATACTTTTAGAGGATGATTCTAGGCAGGTAAGACAACCACAGAGGAGGCTGAATCCCACCATTCTTGATGTGGTGAAGAAGGAGGTGATGAAGCTACTAGCTGTAGGGATCATCTATCTCATTTCAGATTGCACATGGGTTTTCACCTGTCCAAGTGGTCCCTAAGAAGTTGGGCATCACTGTTGTGGGAAACCAAGATAATGAGTTGATTCCGGTTAGAGTAGCCAATAGTTGGAGAGTTTGCATTGACTATAGGAGACTTAACTAGGGAACTCGCAAGGACCATTTCCCTCTCCCATTCATTGACCAGGTTTTGGAGAGGTTGACAGGTAAATCACATTATTGCTTTCTTGATGGTTTTTTAGGTTACATGCAAATTCATATTGCATCGGAGGACCAACACAAGACCATATTCACTTGTCCATTTGACACATAAGCCTACACCAGGATGCCCTTTGGCCTATACACGCTCTTGGAACCTTCTAGAGGTGCATGGTGAGTATCTTTTCTGATTTATTAGGGAGTTGCATGGAGGTGTTTATGGATGATTTCACTATTTATGGTTTTTCTTTTGATGCATGTTTGGATAACCTCTCTAGAGTTCTTGACCGATGCATTGGGGCTAACCTTGTTCTTAACTTTGAGAAATGTCATTTTATAGTACATGAGGGTATAGTCTTGGGTATTTGGTCTCTAGTAGAGGTATTGAGGTTGATAAGGCCAAGATTGATGTTGTTACTTCTTTACCTTACCCTGCTTTTGTGAGGGAAGTGCATTCTTTTCTTGGACATGAAGGTTTCCATAGAAGATTCATCCAAGATTTCAGCAAGATTGCACTGCCATTGTTCAAGCTTCTCCAAAAGGATGTAGACTTTGAGATTGACCAGCCTTGCAAAAAGGTATTCGAGGAGTTGCAGAGGATACAAAAGGTAATGCAACCTAATAGGAAGGATTGGAGCAAGCTACTTTAAGATACTTTATGGACTCACAAGACCACTTACTGAACACATTTGGGATGTCTCCCTATAGAATGGTTTTTGGTAAGGCATGCAACCTTCCGATGGAGATTGAGCACCGTGCTTATTGGGCGGTGAAGAGTTGTAACATGGCATTTGATAAAGCGAGTATGAAAAAGAAGCTTCAATTGCAAGAACTTGAAGAGATCCGCTTAGAAGCCTATGAGGACTCCAAGATTTACAAGGAGAAAGTGAAGAGGTTTCACGACTCTAGGATTCTTAGGAAGGAGTTCTATTTTGGCCACAAAGGGCTCTTGTTTAACTCTCGCCTCAAGCTTATTTCTGATAAACTTCGATCTAGATGAGATGAACCTTTTGTTATTACTAATATTTTTCCCTATGGTGCAGTTGAGATTAAAAATGAAGTTACCTGCAAGGTCTTCAAAGTGAATGGTCACCAACTCAAGCTATTGCATGAGAGCCCTCAAGTGGGAGAGGAGCTTGTGGCAGACCTCTGTTTGGTCTTACCAAGTTTATGTGAGGATGTGCCCTGAATGACAGTTGAGGAGTTTCCTTTTCCCTTCTTTTCCATGTTGTCTCTTTGGTTGCATTTCATTGCATGTTTACATTGAGGACAATGTGCACTGTAAGTGTGGGGGAAATGATTTATAAAATTTGTTTTATTTGTTTTTTGTTTCTGTCTATTTTCTGTTTTTGTTTTGCTATATTTTTTTTGTTTTATTGTTTTATGATCTTTTACTATTTTTACATACATAAAATAAAAAAATAAAAGATTTTTGCAATAGTTGCTTTCTGTTTTAGTTGAATTTAAGCATTTTTTCATGTTTTCCATACGATTTCTAACTTGCATAAATTGTAAGAAAGGTACCAATTTTTGTTGGATTGAGAGGTTTCACGTTTGATGTGAATCATTGTTGCAATTGTTGAAGTGATACGTAGGCTTGGAAAAAAATAATCTAAGGTAGATCATGTGTGTTTGAATTATGCCTTGTGATTTTTTGGGCCTTTGTGAATGAATCACATTATTCCATTGATGTTCTTTCATGTGTGATTTCACCCTTGTGCTAGATTACTCTAGGTTTTGTCTTGTATCTCTTGTCATTCCTTTTTTCATATGAATTGATTGAGATGATTTAGGCCTTCTTTCTATTAACCACTAGCCAAATAAACCTACCTTGCATTGATATCCATTGTCACCTTTTTGATCCTTTAACCTTTTCTTTCTTGTGTAGCTCATTACAAGCCAAAAAGTGAAAATCCAAGTTATCCTAACTTTAGAGAGAAAAAGGGCATTGGAATTGTTTTGGGAGTGGGTTTCAAACAAGTGTGGGTGATTTGTATTTTGCTTTGATTTGGAAGAAAACAAAAAGAAAGACAAGAAAGAGTATAAAAAGCAAAAGTTCAAAGAAAAAAATAAAATAAAATAAAAAGGAAAAAAAGAGAAGTACAAGAAAAGGAAAAAATTGCAATAAAAGTGTGTTGTGGTTCATTTTCATCCTTGTAGTTCTTTTTGTTTTAATTTTGTTGTTCTCCACCTTGTTTCTTTGTTTTTACCCCTCTTTTTACTTGTTGGCTTACTCCCTATTGCCCCTTTTTTCTCTTAGTTTTATCCTAAATATCTTTCTCTTATTCACCCTTACCTAAACCATACATTACAAACCAATAAAAGCCCTTTTGATCTTTTGATACATGTGTAATATATATCATCAACTTTTGATACAAATATTCATTAGCTTAGACTCTTTTGGACCTTAGAACCAAATTCATCTAGTCGTAGAGAGTATGTAAATATCTTCTGAAAGGGGGCTTATTGATGAGTTTTCCCTTAAAGGAGTATTAGGTACCTGTCCCTAAACAAAACATATTTAGGATAAGGAACCTCAGGAGTTTGCTTCTTAAAAGTTTGTTGTCATTAATGGACTAAAACAAATGATGAAATAAAAGTTAAGTGACTAAAAGTATGGATGAAATAAAAGTTAAAGGATTAAAAACAAATAAAAATTGTTTAGGGACTAAAAACAAAATTCTCAAAAGTTTAAGGACCAAAAAGAGATAATAAACCCTTAAAAAATTTAGTTCATAAGGGTTCTACTGCAACAAGATATTGACCACCTAAGTAACTATTATTACTAGGAGATGCTAATTTAGTTCTTCCTTAGGAATTTCCTTAATTACTTAACTTTATCATTAAAAAGATAATTTAACATGATTCTTAATTTATTTATTTTTAAATAAACTATTCATAATTTATTTGTAATTCCTAAAAATGAGGGGTTACACTATAAGTGGGTAGTTTTTTTCTTATTCTAGTTTATGTTTAATTGAAGTATTTTTATATGTTTTTTTGTTGGGTTTTTCTTGATTTCTTTCCCATTGAAATTTTTTGTGCTAGCTGTTTGATCACTATTTTTCATAGGTTTAGATGTTTAGGGAAAAACCTAAAGGTGAACCTAATTGTTGGAATCAAAGGGAGGGAGCTTAGGAATTAAAATACAAAAATTTTTTCAACCCCTTGAGGACTCAGGAATTAACTTGGAACTTAATGGATTTATTTGAACATAGCTACCACAAAAGTAGGGGTTAATTCAATTCGATACAATTTCATATCTTGAAAGGGAACAAAGGTTATCTTAAGTTAATTCACCTTCATAAAGAACCAATAAGAGCATAAAAGTTAAAAAGATTTAGTCAATAGAATCAATAGAAAGTCATGGTGTGAACTCTTAATCTTGGAAGTTTTCTCATTATTGAATTTCCCCAAGTCAATTACTTAATGTTATTTTAATTTGATTCTCAACTTAATTTCCTCAAACCAATGCTCAGTTTAAATTATTTCTCTCTTTTTAATTTAAATTGAAATTCTTAAATTGCAAAGCCAATGCAGTTCTTATGGATTTAATATTTAATACATGATGGCAGTCATGCACTTACGGTCTTCCCTTGTCAACAATTCCACAAGTTAAGCATTCATTGGCCACATCACTATACATATAATCTCATGCATTCACTTTGTAGCACCCTAGGGTGTATTACCATAACCTATGTCTAGATTTTATATAACAAGGAAGATTTACACACCAACTACATTAGAGTACATGAATTAAAGCATAAAGGAAAATATTACACCTATCAGAATAAAAATCTTCACATATAATCCCAAACAAGGTACATGTTCCAAAAAAATAAATATTTATTAGCACCCTTGAAGCATACAAGTACATCAAAACTTGAAAGGAAAAACACAAGCCACATAAAAAAATTCTCTTGTATACAAATCCAACTCTTTTAAAAAAGAATCCACTTGCTTATCCGGAAAGAAGAAAGAGATAATGTTTAGGTGCATGGGTGCAAAAGACAAAGTTTATGTGGGCATCTAACATAACAATCTTATTGTCACCTCTCTAGATTTAAACTCTCGTTAGCATCTATCCCTCCTATTTGCTAGTGTCATTTGTATTATTAGATTTTCCACAAATTTTGGTAGATTTTTCCTTTGGAGAACAAAGCAATCTAAGAAGCCTTTTTTGCTTGGACTTTGTAGTGTTTTAAGTTTCTTGCTTAGCCTTGGCAGTAGTTTTTGTTTTTTTGATAATTATCTTGTAATCTTTAGACTTATTGTGACGACTCTGAAAGTCGTCTCATGAAACACTTTAAACTATCATGTAGAAAGATTCATTTTAAGTCCTTTTAAATCTGTTGAATTAATTTAATTAAGGAAAACACTCATAATTTTTTGCAATCCTAATCATACCACATAACCATCAATTCCATCATGGATATGTATCATCATCAAGTCATCAAAGCATAAAGGTTTTGTGTCATAGAGCACTACAACTAAAAGCAAATAATCAAGGTTTAAAGGTTCCCTTAAGGGAATAAATACAACATATCCAAAAGATGACATCTATTCCCTAATCTGGTCCCCCACTACGACATGAAATCAAAAGATTGAGGGTTGAACCTTGTCCCCAAGTCCACCTCAACCATAACTGACATGCTCCTCAACAGCTACATCATTCTCTACTCCCTGTTAAGCAAGTTAAGCAACATGGTCATGACAGTTCAACGAAAATGCGAGGGCATGCTGATCATTTTAAAAGTATACATAATATACAAAGGAATACATATATATAAGAATTTAACTTCCAAAGATATTTGAGAACCGTCAACATCAACAACATAAATTTTTTTCACTAATCATCAATCAAACAAGTGTCTTTGAAGTCATAAAATTCAAATGCATATATTCATGATCTACATTATGTCATGTCGATGACCTCTAACACTAGGTTGAGGACCTCTTAAGCACCATCAACTTACATGTCTACTCATATGCAATGCCATTTATACGTGTATGTATGACATGTGCACTAATCCAACAAATAGCATACACTAAGCATAATTCAAATTCACCAATTAACACTATAATAGTTCATCATATCATAAATTCATCATGCATATAAATGTCACCATTCATGAACTCACCAATAATTCAAAAAGCTTAGTAAGACATTAAACACCTTGAATTCTTGCCCTCAAAACACCATAAACCTTATATGAATGTGAATTACATTATATTAACTTAATATAGCTTTAAACCCTTTATAATTACTCATACGATAAATCCAAACCTTAAGGTTGGCCATAATCGACAACTTAAGTTGGCATAGAAACATCATGTGCCTAGTAAAAAATGTGTGCTCAAGTGGCCAAAGTAGGCCAGCTTAAGCACTCCACTTAAGAGATGGTTGTAAGGCTTTTCTACTTAAGTTGAGAGTCCCTAAAGCTTTGAAATGGGCATAACACCCTCCAATGGCTTCCCAAAGATCACCCAAACGTCTGAACAATACGAAAATACATAGTTACCAGATTTAAAGCAATAAAAAAATCATTTTTTGAAGCAACAATACATCACATATCATCTCAAAGTTAGGATGAACTTCCATTTCCTATTAAAATCAAATGAATTATCTTTATAAAGAAATAAAAACAAAAGAGGGAGCTTTGGGTCCAAAGGATAAGCTTTCCTTCACCAAACTATGTGCTAATATTATGGAGACAACATAACAAACCCAAAACACCCTCAAATCATAATTTTGAATCACGACAAAGGATTTCCATGGAACCTTCTTTGTTTCTTCAAGAGAAAGAAAATGAAATGAAGAACAAGGTGAGAAGAAGATTAGCTCACCACTTCATGGTTAGCTGTGGGACTTCAAGAGGAAACTAAATCCTTTTGATTGAAATGAATCAAGATCTTCAACCTCTAAGGAATAAGTTTTACTAAGAGAAGAAGAATAAAGTGTGAGTGAGAGTTGTGAGAATGTTTTAGACTTTGTAAGGGTTAGAGATGAGTTTTAAGAGCTTTAGAATTCCTTTCACATGTATGATTCTACTAAAAACACCACCCCATACCTTTAATGACCCAAAGCCCATCCTCTTGGGCCCAAACTCACTCAAACCCACCAAACATATACACATACAGATAAATCACCAAATATACATCAATTAATTAATTTCATTCAAGTTTTTAAATTAAATTAAGGGTAACTAGCCATTTTTTTTTATGACTAGTTCATCCTTGAAAGATGAACAATTAAAATTTAGTCCTCGAAAGTGTAAAAAGTACAACAAATTTGTCCCTTCATTAATTTTCATCTGCTAATGTTAATGGAACCGCCTACATAGCATGTCAGAACAAAAATGTAAAAAATTGTTTGCTCATGTGGCCTTAATCAAAATGTGGATGGACTAATTTGTCATCAAAAGGTCAATCAATAGACATTTTATCAGAGAACTTTCTACACTAACAACTTTGACCTCCTTATTGTCCTTTTAGCCATGGTTGACCACATTCTCTATGTAACCTTGATCCTCCTCTTCAGCTACACCCCCCTCCACATCAATTCATAGATGGTCATTGTCGCACGCCTTGACTCCTCCCCTGTTAAGGTCCTCAAACTCTTCCTCTATCACATGTGTTTCCTCCTTAGGCTCTTTGACACCCACATGGTTGTTGTGTTGCTCAGTGGGAATGGTGAAGTCAAAGCTTTGAGGAAAGTGGATATCTAAACTCAAGTGTGAATGGTGGGTTTTTTGGATTTGGGTTTGGCATGTGGATGAATGGTTGGATTGTGGAATTCGTAGAAACGTATAAGAAGGAAAAAGAAAAATAAGGAGAGAGTGAATGGTGGGAATGTGCCCCATAGGCGGATCCATTAACGTTAACGGAGCAAAGTTAACAGATGAACGAATTTGTTTCATTTTTTACACTTTTAGGGACTAAATTTAAATTTTTCATCTTTCAAAAATGAATTTGTCAGTGCCCTACACTTTCAGGGATGAAAATGACTATTTACCCTTAAATTAATTACTCTTGTAATTAATTTAAATCACTTATATATGCAATTAATAAAATCAGTTTACACTTACGACTAGTTGTGCTGCCATCATCAGAGTTGTCAGACTTCTTGGATACCCTTTTTGGTTTACATGAAGAGGCTCCACCATTGCTAGAAAGTGAAGTAAACAAAATGAGATATCAAATAGATAACAATTCATGTCATTCACAAACCTTTTAAAAGAAAAATACCTATTTGTTCTCCTTCTCTTTTTAGGTGACCTGATAAATCATATAAAAATTTGAACTAAGCAAAGCCAAACTCAAAAGGTGAAAATATATACATAACTACAAATCAAAATTACTACATACAAAAATAAATTGGTCATACCCGATTGAATCTTTTATGATTGAAAACCCAATTTCTAAAGCAATGCTCAATATATAAACTACACTATTTAAATTTTAAAATATTTCATGTAAGGTCAATGATTTTATTGAACTCAACATTAATCACCACATCATGAAATCACACAAGGCTTTTATTCTTGTGGTATTTTCTATTTGCATAAATAATAAATGCACTTTAATAGGCACACATAATAGCTATAACATCATAACACACAACACAAAAACACCATAATTGAATTGACAAATTGAAAACCAAATTCAAATCATTTGTTTAGAACTATGCCATAGGAAAAATCATAAGAAGAATCTTTTTAATTACGGATGAGGCACAAGCTAAAACATATTTGTACATATAGCAATAAAACAATCAACCAAACAGATCACGGATAAATGCCAACAATGTTCAAAAGAGGGTAACACACATTGAACAAAATAATTTTAAGATAATTGTTCAAAAAATAAAAGAAAAGAAACATATTTTTTATTAAATGATATCGATAATAAGCAACACATACAAATCTTTAGAAGCATCATGACACGTGCAATAAGTTCCTTCACCCTGCTAAAAGAAATATTTGTTAATGATAGACATGTAGGAAAGGTCTACAAAAGTTAAGGTAGAGACTCACCGTGTCTGAATTATCACTAGTTTTAATTATTTTCCATTTTTCCTCTTTAAGAATTACATATTCCTCTTCACCATCATCATACACGATCTAAAATAGAGAGAATTATTAGAAGAGAATAAAAAGGCTAGTGGTAATGACAATTTAAACATATAATTAATTAAGCTATTTTGAGTTTTCTATTATTATAGAAAATACATTATTATTAAAATGTGTAAAGCAATATAACAAAAGTTAAAATGTTCTACTATGATACATATAAAAGGATGGGGGGTATAGAGATTGTAGTATAGTTTTCAAATCACCTTATGCATGTTACGAGGGGCATGAAAATAACTGACAACACCTTCATAAAACCTACAAAAGGTTGTGTCAACAAGAACATATAATTTATATTTCTATACTATCAATTCACCAAAAGTAAAATGTAAGGTATTCAGAGAATTAATATGCATGTGATAGCGTTGTGTGTGTTTGTGCGTGTGCAACAAATTACATTGTTTTTATAATGATAAAAATAGGTGCAATTGAGTGCAACAAATTACAATCTATGGAAAATGGCAACCACCACAATGATGGCTTCATTATCAACAAACTCTAGTGTGTGTGCAACTAGGTAGACAACATGTATAAGTTACAAGTAAAAGCTTGAGTGTGCACAAACATGCGCACGCAAACACACACATAGAACACTCCTTATCTTTGGTTCCTACTTTACAAAAAATCTTAGTCACGGTCACAAAATAATAAAAATAAACACATGTACTTACATTTTATCATCTGGCCACCAAACCTTAACACGTGTACCAACAAGTTTTGCACCATATTCATTAGTATTGGACATCTAAGATAATAACAAGAATATTAGCCATCAAAGTGAGATACTTTACAATATGCAAGAGATAGCCAAAATTGTGGGTTTTGGAACCGCTAACAAATGAAAAATATCAATTTATTAAGATTTTTATAGAAGTATACCATACAAAACAAATTTCCCTAAAGGATTTTCCAAAAGGGGAAACATTCTAACGAATGTAACATAAAGGTCTTCATAATTTTATAAAACTAGAAACATGATACATAAAAATATTTTCCTAGAAAGTGTTTTCTCTTTAAATTTGTCTTAGGAGGTTACTCTAAACATTAGTTGACTAATTGATGATTTTTTCGAAAAAATACACACGCAAACCTAATATCATGTTTGAATAATATAAATAGATAATAACAGTAAAAAAAGTTTTAAAGCATGCATGAAAATACCTTATCCTTATCCTTAGTACCCTTTGTAGAGTCAACCGTTTTCTCAGGTTCCTTCTCATTAGTAAGATTTGAAGTCTTAAAAGACTCCAACAATTTTAAAGAGATAGGTTTATCCTGTTGAGGTGGTGCAAGATCTTTCAAATTCTCATCCACCTGATCAACCATAATAAAAAAAATTGAAATATTCCAATATCCAACATCGGAGGATAGAAATAGAACAAAGGAAAAAATGGACAAAAAATAATACACCTGTTTTGATTCTTCTACTATCTCTTTTCTTGATTTACTTTCATCTTCCTAAATCAAAAGTAAAGTTGATCACAAGTCATCTCATCTTGAAATTTTACTAGCTAGGAAATATTTACAAATTAATATGTAAACAATAAAATTTACCATGTGATCGTTAGTAAGAAATTCATCATTTGGCATTAAGCTACCAATTTTTTCTTGGCATATTGAAACAAGAACATTACTATAATCATCCAAGGAAATACCCATTGTATTCACTAATTGCTTTATATAAGGTCTAAGTATGGTTGCACAACTTTCAAGAACACTCTCTGCTAACCTTCGAGCAATTGGCAAAACTTCCTGAATCATTAATAGAGAGAATGACCACAATAAGAAATTGAAAATGAAAAATTATTCAATTTTGAAATTAATATCCACTAAATCGAATCAATTGAAAACTCCAACCTTATTGTCTTTCTTTACACTTGCTAAGATTGGAGAAAGCAAGTTTGCTGGGGATCCATCATTACTTTCCTCAAAAATCTGGATCATTATAGTTTTCATGTCTGAAAAAACACTCATTGGATGATGATACCTAAAAGTTTCAAGCAGACTTGGTTAAAATCATTACCACAAATTTTTCTTCTAACTTACTAAAAAATTAGTATATATTCACCAATGTTTATGTGTATATGCAACAAAAAATATGGAAGATACCAATTTCTCAAATCAATACATGAGTTACAAGGTATTAAGCAAAAAGAAAGAAAATGTATATAAATAAGCATCAATATGTAGAACACTATAATTATCAAATCTAATATTAGTTCATATTAACTTCAAACAATAATTAAAAAATACACTTAATTCAAGCTACTACTATAAATGCAATTCCTATAATCAAAAGTTTAATAAACTGTACTAAATTAGTGACCTCTCTAATATGTTTCACACTATACCAAGAATATAATGATTGAGTGCAATAATAGCACAATAATGTTAAATAAAAGGAAGGAGAGACATAAACCACAAAAGAAACATTAAGATCAATATTTAGAACCAAGAATGAAATTATTCATTAGAATATAGAACCAAGTGGAACATTAACCCTAATCATATACGTTTAAAGCAACTGCACAGTGATTATACAATATATAAAGTAAATAAAGCAAAAATAATTAAAGAATGAAAATCTCATTTGATGTTGGGCTTGTATGCAAAAATTCCTACCTTATTTCCTTCAAGAAATGTTGAAACATCTCCAAAATTAGATCATCACATTCAAGATCCAACATTATCATAGATACCCTGAATTTTGAAACTACTTTAAGAATAAAAGTCCTTTTTGCATATGATTTGCTTAACTTATCATGTAAATTTTCAAATGAAGATATAATTAATTGTAAGACCACCTGCAAGAAAATGATATCCATAAAGTTAACATATATACTTTGTAAACATAATGATAGAAATCAATTAACTTATAGTATAATATAATTGTACACACCTTCATTTGGTCATCATCATAAGGCGTTTCAGGTGCAGAGATTCTTATTATATCAGTTACACAAGATGCAACTGTAACTTTAACATCAATATCAGCATGGCTTAAAAGGGTATCACCAATTAATGCTTTCAATGGTGATGATAAAGCATTTTCCAAAGATTTGGTGGGTGATTGTTCAACCCTTTCTAAGAGACTCTTAACCCGCTGAAATTAAATAATAAAAAAAAAAGAAGTACGATCAAGAAATGTGATTAATATTTTGGACATTCATAAAGTTAAAAGTACGCTTTAAGACTTTCATAACTTTTAATAGACATTATTGAGCTTAAAAGTACTTCAAACCCTTGTACTTGAACTAATTGTAAAAATTATCCCAAAAACATATATACGACGTCAACAATTAAAAAAAAAGTTATGAGTGTAGTGAAGAAGGGTGAAAAATCTCAAACTAGACGTCTAAGACAAGTACTTATGCATTAGGTATGCAAGAAAAAAAAAGAATTTATAAAAAAACAAGTGACAGAAACACAGCAATTACATGAAACTTTAATAATATATATATATATATATATATATATATATATATATATATATATATATATATATATATATGCCAACTTCATTTATGAACAAATGTAGTTGTTTCTTACGATTAATTGTCTTGCCTAGTTGTATTTTCAGTATCTTGATCATCAATGGTGACAGTAAATAAAAAATGATAAACTCAAGATCAACTTTCAATTCAATTTTTCCAATTATACCACATGTTTAGCTTATTTAGTAAATGCTAGCCAACATCTAAAATATTTTGCAATTCCTTATGTAGACATGAACAATCATGAAGATTAATGTCAAAAGCAACCCATCTCAACACGTGCAAATTAAATATTATTGGAATTAAACCTTAGTTCATTTAAAAATAAATTCATGTACCAAACTCGTTTATAATTAAGTTAATTTATGAATCCAATGCATATACACTTTATCTCGTGCATCATCATTCAAGATTTACAAACAAATTATTCTTAAATTAAATATCAATCAAACTTACAAACAAATTATGAATCAGGTATAAACAACAAAAAATGTATAAAACAAAGTTTTAAATTGCAATTGTTGTAACAATTTGGTCGCTTTCCTTGATATTACAGGTAAATATGACTAATGACCATAATTATGGTTGAACCCAAAAAACCTTGACATTACTATCAAAATTGCACTTCCAAATTATTTTTTAAAATCTTTTATCACTTCTATTGGATATTGAAGAATATTTATGTTTTTGTAACAATTTATACTAAGGATTTAAAAAATGATTTGTGAATACAATTTCAATTGCAACATTAAGGTGTTGAGTTTGAGAGTCCACTACTAGAATTATGGTTGCATTTGCCCATAGTTTCTTGTAATATGAAACAATTACACACAATTTCTTACAAAATCAAGGAACATAACAAAATTGAAATCATTCTCTAAAACCTTGGAAGTGATGTAATTATGGTGTCATTGTTGAACATTATTGGAAACAAATTATTCTCCCATTACAAATCATGCATAAGGAGCAAAAGTCGGTATAAACCATTAGAAAAA
>CM023942.1:13160035-13190079 GCA_013407115.1 Glycine latifolia
AATATTATACATTCACCTAGTCCCATAAGTTTATTTTAGATTAAATTTTTTTTCCATTATTTATTATAAATTCTAGAATGGTGAGTTAAGTAACATTTTTTACCTCTCGACAAGGATTTTTTTATTGATTTAAGATGTGAAATTTATCCTATTCCATTCACACACATGAAAAATACGTAACCTAACTAATGTTTGGACAAAAAACTGACATAAGCAAGATGAAAGTTGTATCAAAATTAAGCATATCCGATAAACAACTAAACAACTAAAAATTTAATATACATAACTCCTTTTGGTTGCTTACCAGACCCATTTTTGAGATCAGTTTCATCATGTGTTAAGATCCTTTTTGTTTCAAACATTAGTTGATCTCTATAGTTTTATGCAAGTGAAACTAATGAGACAAATTTCACGTCTTAAGGAGATAGTGCATCAAGTTGTTTGCAAGGGCTAGCTTGATCCTCTTCCCTAGGATCCCAAATGAGGAAACCCTAGGAGAGCCACCGGAATGATATATGTGCTATAAAAGACGTTGCTTAGGAGACTATTTTACAACTTTTAATAAATAAGGACCAAATTATAATCTACAACAAATTAAAAGACCAAGTGAGTTATTAAATATTAAATAAATAAATAAATGTATTTAGAAAATGATTAATTTTCCCTTTTTATTATTGTAAATCTAATTTGTGTGTGCTTCAAAGGAGGATGATAATTCATATCTTACTTGACTCTAATCTCACATAGTATGAATTTAAGGGATGTTTTTTCCTATATTCCATAAAAATCAAACAACGCTATTTTATATATTTTGGAAAACTTAATATCCAAATGTAAATTTTTCAAATTTTAAATAAAAGTTTTAATGATTTGATTATGAAAATAAAGGTAAATTTCTCGCGATAATACACATAAAAAAATGCACAAGTACATAAATAAATGCACACACACACACATATATAACCATTACATATCATTCACATCTCAGAACATAATTCAGTTTTTACATATATCTAAGCTTGAGATTACGTGCCCGATAAAAAAGAAACAAGGAACCAACAAAAAAAGAGTTGATAACAAAACACAACTCTCTCCTAAAATAAATTCCAATGTTATCACGTCAGCTTAGAGGCTCCAACAAAAGGATTTCCTTCCAACATCACATACTGTGACTCATGTCATCTCAATGTCATCATCAACATCATCTCATCTAATATTAATATAATCATCAACATAATGGAAGAAGAGATATGTAGGTTTATATCTCCCAATGTAAACAAATTAATTTTATGTTTTATGTAACTTGGTTATGTTTTGTAAGATAGATAAACGTTGAAAGCTTTGCATAGGTTTTATTCATGTTATGTATCTTTAAGATTTACTTTTTGTATAATTAACTCAAAGAATCTTATTTCTTCAAAATTTAGTAATATAAGCAGTTAAAATTTAATATCCTCTAGGGTGTTAGATTATTGATATTGAACATAACAATAATGCATTGACAATAGCATTTGTGTAAACTGATAACCATATCTCTCATGTCATTAATATGATATATGAAGTATAGTGTGATGACTCGTTGTTGCTATAGTACTAATAACCAACAACTGATGTTTTTCTCTAACCTCCATTTTTAATTAGAAAACTATTAGATTGATGACTGAAATACATGTTTTTTGCAAGTTATACAATGTTTATTTTGTCTCAAACATATGTGCCCATTCATGTAAGAAGATATGACATGTGGAAAATACATCATGGATACTATAATACCCTAGAGGGTATTACTATAACTACACTTAGGTTTCTTGGGATGTGAACATTTTTAAAGTACGGAAAC
Organism: Glycine latifolia; assembly: GCA_013407115.1. Classification (NCBI taxonomy): domain Eukaryota; kingdom Viridiplantae; phylum Streptophyta; class Magnoliopsida; order Fabales; family Fabaceae; genus Glycine; species Glycine latifolia. Next base: position 13,161,876 of record CM023942.1, read on the forward strand.
AATATCATGCAAAATTTAATAATAATTACACAAGAACATGATACATGATTGATACATTTCATCCATCACCCAAAGGCATCATATACAAAGGGCCAGTACTAGAAAATAGGTCATTAACATCGATTCTAGAGGACATTAAACATTGGTTTTGAACCGATGTTGAAACGATTATCGTTAAATGTAGGTCATTTTTTACATGGTTATAAAAATCAATGTTGAAAACTATAATCTACATCAATTCTTCCCAAAACTGATGTGGTATAGTAGCAAAAACAACATCGGTTTTGCCAAAATCGATGTTATTTTTGCTACTACACCACATCAATGATGGGGTTGTATAGCACAATCCATCCGGACAGTGTTTTGTTTTCGGATGGATTGTGCCTTCTTTCTAGCATCTTGTGAGAATTAGACAGTATGTCAACAAAATGCTTAAATAAATTATAAACAGCAGTAGTCAGTACATCCTGACAACTATGGTCAATATAGTTGCCTTGTGCAAACTCCTTTTCTAGGAAATCCTGCAATCAACAAAAGAGATTATTTTTATGGACTATTGTTGTTATTATATATAGTTACATTTGAAACTAAAAAATAAATTACAAACATATCAGCAATTTGGAATGTCTCCTTAGATTTCATCTAACTCTATTTTTTGTGCGAACAAGCTTCCACTTCATGTAACACCTGAAAATTTACAAGTTGATAGCTATTTTGTGTTGCTTAATTGTTTAATATAATTCTTGCAAATGGTTGTGCATTGGTATTTGTGCTTGAAGGATGTAGTAATTTTTACAAATTGTTGTAAAGTGTTTTGCATTGCTATTCATGCTTGAGGGACGTAAGTCAAATTTTTTTGCTAAGATAGTTGTCCGTACACGCAAGTTGGCAACTACGGTGGCTATGGTAGTTGTCCGTTCAGGCATATTGGCAACTTGCCTTCGTATCTCCGCCTATGTATAGCAGTGTATGAAGCATGTTCGTTCTCACCTCTGTATGTGTTTCTCTTCTTTTCTCTCTAAACTCTCTTGCACCCAGAAACCTCTCTTTATCAACCCTTTATACTACCTTTAACTCTTAAGAACCACCATAGTTGCAGTGGAAAAACCTCTACGTTAAGAGGAACTCGTGAATGGAGCTTAATCCCTTTCATTCCTGGTTGCTATGAGAACTTGTGTTCGAACAAAACTCACATTAGTTTGAAAGAAAAGAATTCTTGTTTCGGTAAGGGGAGTTTTATTGTGTTAATAATGGTTTTAGATATCATGGTTGAGATGCCGTACGTATATGTGTTCTGATGTTTTGTGTGAAATAAATTGATGAAGTTTTTATGTGATGTGTTTGTGGAGAAGATGACTACTGGATTGGGTAAGTCGGGCTGGGCGAGTTGCATATATGTGTCAAACCTTTGTTGTGATGTCGGCTACCGGGAAGGGTTGGCCAAGTTGAATATATGTGTCAAATATTTGTTGTGATGTCGGCTACCGAGAAGGGTTGGCCGAGTTGCATATATGTGTCAAACCTTTGTTGTGATGTCGGCTACCGGGAAGGGTTGGCCGAGTTGCATATATGTGTCAAACCTTTGTTTGTAATATCGGCTACCGAGATGGGTTGGCCAAGTTGAGCGGTTTACGTAGCATGCATGTATGCATGCAGGATGTAACTTAGTCCTTATTGGTGGACGTCTGTATACCGGGTTCCTTACCTGGGGTTGTACTTTGGAGCTGTTAATCTCAACTTACTTCTAGAGATACAGTTACCGGGTTACTTACTTGGCAGAGCTCATACCTTCTCGGGAATAGAGCTACTAGGTTCGTTGCTCGGCAGAGCTCGTACCTTTCTTTAAGAGCTACGGGGTTCGTTACTCTACAGAGCTCGTACCTTCTCAAGAATAGAGCTACCGGGTTCGTTACTCGGCAAAGCTCGTACCTTTTCTTTAAGAGCTACCGGGTTCCCTTACCCGAACAGCCTTGAGTCTTGCAAGCGCTAGCTATTATAATCAATTACAACGCTTATGTAATCAACTTCATAGTGTTGATTCCGACCTTGTTCGAATTCTTACCTTAAGATAGTATATCTAAGTGCCAACCCAGACACCTAATACTTCGTACTTATTCACCTGTTTGTAATGTTTGTGTATGACGTATGTGATTACGTTGAGGTCAGCCTATGTGATGGCTTAAGATATTAAATGCATTGATACCATGGTGATCTAAATGCATTTGGATATACTTATAGACCTACGTGGGTGTATGGCATTATCCTAGCTAGGATGAGTTAATCCCGGGTCAGGCCATACATTGATGGTGTCGTGTGATATTCTATGTATAGATGTGAGATGCTGGAACCGGTTGTTAATTTTACGAGGACCATGGACAGTGCATTAATAGACCCGATAATGGGTCAGCATATATGTACATAAGGGGTGTATGACATTATCCTAGCTTGGACGAGTTGATCCCGAGCCAGGCCATACATTGATGGTGCCCATGAGACATATGTATGTACATAGGGGGTGTATGACATTATCCTAGCCAGGACGAGTTGATCTCGGGTCGGGTCATACATTGATGGTGCCTATGTAACATATTTCATTTACATGACGGAAATAGGATGATTGACTGTAATAGTACGAGAAGTACTGGGGGGCCACGTTTGTAGGGATATCCTTATGACACCCATTATTGGCTGATTACCATGGGGGAGATGAGTCCTGTGCAAAAAAGAGTGACACCAACGTCAACTGCAGCCATCATTTGGACCATGGATTTGACCTATTTTTGAAGATGGTACCACATTGCATGCTGAGAGAAAAGTCAGGGGCATGCATCATGACTAGTTCTTATAAGATGTATTGTGATATGTTGTTGGATGGGTTGTCCATGATTGATGGTGTGCAGAAATACTTGAATATTGTTGTATTATTGCAAGGACCGTATTGTCTTTTCTTAACCGATGTTATCTACTATTTATTATTTTACATGATGAACTCACCTTTTCTTTCTTATGCCATGTGGTTTTGGTACCTGTGATCACGAACCATGTTCGTGTAAGCAAACAGACAGTAGTAGGCAGAGATACTTTCTTTTGTTGGAGTCGCCAAGCAGTCAGGATAATGTTAGATTAGATCCCGGCCTATAGATGTATTTTGATGCCGAGATGGCATTGGACTAGATCCCAACCATGAGTTGTGTAACAACTCGCCACGTCGCTACTGAATTACTAACTTATAACCATGATATAGATTCATGTTAAAAAGAAAAACACCCCTTTTGTTACTTGTGAAAACGGTGATAAATTTTTCTCGAGCACATATCGACCATCATCATAGAAAATACACATAAACGAAAGCACTCATAAGACATTTCAAATATATGTATGCATAAGACATAGTTTAATTACAGGTACAAAAGATCACGTCCCAATATATGTACATCAAGTATTTTACAAATGAAAGGAGAAGTAAAAAAAAGTCAGGGGTGTAAATAGCAAAATAAGAGGAGTGCATCCATAAAAAACAAGAGCTGCATCTAGCAAAAATGCAACTCTTGCCCGAGATCATGTCCATTGACATCCCGACAAAACCCGGCTGTTCCACATCAACAAGGTCCTCTCCCAAACACCTACGGTTGCCCGTCTGCTCACACTAACCCAGTTCGCGATCATCACAGGTACCAAACCACAAGGTACAACAAAGCAAAGGTGAGTTCATCATATTAAATAACAACAATAAATACAACAATAGAGGGACACAACCCGGTCAAGAAATAACACGGTCATCACCATACCAATACAAACAATCCAAGCGCCTATCAAGCACTTAACGTGCACTGACATACACAAACATTTCATAAGTCAACTTATAACATCTAGCATGATGCATGCTCCTGACTCAGTTCTCAACATGCAATGTGGTACCATCCCGGAAATAGGCCATCCCTGTGGTCCGATGATGCAGTAGCTTGTTGGGGTCACTCTATCGTGCGCAGGAATCACCCTCCCATGGTGATCAACCAATGGGTGTCAGAAGGAGTTCCCAACAGACGTGGCCCCCCAGTACCTCCGTACCCTACAACCAATCATCTATCCCATTTTCGTCATGCAAAAAGTCATATGTTACATAGGCACCATCAATGTATGACCCGGCTAGGAATACAATCCTTCCTCACAAGGGTAACCCGTCATACACCCCGTATGTAACATACCGCCCACACAAGGGCCCAACGATGCAATGACCGTGGTCCTCGCAAGGTTTACCACCACCCAGTCCCGGCATCTCATGGCTACAACGATGTAGTGACTGTGGTCCTCGCAAGGTTCACCACCTGGTCCCGATATCCCACATCTATACATAGAATATTACCACGACACCATCAATCTATGACCTGGCTAGGAACACATCCTTCCTCGCAAGGGTAACCTGTCATACACCCCCATGGTTATTTATGTATATTCAAACACATACCTCCTCTCAAGCCGCCACATAGGCCGAGCTCAAATGCTACCAACGTAATTGCATATGTAACTCACAAACACATACAACCAGGTGAATCATGTGAAGTACGAGGTGTCCGGGTTGGTATTCAGCTATAACAACTCTGAAGAAAGAATTCAAACGAGGTTGGACGAAGGCGGACTAGGTTGGTCAAGGTCTGTACAAATCGGTCAAGGAAATCCTTGGGTTTCAATAAAAATTCCAAGAACAGACTCAGCACTATGCAATCGATTACATAAGCACTGTAGTCAATTATAACTGATAGTGCTTGTAAGACCCCGGATGTGTATTATCACTAACATATACAAGGTTGTCAGGGTAAGGAAGCTCGGTAGCTCACAAGGAAAAGGTCTGAGCTCTACCGAGTAAGGAAACCCAGTAGCTTACAAAGAAAAGGTCTGAGCTCTACCGAGTAAGGAACTCGGCTGCTCTCAAGGAAGGGGCTTGGACTTAGCAGTTCTAAAGAGAACAACCCATTTCGGGTAAGGCACCCGGTCCGCATGCATGCATGCTACATAACCCGCTTAACTCGGCCCACCCATCCCGGTAGCCGACGTCAAAACACAAGGGGTTGATGTCTGTGTAACACGGCCAACCCATCCCGGTACTCATCACCTTCACGAACGCTTCTGCAAGTGTCTTAGAAGCCTTTCAGCATCAAAATGCCAACTTCACACACATGCACGGGGAGTTCTTAAATACCTCTACTCCCCACAAGAGCACCATTTACTCTTCATCCCAGAACATCAAACATCAACACAAAACGACATTCAACCGATTTAAGGCCTAACACATCCCATTCATAAAAGACCTAGCTTTTCTGGAAAACCACACACACATCAGGGACATGCAGTTATCATCACGGTTGGACTCCCTGGTCCCCAAATCATGGCATCTAAAGCTGTTATAAAACACGATAAACTCCCTTTACCTAACCAGGAGTTTGTCCACGAGCCTCACGATGGTTTGTTCTTAACTTCTACTCCGACCACGAAGTTCTCCTTGGCGTCGGGACTCCGCAGCAACTACGGTGGTTCTCGTAGGTTGAAGGTAACAAAGAAGGGGTTGGGATCGAGAGGGTTTTTGGGTGAGTTTGAGAGAGAGAACAGAGAAAAGCAAGAGAAAAGCACAAAGAAGAGAGAGACGAATACGCTTCCGCTGCGCACACGGCTGCTTATAAACATAGCTGACAGGACCTGTCCACCATGCGTGTACGGGCAGCAACCACAGCCAGCAAAGTTGACTTAACACATCCAACATCAAACACGCATACCAAGGCAGAACAGTAACAAACAACACTTATCAAATAAATCAAGTAATCAAGCAACATAATCACACATCAAACCTCACTAAATAACTTGTAATCTGGGTCGTTACAAGTTGTATCATGACAACTCATTCTTAGTTAGTTAATCATTTGTTTCTTTTGAGAAATTTTGTACCCTTCAGATATGGTTATTTGTAATCACCACCAAGTTATGTTCTTATATAAATATATTACGAGGTATTTCATCATTGAATATTCGTGTTTTAATTCTTGATATTGATTATGTTCACGCGAAAAATTTACTACTATTTTTATAATTAACTTAAAGGGATCTTCACTTATAAATTGTAATTAAAAACATGATTAAGAGAATGATATAGTAGCGATAAGGCGGGTCGTTACATTAGTGGTATCAGAGCAGGTCGAACCTTCCGGCCAATGAGTTGTGAGCTTACTATGTTTCTCTGTGCATATTGTGTTGATTGTTAATAGTATCTGATTGTTAAAGTGACTAACTGTGATGTGCTAGATTATTTTTAAGCTTGTAAAAGGTATTGTTTTTAGTATAGGGATAATATATTTGTATTTCTCACGTCTGCTATACCATAAGTTTCTATGCTTTGTTGTGAGTTATTAGATTGGCCATTTGTATAGTTCGGGACAATACGAGGAAGCATTATGGCAAGTAGACCAGAAATACAAAGTATAGAATGATAGTGTAAGCATAGTTCTATGTTGCTTGAATTATTTCCGGGTGTTCACTTATGCGTAGGAAGTGATGGCTGGTAGGAATGACCGTGCAATAGCTGATGCTCTCTAAGCCTTAGCCCAGGCATTGGGGAACCAGAATAGAGAAGAAGCCCCTGGAGAGGTGGAGTACCATGGGTTGGACCACTTTCAGCGCAATAATCCTCCTTCTTTCCATGGAGGATACAACCCGGATGGTGCTCAGATTTGCATACGAGAAACCGAGAAGATTTTACTGGTTATGGCATACCCGGAGGAGTAGAAGGTTTCCTTCAGTACCTATACCCTGGCAGAAGAAGTCGAGTATTGGTGGGATAATACACGCCAATGCATGGAGGTGGAAGGGCGAGTAGTGACTTGGGAGACCTTCAAGGAGGCATTCTTGGAAAAATACTTCCCAGAAGACATGCGAAATAAGGAGATGGAATTTCTAGAGCTTAAACAAGGAAACTGGACTGTAGTCGAGTATGTGGCTAAGTTCGAGGAGTTGGTGAGGTACTTCCCTCACTATCAAGGACGGGATGGTGAGAGCTTAAAATGTGTAAAGTTTTTGAACAGTCTACGACCCGAGGTAAAACAAGCTGTAAACTATCAAGGGATCTGTCAATTCTCGGTCTTGGTCAAACATGTGCCGGATATGGGATAAGGATTCCAGGGACAAAGTGGCTTATTACTGGAATGTTGGCCCAGTAAAGGATAAGAAAGCCAGGTTAGAAAATCGCGGGAAACCCTACACCATCACTCGTAAGCCATACGGTAACAACCCCAGCCATCCAAGAATTGTTGCTCCAAGTTCTTCTGGTGGAAATGGTAGTAGACCTTCTACCTTTCCAACCCGGGTTACCTGTTTCAGGTGTGGTAAGCCCGGGCATATATCTACTGAATGCAAGCAAGGTCCGATTTGCTTTAATTATAAAGAGAGAGGTCAATTTCAAGTAAACTGTCCATAACCTAAGAGAGCGGAATGGAGGTGGTCAGCAGGACCAACCCGGACAACCGAGGACCATGGGAAGAGTATTTACTCTTAGTGGTGTTGAAGCCTTAAATTCCCAAGATCTAATCCAAGGTAAATGTTTCATAAATGTGATTCCTTTACTTGTACTTTTTGATTCAGGTGCAACCCATTCTTTTATATCCCGGTTATGTGTAGAGAGACTTAAACTTTTCATGTCTCCTTTGAGTAATAAACTTGTAGTCGAGACCCCGGCTAGTGAGTTTGTGGTGACTTCTGAGGTATGCTTAAATTGTCTTGTGGAAATTTCTGAGAGGAAATTTCATGTTAATCTGATTTGTTTGCCTCTTAGTCAAATCGATGTTATCTTGGGAATGGACTGGTTATCTTTCAACCAGGTTTTACTGAATTGTTTTGATAAAACAGTCATGTTTGGCAACCCGGACATGAGAGATAAAGGGATGTTTATCTCGGCCAACCGGGTTATGTCCTCTTTAAAAGAAAATGCTCAAGTATACATGATCCTTTTCAAACCTGGACATGGAAACCAAGGTTTCCTTGGACGACCTTTCTGTTGTTATAGAATTCCCCAGAGTATTTCCTGAAGATATATCCAGATTACCCCCAAAAAGAGAGGTAGAGCTTTCCATAGATTTGGTACCTGGTGCCAGACCTATATCTGTAGCTCCTTATAGGATGTCTCCTATAGAACTAGCCGAGCTTAAGAAACAGTTAGAAGAACTGTTGACTAAGCAGTTTGTGCGGCCTAGTGTGTAACAACCCGCCACGTCGCTACTGTATTACTAACTCATAACCAAGATATAAATTCATTCTAATAAATAGAACACCCCTTTGGTTACTTGTGAAAACGATGGTAAATTTTCCGCGAGCATATAACGACCATCATCATGGAAAATACATGTAATTAAAGGTACCTATAAGACATTTCAAATATATGTTTGCACATATCAGACATAGTTTAATTACAAGTACAAAAGATTATGTCTCAAAATATACATAAGGTGTTTTACAAGTAGAAAGAGAAATAGAAATTAGGGGTGTAATTAGCAAAACAAGGAGTGCGTCCATTAAAGGCAAAGGGTGCATCTAGCAAAGTGCAACTCCTGTTTGGGATCATGTCCATTGACATCCCGACAAAACACGGCGGCTCCAAACAACCCAGTCCTCTCCCAGAAAGCATCTACCGCTGCCCATTTGCTCACACGAACCCGGTTCGCGATCATCACAAGTACCAAACCACGAATTACAACAAAGCAAATGTGAGTTCATCATATTAAATAACAACAATAAATACAACAGAAAAAGGACACAACCTGATCAAGAAGCAATGCGGTCATCAACATATCAATACAAATATTCCAAACATCCATCAAACACTAACATACACGGACATCCATAAACATCTCATAAATCAACGAATAATATCTAGCATGATGCATGCTCCTGACTCAATTCTTATCATGCAATGTGGTACCATCCCGGAAATAGGCCATCCCTGTGGTCAGATGATGCAGTAGCTTGTCAGGGTCACTTTGTCGTGCACAGGAATCACCCCTCCATGGTGATCGGCCAATGGGTGTCAGAAGGAGTTCCCAACAGACGTGGCCCCCCAGTACCTTCGTATCCTACAGTCAATCATCAACCCCATTTCCGCCATGAAAATGTTGTATGTTACATAGGCACCATTAATGTATGACCCAGAACCAGGCTCAACCTGACCTGGCCAAGATAACACCATACACCCCCTATGTAACCTACCGCCCACACAAGGGCTTATCGATGCACTGACAGTGATCCGCGCAAGGTTTACCACCACCCAGTCTCGGCATCTCACAGCTACAGTGATGCACTGACCGTGGTCCTTGCAAGGTTTACCACCACCCAGTCCCGACATCTCACGGCTATACATAGAATATCACCATGACACCATCAACGTATGACCCAGAACCAGACTCAACCCGACCTGGCTAGGATAACGCCATACACCCCATGGGTATTTATGTGTATCCAGACGCATTCCTCATCTTAAGCCATCATATAGGCCGAGTTCGAATGCCCCCAACGTAATCATATATGTCATCACAAACACGTACAAACAGGTGAACCAGTGTGAAGTACGAGGTGTCTGGGTTGGCACTTAGATATACTATCTCAAGGTAAGAATCCAAACAAACTCGAACGAAGGCGAACAAGGTCAATCAAGGCAGGTAGAACTCGTACAAGGTTAGTAGGGGTCGGTCAGAGGGGTAAAGTTTGGGTAAGAGAAGGCAAAGGTAGCATAATGGACGAGGTCGGAAGAACTCGATCGAGGTCGGTTGGATTTGCTAAGGATTTACCAAAGGCGATCAAGAGGCCTTTATGTTTCTTGTAAAGTTCTAATGACGGGTTCTACACTATGCAATCGATTGCATAAGCGCTGTAATCGATTACAACAGATAACGCTTGTAAGACTTCAGGTTTGTATTTTACCAACCCACACAAGGATGTAAGGGAACCCGGTGGCTCATTTCCCAAGAGCATACAAGTTCTGCCGAGTAAGGAACCCGACAGTTCTCAAGAAAAAGGGGTTTGGACTTGGTATTTCTAAAGGAAACAGCCCACCCCGGGTAAGGAACCCAGACTCTGAGAAAAGGGAAGGATGAGCTTCTAAAGAAGACACATATATGGAACCCGATCGTCCTAGAAGAAGAAACACAAGCTCAACCAAGTAGGGGAACCTGCTGGCTCTTTTTCCGAGAGAACACGGGCTCATCCGAGTTGGAAACCCGGTATCTCTCTCTTTGGTGATATAACTTAGGCTCAACAACTCTAACGTATTACCCTGGTAAGGAACCCAGTGTACCTTACAGAACGGGAAGCGAGTCTTATCGACTCTGAGGGAACGACCAGGGTAGGGAACCCGGTCCACTGAAGTCTGCCAACAAGGACCAAGTTACGTCCTGCATGCATGCATGCATACCACGTAACCCGCTCAACTCGGCCTACCCATCCCGGTAGCCGACATCAAACACAAGGATCGAGACCTATGTGCGACACGGACAACCCATCCCGGTACTCATCACCTTCACGAACACTTTCGCAAGTGTCTTAGAAGCCTTTCAACATCAAAATGCCAACTTCACACACATGCACGGGGAGTTCTTAAAACATCTACTCCCTCCCTCAAGAACACCAAACATCAACACAAGACAACATTCAACAGATTCAAGGCATACCACATCCTCTTCATAAAAGACGTAGCTTTTCTGGGAAGACCATCACACACACCAGGGACATGCAGTTATCATCATGGCTGGACTCTTTGGCCCCCAAACCGTGGTACCTAAAGCTGTTAAGAAACACAATAAACTCCCCTTACCTAACCAGGAGTTTGTCCACGCTTTACGATGGTTTGTTCCCTACGTTTGCTTTGACCACGGTGGTTCTTGTATGTTGAAGATAACAAAGAAGGGGTTGGGAACGAGAGGTTTCTAGATGAGTTTTAGAGAGAGAACAGAGGAAACACAAAGGTCGAAGAAGGAAAAGCAAGCTTGTTGCTATGCCAGCCTGCTGCTTATAAACACGGCTGACATAGCACGTCCTCTTAACGTGCTCAATCAACAACCATAGCACAGCAGAGCTGACTTACGTCCGATACCCATCAAGCACGCATACCAAGACAAAAGCACCCAAACAACAAGTTATACATAGAACAATTTATCAATCATTATAACAAATGTAATTTAATTAAGATAAAACACACATCAAGCATCCAGATTAGCAACTTATAATCCGGGTCGTTACATAAGGTGTCTCCATGGGGAGCACCCATGCTGTTAGTGAAGAAAAAGGATGGAACCATGTGTCTATGTGTAGATTATCGTCAGTTGAACAAGGTGACGATTAAGAATAAATATCCTTTGCCTAGGATAGACGATCTTATGGACCAACTAGTAGGATCTTGCATGTGTAGCAAGACAGATCTTAGGTCAGGTAATCATCAAATCTGGGTAAAGTCTGAGGATATTCCAAAAACTGCTTTTAGAACCCGTTATGGTCATTATGAGTATATGGTTATGCCCTTCGGTGTGACCAATGCTCTTGGTGTGTTAATGGCTTACATGAATAGGATCTTTCACCCTTACCTTGATAGCTTTGTAGTAGTTTTCATAGACGATATCCTAGTATAAATTCTAAGACTCAAGAGGAGCATGAGGAGCACTTACAGATTGTGTTGCAATCCCTTAAAGATCGATAATTGTATGCTAAGTTGTCTAAGTGTGAATTCTGGTTGGAGAAGGTAAGTTTTCTTGGGCATGTGATATCCCAATGGGGTATAGTAGTAGATCCTTCTAAAGTAGAAGCTATCCTTGAATGGGAACGCACCAAGTTCGTGTTTGAGATTAGAAGTTTTCTGGGCTTGGCCGGGTATTACAGGAGATTTATAGAAGGTTTCTCTAAGCTAGCATTACCTTTGACCAAGTTGACTCGTAAGGGTCAGGTGTTTTTATGGGATGGCCGGTGTGAACATAGTTTTCAAACCCTCAAAGAAAAATAACAACCGCCCCTGTGTTAGTTTTGCCTAACCTAAAGGAACCCTTTGAGGTGTATTGTGACGCATCAAAGATGGGCTTAGGAGAAGTGTTGATGCAGAATGGCTGGGTTGTGGCCCATGCTTCTAGGCAGCTTAAGACCATGAAAGGAACTATCCTACCTATGATTTGGAGTTAGCTGTCGTGGTGTTTGCCCTTAAGATTTGGAGACATTATCTTTTTGGCTCCAAGTTCGAGGTGTTTAGTGACCATGAAAGCCTTAAGTATTTGCTCAGCCAAAAAGAATTAAACATGCGTCAAAGAAGATGGTTAGAATTTCTTAAGGATTATGATTTTGAGTTAAGTTATCATCCCGGCAAGGCCAATGTGGTGGCCGATGCATTAAGTAGAAAATCTCTGCATATGTCCGCATTGATGGTTAGAGAGTTGGATCTTTTGGAACAATTTAGAGACCTTAGTCTAGCTTGTGAGTTCACCCCTAATAGCGTGAGACTAGGAGCCTTACGGATTACGAGCGGGCTGTTAGAAGAAATCCGAGAAGGGCAGAAGTCCGATCCTTTCCTGACAACTCAGTTAGAATCCTAGCGTCAGGAAGTGCTAGTAGTTTTCATGTAGGACCGGATGGAGTTTTAAGACTTCAAGGAAGAATCTGTGTTCCTGACATATCCGGGCTTAGGAAGGTAACTCTAGAAGAGAGGCATATAAGTAACTTAAGTATTCACCCTGGTGCCACCAAGATGTATCAAGATCTTAAGACTATGTTTTGGTGGCCAAACATGAAGAAAGAAGTTAGTGAGTTCGTATATGCGTGTTTAACTTGTCAGAAAGCTAAGGTAGAACACCAGAGACCATTGGGTAAGTTACAACCCTTGGAGATACCCCAATGGAAATGGGATAGTATTGCCATGGATTTTGTTGTGGGTTTGCCTAGAACCCGGGCTGGGTTAGATTCTATTTGGGTTATTGTGGGAAGATTGACTAAGTCTGCTCACTTTATCCCCATTAATATCTGATTTTCCTTAAAGAAGTTGACTTCCCTGTACATTAGTGAGATTATCTGGTTGCATGGTGTACCCTCTAGTATAGTATCTGACCGGGATCCAAGGTTCACTTCCAAATTTTGGCAAAGTTTGAACAAAGCCTTAGAAACCCGGCTCCGGCTAAGTTCGGCCTATCATCCTCAAACTAATGGTCAGACGGAGCAAACCATCCAGTCTCTAGAAGACCTTTTGAGGGCGTGTGTTTTAGAACAAGGGGGTAGCTGGGATAGTTTCCTACCCTTGATAGAGTTCACCTACAACAATAGCTTTCATTCTACCATTGGCATGGCTCCCTATGAAGCTTTATATGGTAGAAGGTGTAGAACACCCTTATGTTGGCTAGAACCAAATGAGAATCTTGTGTTAGGACCTGAGGTAGTACAACAAACGACCGACAAGGTCAAGTTGATCCGAGATAGGATGAGAACGGCCCAGAGTAGACAGACAAGCTATCATGACAAGAGGAGGAAAGACCTAGAGTTTAAGGTCGATGATCATGTATTTTTTAGGGTTACCCCTTGGACCGGGGTTGGCCGAGCATTAAAAAACTGAAAACTCACACCTCGATTTGTTGGTCCTTTCCAGATTCTAAAGAGTCGGTCCTATCGCGTATCAAATTGCCTTACCCCCGTCTCTTTCCAATCTCCATAATGTATTCCATGTATCCCAACTTCGTAAGTACGTTCATGATCCTTCTCATGTGGTAGAACTGGATGATATTCAAGTAAAAGAAAACTTAACGTATGAAACACTACCTTTGAGGATTGAGGATAAACGGATAAAACACCTAAGAGGGAAAGAAATTCCTTTGGTTAAGGTAATCTGGGGAGGCCCAACAGGAGAAGATGCAACATGGGAGCTAGAGAGTCAGATGCAGGAAGCCTATCAGGCTCTGTTTGGGGCAGGTAATTTCGGGGATGAAATTTCAAAAAGAGTGAGAGAGTTGTAACACCCTGAAAATTTACAAGTTGATAGATATTTTGTGTTACTTAATTGTTTAATATAATTCTTGCAAATGGATGTACATTGGTATTTGTGCTTGAAGGATGTAGTAATTCTTAGAAATTACTATAAAGTGTTTTGCATTGGTATTCGTGCTTGAGGGATGTAAAAGATAGTTGTCCGTACACGTAAGTTGGCAACTACGGTGGCTATGGTAGCTGTCCATTCACGCATATCGGCAACTTGCCTTAGTATCTCCGTCGATATATAGCAGCGTATGAAGCATGTTTCGTTCTCACCTTTGTGCGTGTTTCTCTTCTTTTCTCTCTAAACTCTCTTGCACCCAGAAACCTCTCTTCATCAACCCTCTATACCACCTTTAACTCTCAAGAACCACCATAGTTGTAGCGAAAAAACCTCTACGTTAAGAGGAACTCGTGAACGGTTGCTGTGAGAACTTGTGTTCAAACAAAATTCATGTTAGTCTGAAAGAAAATAATTCTTGTTCAGGTAAAGGGAGTTTTATTGTGTTAATAATGGTTTTAGATATCATGGTTGAGATGCAGTACGTATATGTGTTCTGATGTTTTGCGTGAAATAAATTGATGAAGTTTTTATGTGATGTATTTGTGGAGAAGATGACTACCGGATTGGGTATGTCAGGCTGGGCGAGTTGCATATATGTGTGAAACCTTTGTTTATGATATCGGCTTCTGGGAAGGGTTGGCCGAGTTGCATATATGTGTGAAACCTTTGTTGTGATGTCGGCTACCGGGAAGGGTTGGCCGAGTTGCATATATGTGTCAAACCTTTGTTGTGATGTCGGCTACCGAGAAGGGTTGGCTGAGTTGCATATATGTGTCAAACCTTTGTTGTGATGTTGGCTACTGGGAAGGGTTGACCGAGTTGCATATATGTGTCAAACCTTTGTTTGTAATATCAGCTACCGAGATGGGTTGGTCGAGTTGAGCGGTTTACGTAGCATGCATGTATGCATGCAGGACGTAACTTAGTCCTTGTTGGCGGATGTCTGTATACTGGGTTTCTTACCCGGGGTTGTACTTTGGAGCTGTTAAGCTCAAGTTAGTTCGAGAGATAAAGCTACCGGGTTACTTACTTGGCAGAGCTTGTACCTTCTCAAGAATAGAGCTACTGGGTTACTTTCTCGGCAGAGCTCGTACCTTCTCAGGAATAGAGCTACCAAGTTCGTTACTCGGCAGAGCTTGTACCTTTTCTTCAAGAGCTATCGGATTCCCTTATCCGGACAGCCTTGAGTCTTGCAAGCACTAGTTGTTATAATCGATTACAACGCTTATGTAATCGATTGCATAGTGCTGATTCTGACCGTGTTCGAATTCTTACCTTAAGATAATATATCTAAGTGCCAACCCCAACACCTAATACTTCGCACTTATTCACCTATTTGTAATGTTTGTGTGTGACGTATGTGATTACGTTGAGGTCAGCCTATAGTCTAAGTTAACATCGGTTTTCTTAAGAAAACCGATGTTGTTTTTTTTATTTTTATTTTGTGTGTTTGTTTAATTTAACCAGTTCTTCAACCTGTAAATTAAATACCAGACATCCAGCCAATTTCAGAATACAATACAATAAAATATTATTTCAATAACAAATAAAATTCAATAGTGTCAATGTACATAAAAGTGATTTCCTAACCAAATGTTTATATACAATTGTTTAAAAATCCCTTAACCACCTAATCTGTATTTCATCTCTAACTTTAAGATAAAATGTAGCCCACTGAACCCTAATACCCTTCAATCTGTCGGCTTGCAGTGGTCTTTCATCAGTGAAATACTGCATGACATAATAAAACATAATTTAATAAGTATAAATAAAAACAAGTAAAAAAATGAAAATTAGTTTTGAATTAGACAATTACCATGTCCCAGTTATCCCTAAAGCCTCCTTGGACTATCGTGGACATCCAATGCATGACATAATAGCCACACTCAGTGCTTCCTTTTTGCTTATTACACTAAATTCAATAACATGGTCAAAGTTAAACGGAAATTAGTGTAAATGGTAATAAAAGTTATTTTGAATACATAAACCATGATTTATTAAAAGACTTACTTTAAGCGCAATCCATTTAGTAGTAGCCTTTGATTTATTTCCTTGAGTGTCATGGAGTCCCTTTAAAGCACTGCTTAAGAGAAACATGCATGCATATTGAACAATTAACATATTCATGTGTTAGAAATAAAAATAGAAATGTCTGACAAATAACAACCTACCTGTTAATAATTCCTTTGAGGTAATTATCAGGCTTGTGGTGCAATGAACAGAACCACACGACAACATTGGCCTTAGGACATATAACGATCAGTTGCCAATGTGCAGTGCATTGGAGAAAAAGAAGCTATTATACTTCATACATTAATTAAATTCTTTTGTACATTTTTACTTACCCATTCAAGTATGCTGCAAGGTAGACATCTTTCTGTGAACTTTGCATCCATTTCTTGATATAGTCCTTGGATTCAAATTAAGATTGCCCTGATCTCTGTATGGACTGTGGCTCCATGAATCCATACACATCGCCATGATCTGATTGCAGACATAACTCAGTCATATGCCTATTGTTTTGAAAATAAAGTCAATTATGCAAGAATATAAAAAAATTAGTTATGTAACGGTAGCCAATTGAAAGTGACTTACAGAATCCACAGTTGTATAATGGAGATGCTCAGACATTGACCACCATGGATGATCTCAGAAATATCCTCATGCTTTATGTACAATGGGAAGTCCTCAACCTGCAGCCCGAACATAGCAGGGTCTCATTGCACCTACATGGCTCTGAGGAAAAGATCAGGGATGGTCAATGCAATCTGGTACAGGGGATCGACAATATGTTCCAGCTTATGTACAGGTTTCATCGGTCCCTCAGGTACCTGTTTATCCTACACAGTTAAGAAACATAAGTGAATGACCGTCTTGACTTTATATGAAATAAATCATTCTTAAATGAGAAGAAACAAGCCAAAAATGTGATACCCTGTTCAAAATAGCCTGTACAAGATGTGTCAGCCAAGCAAGGAAGGTGTTAAGGGCCTGCCCCACTAACTGAACCTCGTCAGTGGGTACAGGGACGCGAGCCTCAGCATCTCGAACTTCCTCAACACCCACCTTGACCTAATCATGAGCAAGAGGGACGCTGTGCACGATTGTTGACCCCTCATAAACTCTTCCAAGGGCAATCAGGCGGGAAGGATTGCCATTGATATACAACCCACGCCTGTCAGATGCACCCGTGTCTAGGTCATTCCCTGAGGGATCGACACAGCTTCCCTTGGTGCTGACACAGGTACCATAAGGACATGACTGAAGGTCTGGAGGCGGCATGGCACCTTGAGACTGGATCTGGGTTTGCATCTAGGACTATAGGTGGCTGAAGCTCATCATTATTTGCTGCGTAACTCTTTCAGTGATCGACTGCTCCAGCTCTACCCTGATGCTGTCTTTCAGGCGATCCAAGTCTTCAGGCGCCATTGACTTCGACTTTCGAGAGGTCGATGGAGCCGGTCCAAAGTACTGTGTGATGGTTACACCAGCTTTAGCACCACGGACACGACCGAAGTGCTCTGGTCGTCCAATGGTAGTAGTCAGGACATCCTGACATCCACTGGCGACAAAGCTACCCTGTGTGGATTGCTTATCCAGGAAATCCTGCGATCAAAATAAGTAGAACATTAGTTTTGTAATTTGTGAGGAAAAAATTCATTAAAGGTGTATGAGATTGTTGTTTGACTTACAATCCTCTCTGCAATCTCACGTGCCACCTCAGAAGTCATTTGTCCAATTTTTTTGGTGCGAGCCAGCTTCCACTTCACATGTCATCTCACAGGGGATGGAGGATGTGTAACGTTTCGAGTGTCCACGTGGCACTTTAATGTTTTAATGTTTTAATTATGCAGTAGTAATAATTATTATGGTAATGACCCTATGACTAACCCGGATTCGTGTGACCAGGGTGTCATACAAAGGGGGGGTGCAAATTTGGAACTTGGATAAGGGAGGGGTGTAAATGGAACCTTTTGAAGCCGGGTTCGTACTGAGTGTGTTAGTATTTATAAGGAAATTGCGTTAGAGTGTGACTGTATCCTGGGAATAAACGCTGAAAAGAAAGGAACCCGAACGAGGTCGGGTAGTGATGGCCAGGGCAGGACCCCGGACAGGGTTGTCTGGACTACACGTACTAATGCAAAGTCATATGCGCTTGACTCGCCAGCCCGGTAGTTAGTGTTGTCACAAGCTTAACCTATGCACGTGATCCGTACTGACCGTCAGGTCACTAGAGTAACACGTGTTAACTTAGTGACGTATGCGACATGCGTTAACTCCCAGAGTATTTATATAGCGTGCGTGTGGGTTATTTCGTGCACGATTCATTTTCTTCCTCTGTCCCTTCACCCAAAAAGGTGTTCCTTCTCTCTTCCTTCTCTGTTTCCACCATTGTCGAACAAAGTAAGCTTCTGGTTCAGGAAAGAGAAGGTGACGTTTAGGACGTTAGAGCTTGAGAAGCGGTTCTCTAGCCTCGTTAACAACCTTAGAGGTAAGAGGCATCGGTCCAACCTTAGAATATAACTGCTACCAATTTTGGGTTAGTAGTGATGAACCCTTTTAGGGTTCTGGATGTCGCCTGTGGGTGACTAATGTTGGTAACCTGGATATATATATCGAGTTCCTCTACATGCAACGGGTGAAAACCTTTATTGATTTCTTGCATGCATGTATGTAGGGTGCGACACTGAAGATTGTGGTGTTCGAAACTGCGAGGTTGAGCGAACCAGTGTGGAGCTTAGAGCAGGTAAGCTCCCTGTTCTTGAGAGTTCTTCTCTGGACCGCGTTCCACCATACTCCAAGGGAGTGATGGTTGTTATATGTCATGATGCATGTATTGAGATAGGGTGTTACTGTTTTCTGTTTGAGAACATGTATATGAATTGCACTGTGATTGCTTTATTGTGATATTTGAGATTCTCTGGCCAGTAGAATGGACAAATATAGACTTAGATCCATAGGCGTCCGTGAGAAACCCAGAGGGAATGTGCCCATTAAGTTGGATGATCTTTCTCAAGCAAGGATATACAAGGGAATGTGCCCATTAAGTTGGATGATCTCTCTTGTTATATCCGTGTGATTATATACATGTGATGTGTTCGTTTGTGAGCCAATATGGTTAGCTTGTGTAATGCCATTTTGATGCTTTGTGTCGTGGAAGTGAACCCGAGAAAGGAGAAGCCCTCCAGAACCCAGAGTTTACTGAGATTATTGTCTCACCCTAGTTGGGGAATTATATGTTATTGAAGGTGACGAGCACAAGGAGGACGGCGGTTCCCGGGGCAAGAGGCCCGGGTAGCGAAGTGATCCTAGGGATTCCGAACGAGAGGCCAAGCCGGGACGGGTTCTTAGTGAACCTTAGTCCATTTGGGAGCATGTGGCTCTGTATTTTGTTATGTATTTTCGCATGTTTGTAACTCGACCCTAGAGTGTATCATACCTAGGGTCTTATAAGTTTGTAAACTCATGAATTATTACCATACATAATGCAAAGCTTTTATCTTATTTGTGGATGTATGATGACATCATTTTTATTAGTCGCTTCCTAATTAACTTTGTTAATTATTTACTGCGCTTAACGACCATAATGGAATGTTAATAACCTGGATGCATACGGGCTGTTACAGGATGAATGATGGTATCCGTGCTATCATCACAGGTTGCTTCCTCCAATTGTTTCTTTTGTTTTTCCTCCATCAATCTCTTTCTAACAAGTCGTAACCCTCGCGAGACAACACGTGAGGGGCAGTGTTTAGCTTCTGGATGGCCTGGGCCTTCTTTCTAACATCCTGTAAGAATTACACAAATAGGGTTTAAAAAATGCGCTTGTTTGACTTTATAATTCTAAAATTGTAAAACAATGTAACTCACAGACACTGAATTGGTGCCACTTTTCCTTACTAATGTCATATTTCTCACAGACAATGTCGGCATCGTTGTCCTTGCCTTGTGTCAGAGCCCATTTAGAGGTCAGGCCTGACTTAAACTGCCTCCATCACTCTCCCACTGTTTGCAGAATTTTCTTCTTGATCCGTTGGTGGAACGCTTTAGGTATATCAAATTCAGCCTGCGTTACAATCAAGAGGGTTTAACAGTTACAATAACATTTAAATTGTATTACTACAAGCAATCACATTGGACATTTAATTGTAATACCTGAATGTCCTCCCAAAGTAAATCCCAAGTCCTCGGTCCGCACACCGCTATTGATATCAACCCACTTACACTTGAAAACACACACACTGAATGTAACATAATTAAGCTCCCAGATGTCATGAATGACTCTAAAGTAAGGCATTCACGCCAAACGAGGATTGTGGTCATGCACAGTAGCAAAGTGTTGCGACTCAGCCCTAAGGTTAACCCCACTATTTTGCATTGTGCTCTTGTCATCTTGTTGTTTTGTGTAGAACGAGTACTTGTTGATATTGTAGCCCTGCCAACTTCTAACGTTTCTTTTAGACCCATCTGCTAACTTCCTCATTGTTTCAGATGAAGATTCATCACTAAATATTGTATCTTTAAACCAATTCAGGAAAGTCTTGTTATGCTCTTTCAACAATCTATTATTCGTCATTCTTGGATTACTTTCCTTGACTAAGGCTTCATGACGAACTATGTATGGCAGAACTTCATTACTGTTATTCAGGACATACAAATGAGCTTGTTGCAATTCCTGTAAACCAGGCATTATAACATGCAGCCCTCGTGAACCCTTTCCTCTCACTCCGTCGTTATGTTGGGACTCGGGAAGCCCAACAGGTTTTGCCTTTTCAAGGTACTCTGAACAAAATTCTACAGCTTCTTCTGCAATGTACCTTTCAACTATGGATGCTTCAAGGCGGTGTAGGTTTTTTGTATACCCTTTCAGGATCTTCATGTATCGCTCGACCGGGTACATCCACTGTAAATAAACGGGACCAAACATTTTTATTTCCCTTACCAGATGAACAAGTAAGTGAACCATTATGTCAAAAAATGAAGGAGGAAAATACATCTCCAACTGAACAATATAATTGTCGCCTCTTCTTCCAAGTCATCTAACTTTACAAGGTCCATGACTTTGGTACAAATGGCATTGAAGAAAAAGCACAACTGAGTTATAAAATGCCTCACTTTGTTAGGCAAAATGTGCTGAATCGCCAGGGCTAACAGTTGTTGCATCAACATGTGGCAATCATGAGACTTTAAGCCAACTAGTTTCAGATCTTTTATCTGCACAAGGCTCTTAATATTTGAAGAGTATCCTTGTGGCACTTTCACTCAGCGCAGACACTGACAAAAACTTATCTTCTCCTTTTTTGACAAAGTGTGACTTGTTGGAGGCAAATATATTTTTTTACCATCAGACCTAGGATGTAACTGCTCACGTATACCCATCTCAGCAAGATCTTGACGAGTGTTCAAACCATCCTTTGTCTTGCCTTGATTGTTAAGCAGCGTGCCGATGACACTGTCACACACATTTTTATCCACATGCATAACATCGATACAATGTCTAACATCTAGATCAGACCAGTATGGAGGATCAAACAATATCGACCTCTTCTTCCATATACAAGTATTACCTTTCTGCTTCTTTTCAGTCTTTCCAAATACAGTATGGATTCCCTCAACCCGCTCAAGAACCTACTCACTGGTTAACGAAATTGGTGCAGTTTCATGCTCTTGACTTCCATTGAACGCTTTTTCAATCGCCGATAAGGGTGATAAGGTTTCGAAAAACGTCAATGACAAGTGTAAACGGTATTTCTGCCATGTTTAAGCTTGTGTCTTGTTCATAGATAGGGCATGCACGATGGGCCTTAACACTGTATCCACTCAAATTCCCATACGCTAGAAAATCATTAATGGTACAAAATAGAATTGCACACAACTTGAATGTCTCCTTACAATACCCATCAAACACGGAAACCCCCCTCATCCCACAAGTTTGCCAAGCCTTTTAATCAAGGGACTAAGATAAACATCAATGTCATTTCCTGGCTGGGCCCGATATCATCACATACAACATCATGTATTTTCGCTTCATGCACAACCAAGGATGTAGGTTGTAAATGACCAGCAAAATAGGCCATGAACTGTGCTGAGTACTTAAACTGCCGTAGGGATTCATTCCATCACTGGCAAGTGCAAGTCTAAGATTTCTTGGGTCTTCGTCGTATTCTGGATACAAATAGTCAATCTTATTCAACTAGGAGGAATCTGCCGGATGGCGAAGCATTCCATCACAGTTTCTCCCATCTGCATGCCATGTAAGGTCTTTTGCGTCATCTTCATTAGCAAATAGATGCTTAAACCTTGGAATGATCGGAAGATACCACAACACCTTTGCAGGGGGGGCTTTCTTTGTGCTTTCATCAATTCTACAGTCGTCATTGGCCTTCACTTTATACCGTGATACCCCACACCTGGGGCATTTATGAATTTCTTGAAATTCATTTTTGTACAATATGCAATCATTAGGACATGCATGAATTTTCTGATACTCCATACCCATCGGACAAATGATCTTCTTCGCCTGATAGTAACTTCTTGGCAACATGTTTTCATCTGGAAGCATGTCTTGAACTACCTCAAGCAGTGAACTGAAGCTTTTGTCACTCTACCCATATCTGGCCTTGACATTAACCAGATTTAACACCACTGACAACAGTGTCAATGACTCTTTGCACCCCGGATACAACGGCTTCTTCGAATCACTTTCCAATGTATCATACATAGGGGCATGTGCTTGCTGTAAAGACTCATGTCCCAGATAACGAATCATATCCTCTAATCGATCTCCGATGTCAACATCAACCGGTTCAGTTTGTGACCCCCTCCACATATCTGTCAATTCACCATGCCATATCCATGTGGTATAATTCTTCTTAATCCCATCACACAGAAGATGCTCCTGTATTTCGTCCAACGCTTGGCGTCTCCCATTCAAACAATTGATACAGGGACAGAAATATTTGCAAGAAATGTTCAACACCTTCCTCATACTCAACCGTGATGCGACTTGCATTCATCCAACTTCAATCCATCTAATTAATAACTCTGTGATACTCACAAAGTTATTCAATGCATGAAAACCTCACCTTTTCATTCAAGGTGTGACCTTATCCCATTCAGGAAGACATATTTTTATAGTATATTCATATGTATAGGTTGAGTCTCTTATCTTAAATTTGACAAAATTTTGGAAGCATTTCGCTTTGATCTCCGAGTATACGACATGAAAGCGATGACATGAGTTCCACCATAGTCAACTATGCACCCGGAGAACAAAGTGAAATGCATTGTACCGAAATTTCATCATATTTAAGAAAAGAAATACAACCTATACATATGAATATACTAAAAAAAAAGAGTCTTCCCAAACTGTCCAAACGGACAATTCAAGAATCAATACAATGATTAATCCAAACTGTCCAGAAGAATCACTGTAATGAATCTCAAACGGAAAACTAAGGTTCACCCATAATGACTACCAGGGACTGTATACACTTACACTAGTAATTAATCACATAAAACAAGTTACAAAACCACCAAATACAAAGCCAATGGAAGTTGCTAACCTTATGGGATCCGCCTGATAAGCGTTTATCGTGTGGCTTCAAAACAATTTAACTAAGCTAATTCTGCAGCACAGGGTTAACCTAGGTCGACTCAGAGACACGATCAATATGGTTCTAGCTTCAAATCATTGGTAATAATAAGGGGGAATTTTGTCAAACAGTTGGTATGCACAAAGTAAAACATGCAAGAACACAAACTAAAATTAAAGAACAATGCAGAAATTAACAAGATTATCAAGGAGTAAAGTAAAACAGATTAGAAAGCATCAATCCAATTCACCAACCCAAGCTATTCGAATCATTATCATTCTCATAAGTTGATTCTATCATGAACATTCATTCAATCTCAATAGAAGCAGTTCAATCAAATTAACCCTTAAATTAATTGAAACCACAAACCCTAATTGAAATATCATCCAATTAATCTGTGATTTATATTCGAAATTAGGCAATGAATCCATAACCTAATCCGCTTTCAATTCTAAATGCATTCATAATCATGAAAACAGAATAGCAATTGAAGAATAAAGTGAACATTCACACAGAATTTGAAATACTAAACCAGAACTCAATTCTCCTATTGCTTGGATTGGATCCTTGGATTGAGTGATTATTTAGCCTTCCATGATGATCACCAAGGAAAGCCCCATGAAGTAAGTGCAGAAAAATGGAAGAATAGCAAAATGGAAATGAAGAAGATGAAGAACAATGAAGAACAAATGAGAGAAAATGAAGAACAAGCTTTTGATTCTAAAAACTAAAGAAAAGAAATAATAAGCTTGTTTGTGCAAAATGTAAAGTGCTGTCCAAGTTTCACTAAGGTCACTAATATGTAGTGACTAAGTCTGAAGAAAAGAATGGGCCATGAACAAAACCCATCAATTCTAATTATTTGCTATTTACAACCATAAAATCAAATTCGCAGCCTAAAATTACAAGTGCAGAGGTTCCGTTTTCGAAGCTTAAAATGACCCTCCAAATGATAGAATTGGCCTCGGGCTATTTCTAGCAAACTTGTAGATCTTTTTGTTATCTTTCCAGGGACTTCTAGAACACTCCATTCGGAGTTCTGTAGCACTCTGTAGGCCCTGCACAAGTCAGATATGTCAAGTGAGCAAAAATCCGAAAATACGCAACAATTAGCAATTAAGCCCACTTACTTGCCTAAGACAAAAACTGAATTAGAATAGGAAAATAAAGGTCCAAGAGAAGTCAAATAGGCTAAGAATGATAGACAAAAATTTAACTAAAATCACTCTATCAAAATACCCCACACTTGAACATTTGCACTCCTGGGCAAAACTAAAAGAAAGACTAAGAGAAAGTTACAAACTAAAGTAAATAGAAAATTTAAAAGGAAAGTATGAACAAGGCACACATATTTTTCAATGGATCCTAACAATGCACAAAAGTGAGAAAGATGAAAAATGGAAGAATGATACTAAGGTAACAAACAATCCATGAAAACATGATCACAAAGCACAAAGTGAGAAAGCAAGGAAAAAGAAAAGCAAAGAAAAAGAAAAGAAAATGCATTTTTTTTTAACGTTTGCTTTGTAAACTATTTCTTTTCTTTTCTATTCTTTTCTCATCATCATTTTTTTTCAAATCAAAACAAAAGCAAATAAAAATACCCCACACTTGTTTGAAACTCACTCCCAAAACAATTCCAAAGCCCCTTTCCTCCCTAAAGCTAGGATAACATGGTTTTCCATTTTTTTGTAGTTTGCAATGGGTTATATAAGAAAGAAAAGGCTAAAGGCTCAAAAAAGGTGACAATGGATATCAACACAAGGATAGGTTAATTTGGCTAGTGGCTAAAAGAACGAAGGCCTAAATCATCTCAATCAAAGCATGTGCAACAAGGAATGTCAAAAGAAGCAAGGCAAAACATAGAGTAATCTAGCACAAGGGTGAATTCACACATGAAAGAACATATCCACAAAAGTTCAAAAACTCACAAGGCATAATTCTATCACACATGATTCATCTTAAATTCTATTCCTCAACCCTACTTATCACTTCAACAATTGCAACAATGATTCACATCAAGCATGAAACCTCTCAATCCAACCAAATTTTTAACATTTCTCACAATTTATGCAAGTTAGAAATTCTATGAAAAACATGAAAAAGTGCCTAAATTCTATAAAAACAGCAACAAAACAGAAACAGCAACATAAACAGACAGAAAACAGAAACATACAGACTCAAAAACTAAAACAGACAGATAAACGAAAAACAAAATGTATAACAGAAACGTAAGCAGAAAACAAAAAACAGACAATAACCAGAAAACAGATTTTTGAAATCCTTCACCCCCCACTTGAAATGCACATTGTCCTTAATGTAAGCATGAAAAGAAATGCAAACAAAGAGACAACAAATAAAAGAAGGGAAAAGGAAACTCCCGAAATGTCATTCAAGATGCTTCATCACACAAAATTGGCAAGACCAAAGAGATGTCCGCCACAAGCTCCTCCTCCACTTGAGGGCTCTCATGAAATACTTTGAGTTGGTGACCATTAACCTTGAAGACTTTGCCGGTAACTTCATTTTTAATTTCAACTGCACCATGGGGAAAAACATTAGTAATAACAAAAGGTCCATCCCATCTAGATCGAAGATTACCGGAAATAAGCTTAAGGCGAGAGTTAAACAATAACACTTTTTGGCCACTATGGAACTCCTTTCTAAGAATCCTAGAGTCATGGAATTTCTTCACTTTCTCTTTATAAATCTTGGAGTTCTCATAGGCTTCTAAAAGAATTTCCTCAAGCTCTTGCAATTGAAGCTTCCTCTGCATACCCGCTTCATCAAATGCCATGTTGCAACTCTTCACCGCCCAATAAGTACGATGCTCAATCTCCACTAGAAGGTGGCATGCCTTACCAAAAACCACCCTATAGGGAGACATCCCCAAAGGTGTTCAGTAAGCGGTCCTGTGAGCCCATAAAGCATCCTCAAGCAGCTTGCTCCAATCCTTCCTATTTGGTTGCACCACCTTCTGTAACACTTGCTTGATCTCTCTGTTAAACACCTCTGCTTGCCCATTAGTTTGGGGATGATAAGTTGTAGCAACTCTATGCACAACCCCATACTTCTGAAGCAATAATGCCAATGATCGGTTACAGAAATGGCTCCCCTGGTCACTGATGATGGCTCTAGGCACACCAAACCTGCAGAAAATGTTGGATCTCACAAAATCCACAACAACTTTAGAATCATTAGTTCTGGTGGCCTTAGCCTTAACCCATCTAGAAACATAATCAACAGCAAGCAAAATATATGAAAAACCATGAGAAACAGGAAATAGACCCATAAAATCAATACCCCAAACATCAAAAATCTCACAAAAAATAATGGGTTGCTGAGGCATCTCATGTCTATGTGTAATAGTTCCTCCTGCTCTCTGACACTGCTCACAAGTGGTGGTAAGTGATGAGCATCTCTAAAAAGGGTGGGCCAAAAGAACCCACAGTCTAATACCCTCCTAGCGGTCCTCTGAGGACCAAAATGACCTCCGATAGGTGTGCCATGACAAAACTGAAGAATAGACTGAATCTCATGATCAGGCACACACCTTCGGATCACTTGGTCACTACCAAATTTCCACAAATAAGGATCATCCCAAACATAATATTTAGCATCACTCTTAAGTTTATATATTTGGGACCTAGATGCATGAGGTGGAACAACAGATGCAACAATGAAGTTAACAATGTCAGCAAACCAAGGTGTGACATGTGATGAATGCAAATGCATCAAATGCTCATCAGGGAAATTATCATGAATGGGAAAAGACTCAAGAGGTCCTTCAATCCTACTCAAGTGATCAGCAACCAAGTTTTCTGTACCACTTCTGTCCTTAATCTCGAGGTCAAACTCCTGAAGAAGAAGCATCCACCTGATCAATCTGGGTTTAGCATCAGGCTTCTTCAACAGATACTTCAAAGCTGCATGGTCAGTAAAGATAGTGATATGGGAGCAAAGCAAATAAGATCGGAATTTATCTAAAGCAAAAACAATAGCTAAAAGCTCCTTCTCAGTGGTGGTGTAGTTAACTTGGGCTGCATCTAAAGTGCGTGAAGCATAAGCAATGACATGGGAGAGTTTACTAACTCTCTGTGACAACACAGCCCCAAGTGCATAATTAGAGGCGTCGCACATCAGCTCAAAGGGAAGTTCCCAATCTGGTGGCTGCATGATGGGAGAGGTAGTCAGCTTCTTCCTCAAACCTTCAAATGCCTCTTTGCAAGGCTGGTCAAATGTAAAGTCTACGTCCTTTTGGAGAAGCTTGGACAATGGCAATGCAATCTTACTGAAATCCTGAATGAATCTCCTATAAAAACCTGCATGTCCAAGAAAAGAACGTACTTCCCGCACAGAAGCGGGGTAAGGCAAAGAAGTAATCACATCAATTTTGGCCTTATCGACCTCAAGACCTCTACTAGAGACCAAATGCCCTAAGACTATACCCTCATGCACCATAAAATGGCATTTCTCAAAGTTAAGAACAAGGTTAGTCTTAATACATCGGTCAAGCACTCTAGAG
>CM023942.1:13190479-13206440 GCA_013407115.1 Glycine latifolia
AAACATGCATCAAAAGAGGAACCATAAACAGTGAAATCATCCATAAACACCTCCATGCAACTCTCTAATAAATCAGAAAAGATGCTTACCATGCACCTTTGGAAGGTGTCGGGTGCGTTGCATAAGCCAAAAGGCATCCGGGTGTAAGCAAATGTTCCAAATGGACAGGTGAATGTGGTCTTGTGTTGATCCTCTGGTGCAATATGAATCTGCATGTAACCAGAAAAACCATCCAAAAAGCAATAATGAGATTTACCTGCCAACCTCTCTAAAACTTGATCAATGAAGGGCAGAGGGAAATGGTCCTTGCGAGTGGCCTGGTTGAGTCTCCTGTAATCAATGCAAACTCGCCAACTGTTGGCCACTCTAGTCGGGATCAGCTCATTATCTTGATTCTTCACAACTGTGAGACCCGACTTCTTAGGAACCACTTGGACAGGTGAAACCCAAGTGCTATCTGAGATGGGATAGATGATCCCTGCAGCTAGTAGCTTCATCACTTTCTTCTTCACCACATCAAGGATAGTGGGATTCAGCCTCCTCTGTGGTTGCCTCACTAGCCTAGAATCATCCTCCAAAAGTATTCGATGCATGCATATAGAAGGATTAATGCCAGGAAGGTCAACAAGAGTCCATCCAATGGCCTTTTTATGGCCTCTCAAAACATGCAACAGCTTCTCTTCATGCTCAAGTGACAGACTACTAGATATGATGACTGGAAGCTTCTGAGCATCATCTAAATATGCATATTTGAGGTGCTCAGGTAATGACTTCAGCTCCACGGAAGGTGGCTGAATGGTGGAAGTCAAGGAAAGACTGGGGTCTGAGGGAAGTGGGATAGTAGGCTCAGAACCTGTATCTGTACCTGCAACACAATCAGTGTGAAGTGCGGAGGAAATCTCCGCACAAATACTACATGCAACAGCAGAATCATCACAGGTACAATTACAAGAACCAAGATCAAAATCAGAAAAATCAGAAGAATCAGAAAAATCAGAAAGTAAATCAGAAATATCTACACTATCTACTGCAGCATCAATGATATCAAGAAGAAAAACAGAATGCTCCTCTATAGGATGTCTCATGGCCTCAAAAATGTTAAACTGGACAATGTCATCACCAAATTCCATAGAAAGAGTTCCTGTATGCACATCAATTTTAGTCCTAGCTATCATCAAGAATGGTCTTCCTAAGATTAATGTGGAACCATGACTAGAAGAAGACTCATTCTCCATGTCCAAAATATAAAAGTCCGCAGGAAAAATCAAATTATTAACTCGTACCAACACATCTTCAATAAGTCCAAGTGGAAGCGCAACACTCCTGTTGGCCAAGTGAATGACAACACCAGTGGGTTTCAACTCACCCAGGTGTAGTGATCTGTAAACTGATGTGGGCATGACATTAATGGAGGCTCCAAGATCACACATGGCATCTGCAAAAGTAATACCTCCAATGGTGCATGGAACAATGAGAGTGCCAGGATCCTTGCACTTTTGTGGCAAGGTAGATAGTGGCATGGAATCAACAGTCTTGCCCTGTACAAGTGCAGATACATTCCTGCCCATCTTCACTTGCTCATCTCCCTTCAGCTTCCTCTTATAAGTGCACAAATCCTTCAAAAACTTTGCATATTTCAGAATCTGTTTGATGGCATCCAATAGGGGAATGTTGATTTCAACCCTCCTGAAAATATCAAGCAAATCAGAATCAAATTCCACTTTCTTTGCAGAAATGGATCTAGAAGGAAAAGGTAGAGGAGTAGGCTTTGGTGCAGAATCTGATTTAGCACCAACAACTGTTGACTCTGAAAGCTCATTGCCACTCCTCAAGGTAATGGCATTCACACTCTTTGGATTAATCACTGGTTGTGCTAGAATGCTGCCAGAACCTTGCTGCTGCATATGATTGACAGTTGTAGCTAACTGTCCAATCTGAGTCTGGAGGTCTTGGATGGTGGCACTAACATTCTGTTGAAATTGAAGGTTGGTGGTGGCCATCTGCTTCATCAAATCCTCCAAAGAAGGTCCATAACTGGGCTGCAAAGGTTGTGCAGGTGGTGTAGGTGCAGGTTGCTGGAACTGTGGCTGTTGTCTGAATGGGGGAGTTGGTATTTGGTGGTGGCAGGCTGGAAGTGCTGCTGTGGAGGTCTGAAGGGCTGCTGCTATTGTGGTAGACTAGGACCATACCTCAAATTTGGATGATCTCTCCAACCAAGATTGTAAGTGCTGGAGTAAGGATTATACTGCTGTTAGGGTCTAAATGGTTGTCCAGGTTGCATGGCAGAAACTTCAGTAGCTTGTTCTGTCTCTTGGAGAGTGGGACATGCATCTGTTAGATGATCAGGCGCACAGCAGATACCACAAAGTCGTGGTTGGTTGGCTGCCATCACATTTTGTTGTTGACCAATAGCAAGCTGCCTCATAAAGGATGTCAACTCTGTCAATTTGTTCTCCAACCTCTGGTTATCAGCAACCATAGAAACAGAAACTTCATTTGCAGCCTTGGATGGAGCAATACCGATTCGAGTACCAAATTGTTGATAATTGACTGCCATGTTAGAAATCAATTGCCTTGCAGCAATAGGGGTCTTGTCCATCAAAGCGCCTCCACTAGCTACATCTATCATACTCCTGTCCATCAACATCAAACCTTCATAAAAATATTGAATTAATAATTGCTCACTGATTTGATGGTGAGGGCATGTAGCACACAGCTTGTTGAATCTCTCCCAGTACTCATACAATGTCTCCCCAGCTAGTTGTCTTATACCACAAATCTCCTTCCGGATGGATGCTGTTCTGGATGCTGGAAAGAATTTCTCCAGAAATCTTCTCTTCATATCCGTCTAAGTGTTGATAGGATCTGGTTGAAGGTACAACCAGTCCTTGGCTACACCATCCAGTGAAAAAGGAAATGTCTTCATCTTGACATAATCTTCATGAATGTCATGTGGTCACATGGTGGAACACACTACATGAAACTCCTTAAGATGCTTGTGTGGATCTTCACCTGCAAGACCATGAAACTTGGGAAGCAAATGGATCAGTCCAGATTTTAGCTCATAACTGACCTCAGTCTCAGGGTATTGAATACACCAAGGTTGGTAAACAATATCAGGTGTAGCCAATTCCTTAAGAGTTAGGTTGTTATCAGCCATTGTATCAAGATGTGCAGAAGTAGAAGGATTAGAAGTAAATTCAGAATCAAATTCAGAAGATATTATGCTACTATCTAAAACTACACTATCAAAGTCATCTAAACTAATATTATGTCTGTTTAATATGTGAAATGTCCTATCTATCTCAGGATCATATGCATGTAACTCACTTGATGTGGACCTAGTCATACACAATTCAGCTCATAAGGAACAATAAACACAGACAAAACAGCAATGTCAGCCAGCTACTCTACCAAGACACTACTCATTATATGTGCTGAAATGAAATAGAAATTGGAAAACTGCCCTAAACAATTTTTAAAAATTCTAGAAAAATAACAGTGAAAGTCTAAAAATCATGATTGATTTTTGTTATTTTTTTGGTGATTTTTAAAAATCATGAAAATAAAAAATTGCCTCAAAAGTGGTCTAAATGAAGGAATTTGGCGATTTGGACCCCTCCTGACCGTGTTCATCCTTCACAAGGTCAACATGATGTATTCGTTTTCTCCACATTCTGGTAAAATTTCAGCCCATTCTGAGATCGTTTGCTGTGAAATGACCAGAATGCCCCTGCGACAATTGTAAAAATAGTGTTAAAACTCCTACTTAGAGGTTGAATTCGCCAATTTCAACCCAGACCCAACCCCTTAATGGGGTTGCTTTTGTTTAAAATGGGGGATAAACCTTGGGAAACAAATCGCAAGCAAAACTGCACAGGTCGAAAAAAATCCTGGACAGCAAAATGACACTACAAAACAACTACACTACACAATTTCAGATCCTTCACTTGTACTAGCCTCTTCATATTTGAAGAGTATCCTTGTGGCATTTTCACTCGACAGAGGCACTGACAAAAACTTGTCATCTCTTTTCTTGACAATGTATGACATGTTGGAGGCAAGTATATTTTCTTACCATCAATCCTTGGATATAGCTGGTCGCGTATACCCATCTCAGCTAGATCCTAACGAGTATTCAAAACATCATTTGTCTTGCCTTAAATGTTAAGAAGCATGTCGATCACACTATCACACACATTTTTTCTCCATATGCATAACACCAATACAATGTCTAACATCTAGATAGAACCAGTATGGAAGATCAAAGAATATCGATCTCTTCATCCATATGCAAGTTTTGTTTGTCAGCTTCTTTTGGGTCTTTCCAAATATATAATTGATCTCCTCAACTCTCTTGACTTCCATTAAAAGATTTTTTTTAATCGCCAGTAAGGGTGATAAGATTTTAGAAAACATCGACACTGAGTCTACACTATTTTTCTTCCATGGTTCAGTTGTACGTAGCTTGTGTCAACTTCACAGATAGGGCATGCACGATGGTCTTTAATATTGTACCCAATTAAATTCCCATATGCTGGAAAATCATTAATGGTAATAAATAGAATTTCATGCAACTTGAATGTCTCATTATGATACCCATCAAACACATGAACCCCCTCGTTCGAAAACTTTGTCAAGTCTTTAAACAAAGGACTGAGATAAACATTGATGCCATTTCTTGGCTATATTGGGCCCGATATCATCATAGACAACATCATATATTTTTTCTTTATGCACAACTAAGGAGGCAAGTTGTAAGTTACTAGCAAAACAGGCCACGAAATCTGCTGAGTACTTAAACATCTATAGGGATTCATTCCATTAGTGGCAAGTCCAAGCCTAAGATTTCATGGCTCTTTCCCAAAATTCAAATTTAAACGATTAATCTTATTTCACCAGGAAGAATTAGCTGGATGGCAGAGCATTGCATCACAGTTTCTCCCATTTGCATGCCATGTAAGGTTTTTGCGTCATCTTCATGAGCAAAAAAACGCTTTAGGAAGATACCATAACACCTTTGTTAGGGGGCCTCTCTTTGTGCTTTTGTCACTGCTACACTCGACATCGTCCTTCAGTTTGTGTCGTGTACCCCATACCTAGGAAATTTATGCATTTCTTCAAGCTATTGTATATATACTATGCAATCATTAGGACATGCATGAAATTTCTAATACTTCATACCCATCAGACATAGTTTCTTCTTTGCCTCATAGTAAGTTTGTGGCAACATGTTTTCCTCTGGAAGCATACTCTGCACTACCTTAACCAATGAAGTGAAGCTTTTGTCACTCCACCCATATTTGGCCTTGACATTAAACAGACTTAACACCACTGACAATAGTGTCAATGACTTCTTGCACCCTGGGTACAAAAGCTTCTTTGAATCACTTTCCAATGTATCACACATAGGGGCATGTGCTTGTTGAAAAGATTATTGTCCAAGATCACAAATCATATTCTCTAATCGATCTCCTATTTCTATATCAATTAGTTTAGTTAGGGACCCCCTTTGCAAGTCTTTCAATTCACCATGTCATATCCATGTCATATAATTATTCTTAATCCCATCACAAAGAAGATGCTCACGTATGTCGTCTACTACTTGTCGTCTCTCATTAAAACAATTTATAATAACATAAATATTTTCCATCCTCATTCGGTCAATTTCTTTCCAAGGAAAATTCCAAGAACTGTTTAACCCATTCATCATACGCAGGGCTCATGCAACTTGCATTCATCCAACTTTGATCTATCTAATAACTTTGTGATACTAACAAAGTTTATTGGATGCATGAAAGCCTCACTTTTCATTAAAAGGTGTGGTTCTATCTCATTCAGGAAGACATTTTATAGTAGATTCATACGTCAAGGTTAACTTTCTTTTCTTAGATTTGATGAAATTTTGAAAACATTTTGCATTGATCTCAAAGTACACAACATGAAAACGGTGACATAAATTTTACCACAATCAAGTATGCACCTAGAAAACAAAGTAAAATGAACTATACCAAAATTTCATCAAATTTAAGAAAAGAAAGTTAACCTATATGTATGAATTTACTATAAAAAAAATGACTCTTCTCAAATTGTCTAAACAAGCAATTCAAGATTCAATACAACGATTAATTTAAATTGTTCGGAATAATCATTGTATTGAATCTCAATCAGGAATCTAAGGTTCACTCATGATGAACATAACTTGTATATAAAACAATAGTCATTAATCACATAAAACAAGTGATAAAAACATTCATAACAAAAAAGAGCATGAAAAGTTTATGAAAGATATCATACCTGTGAAGACGATCACTAACAATAAGAATGAATGTCGTGATGACAATGTAAGCAGCAAAATGTAAAGTGCCTAAAAATTACAATTACAAGTACAAAATGTTATTTAAAGGGACTAAAAAAACCAAAAATATTTAAAGGACTAAATTATAAAAAAAAACTCCTATTTTATAGGGAGCAAAATGTTATTTAAGCCTAAAATAAATTATAAAATATTTTCATAAGGTCAAGTAAATTTTTTATAATTATTTTGATAATGATAAAGAATTCAAATAATTTGTATGAATTCTTAAATTTAAATAAGTTATTGTTTTATACACTGAAAATATAAACATCCCTTCGAATCAAGTAAGCAAAATACAAGGGCTTTATCATGAATGCCACCAACTACTCTATTAAGGCCAAGAATCCAAATTCTCATATTTTGAACCTCCAAATTCTCATATTTTCCAATGAAGAATCCAAACCCTGTGTCATAAAATAAAGCCAAGAACCACTTTGATTTATCATAAAATACGTGTTAGACCGTGAATTGAATGACACTATTACTTAATTATAAACAAATGTACAATAGACAATAGTATTGACTATTTGACCGTGAATTTTGTTATATATTAAAACAAACATTTAAGTACTTATTTCAAACTATTAAGTATAAGATATTATACTTAATTAATATAATTAATGCATTCCAGGTAAGAAAGTTTTACATTAACATTTAAGTTTTATACGTATGAAATTAGAGATTTTTTTTCTCACAACAATTGTCAACATAATTAGCAACAATACAACTATAGAAGTATATAGAAGTAAAGATCATAAATGAAATTTGAAAAGCTGCAATAGAACTATAGAATTCTCTTTATCTTGATGGTTTCACTTTTTTCTAGACTGCTTAAGAGAGAGTTATATATGCTGCAGTTTGAGATTGTCAGATTTTGTTCATATATGTGGGATTGGGAATTATATGACGAGTTGCAACTTAGCGGAATATCAATGGGCTATCGGGGAATATTGATTTTGGGAAGACTTTTGGAACGCTGGTCTCTTTTCATGTAAACTTTGAAGCAGACATATGGTGGGCAGCTATAGAATTGGTGTAAGAATGGATAAAGGAGAAATTTGGTCACCTACGTGTCAAGAAAAAGCATTTTAAACAGATGTCAACAAATCAAAATCATGTTTCAATTAGTGTTTTCAAACCCAGACTGACCCGACCGATCTAATCTCCAGTCGGACCGTGAACCGGTGGCTGGACCGGGTCGGGTGAGCTGTTGGATTGGTTGTGCTTTCATTCCGAATCCATCCGGTACAACCTGGCCGGATCAGTGGTTGAACCAATGATCCATCAACCCAAACCGGGTCAATTTTTTTTCTCTATCTGAAGCAAAACGGCGTCGTTTTAAATCTTGACTTAGGTTTTGTTAGAAGCATTACGCAGCGCAACTTCTTCGTCTTCAACCTTGAGAGTTCTCCACTTCTCCATCATCTTCAACCTTTATCTTCAGTCATTCGCTGGTTCAAGTTCTCGCGCCGT
Organism: Glycine latifolia; assembly: GCA_013407115.1. Classification (NCBI taxonomy): domain Eukaryota; kingdom Viridiplantae; phylum Streptophyta; class Magnoliopsida; order Fabales; family Fabaceae; genus Glycine; species Glycine latifolia. The sequence continues at coordinate 13,198,311 of CM023942.1, forward strand.
CGTGCTTCGTGTAGTGTCGCCGCGCTTCGCACAACTCTATCACTCTCGTTCTCGCTTCGTCCAACGGCCACATTCCTCTTCAGCCAGTCCAACACCGTTCTCACTTCAAGTTCTCAATGTTGTTTGAAAAGAGGATGATTCTTCTAAAATTCTGTCTCATTTAAATGCACTTAGTCCTAATTTGAAAGTCACAACTCCCTTCTATGATTCTTCTAAAATTCTAGCCAAGTGTTGTTTGCACAAAAAATGAAGTTTGTTAGAGACAACCATTAGATGTTAATTTCTAAAACTGATTTTTGAACAAGGACTAGTGTCCACTACATGTAGAAATAATTATGAACAAGGCCCGCAAGTTGATTTTGGCTCTTTAATCAGTTTCGAGTTTGGTACTTTTAGATTGTGTGAATTAGTGAATAGGTTAGGTGCGAATGAATGTTGTTGTGGCTTCTGAATTCAAATGTTGTCATGTCGACATAGTAGACCCTGTTATTTGCTATGAAACATATATGTTGGGAATATGCAATGATTATTCATAGTTAAAGATGTGAAAAATTAACTTTAAAACATAAATGTGTACTTGACAGAGGGTGAAAATAACACTTAATAGTGTTATGTTACCATGAAAGTTTAACATTTTGTGATTGCATGATGCTCTCACCATTTATCAGCTTGGCATTTGCAGGTAGATTTTGTTCATATTTCAAGTTGCATAATGAGATTTTTTTTATTATTTTATATTTGGGTCAATGTTTGATAGGAATGTAGAGCCAATTGAGTGGTTGAAGAAGGCACAAGTCTTATTTCTCAATAGAATTTCTGAAATACAGAATGCTGCTTCAACTTTGAAGGTATGGATATTGGAACAATCCCTTACAATTAAAAAACAAAATTTTGTATCTCAGTTCAATTTTGAGATTTCTAATCACTAATTTAAGACTTCTTATATAATATCTGAGTTCAGGTTGATGATAAAGAATCCAAGAAATTGGAAGATAATGGTATTAATCCTTAGGGCATCTCCACCATGGATAGCCTATTAAATAAAATATATCCTTTAATTATGAAATTTGAGGTGCGATGTTTTAATCCTCTGTTATCTACTTGCCTTGATTTAACACATTTGACATAGATTTAGTTCCCTTATGCTTCTTTAAATACATTTAAGGAGTATCGTTCAAGGCTTAAAACACTAAACCATATAGAGGAAAAGTGACCTTATCTACCTTGAAGAATTCATCAAGGAATAAAGTTATAGAGATAAGTTACACACTATTTTGTCTTATTATATTTATTATATGAAATATGAGAGTAAAACACCATTTTGGTTCTTGAAAAACTGAGTTAGTCGTATTAGTCCTTGAAAAATGAAAACAAATACCCATTAATTTAGTATCTAATTATCTATTTTCTCTTTATTTTTGGTATCTAATTATCTATGTTGTGGAATTATATTAATCTATGATTTTTTTAAAATATTTTAAGACAAGTATAAAAATTTATATTTTTTATTACAAATCAGGTCATGCAGATCAATTAGTGACCCACCAGTTTGACCATTGACCCAGTGATCCAATGCCTTGATCAGGTCAATCACCAGGTCGATTTTTAAAACTATGGTTTCAACAATCAAATATGGATCATAACTAAGGGGAGCATGTTTTGGCTTGTATCACTTTATGTTTTTGACAGCTACGGTGTAACGGTGTGCGGTGTGCGGTGTGCGGTGTGCGGTGTGCGGTGTGCGATGTGTTAGTATAATTAATCACTATCATATCAAAATCTAAGGATAAGTTAGTGCTCTATCAATATCTCGTATTTTTCCATGTAATAGGCCATGTTCTTAAGGCCAAGAACTACTTTGCTTAACTATACTAGTGTAACAAGAAATAATTTGTGTCTTGAATTGGTGTAAAGTTACAATATTCTATTTTGCAAAAACATATATATGACTAATTATGCATATACATAAATATTTAAACAAGTGCAATCTGTATCTTCTACCACTTATGTAATTTGTCCCTGTCAAACAAACTATTGTCTTCGAAACAAAACAGTCCAAGAATATGTGTGTAATTGGAGCTGGACCCTCTGGGCTATTGCCTATGAGGGAGTTGAGAAAAGAAGGTCACAAGGTGATTGTGTTGGAGCAGAACCATGATATTGGAGGTCCATGGCTATATGACCCAAATGTACAAGAGGAGGATCCCTTAGGAAGAGAACATTGGCTAAAGGTGCATAACAGCATCTATGAGTCTTTAAGGTTCATGTCTCCTAGACAGATCATGGGGTTAACTGATTTCCCCTTTTTAATCAAGAAAGGTAGAGATACAACAAGGTTTCCAAGTCATACATAGTTCCTTCCAAGTCATACAGATCATTAGGACTTTTGTGAATGGTTTAAGCTGAGAGAGATGATCAAATTAATACAAAGGTGCATTATGTACACTACTGCAAAAACTGGATTTAAAGACAGTTATTTGACCCCTACAAAGACTGTTCTCCAACCGTCTTTGTAGTGAGCAACGTTGTAAGGTTAGATTTATGAAGATGGTTATACAACCGTCTTAGATTCTATTTTTTTTACTATACCTTCAAAGACGGTTATAAGCTATAACCGTCTTAGAATGGCTACATTCTAATACGGTTATAGTGTATAACCGTCTTAAAATATAGTAATTCAAAGATAGTTATAGTGTATAACCATCTTAGATTTTGTTTTATTTTTTTTATATAGTATATTCTAAGACGGTTATACGCTAGAACCGTATTAGAATGTAGCCATTTTAAGAATTTTCATAAGAATTATCCTAGAAATAATTTTTTTTTTTTAAAAAAACACCTTCAACTAAGACGGTTCTAAGAAAAACCGTCTTATTATATCGACATTCTAACACGGTTTTCCTTAGAACCGTCTTAGTTTAAGATATTTTTTAAATAAATAAATAAATTTAATGCATGATTCATCAGTATCCATAAATATTTACAAATGGTAGGTACACATTATCCGGAAATGGTTTTCATTTAACTACTAATTAACATCATATTACACCCATGGGTTTGTATACTAAATCCAAGGTTTATAAAGCAATCTATCATTCAACAATAATTTAGAAATAAGCTAGAATACACTTATGGATAACAAGTCTTGGAACATTATGGCGATTTTGAGCTCCAACCTCCATTTAATATGTACCTCTATGCTTTAACAATCCAGCCTACAAATTAAGTAAATGTATGTAGCATAGTAAATGAAAGTTATAAGATTTACATTAAAAGAATATAATGTTTATTGTCTAATAAATGCAAAATATTTTAAATGTTGATATGTTGTATTCCTCCATTTCATACTTCGCTCCAGTTAAATGTTTTCAAGGGGAAAAGTGTATTCGCTTCTTACTGCCCTAATAAATAAATGCTTTCCTTGCTTAAAAATATGGTTCTTTATTATATACATTTCACAAGCAATGAACTATTAAATTATTAAAAAAATAGCTAAAGGCTGATTTATAGTTTAAAACCACATTAGAAGGCAATGTTAGAATTGGTTCAAACAATATTAATCAAGTATGTCATTGCCATTTGCCTGGCCTCATTGAAAACTTAATATAAATAATTGCATATTACCTTAGTTAGGATACTTGTAAAGCCACCATTGTCCTGAACTAGACACACATTAGGCCTTATTTCGAGCAGTAAAACACAAGCTACAAATTACCCCAAAGTGCAGTCACATGCATTTGCAAGAATTTGACACATACCTTTAAAAATCGCAGTTGGTCCACCATTTTCACCCCCCACTTCGGTCAATTTGAAATGTACTTTCACTAACCCCACCCATTACCACATCATCTAAAGACCCCAATGAAGCAGCCTGTAACTATTGCCTGAAAGGATAATAGAAAACAAATTATATTCACAGGACACACAGTAGTAAAACTAAAAACACTTGTTCTCTCAATACAAAGTACAAACCAACAGTAATTATATTCACTATAGCATGTTGCAAGCACAATCCATGCAACGAAGATGGTCTTCTGCTAATTCAGAAGGCTGCTGCAATCAGTCATGCAACTTAATGTTCTAAGTTCAAAGCTCAATCCAGTATGTCACCCTTTTAAGTTTTCTTCCTGCTATTAGCCTAGTGGAACATGTCTTTAAAAGCCATCAGCTAGCTAATACACTTATTTATGCATGAACTGTGCCTCACAACCACCAACCCTAAAGAAAGAAAATAAAAATCAATTCAGCTTCTTCAAGTTTCCTTTTTATTGTCATGCACCTAAATGAGCTTGCAAACCAACTGGACTTCCAAATTAAATTGACAAGAACAAATCTGAATCTACAGATAATGTCAACCAAAGCAACACAACACAACAATTTACACATCGATCTAGTGTTTTTTGCTTTACATATTTTGAGTAACATGGCATCCCTCATGACAAACCCGTTTGCACCCAACTTTTTGGGCAAGATAAAAAGGAAGCTGCTCCCAAAGCTAGTGATGGTGCATCATCCAAATACAAATCCAAATCCAAGGGTCCAGCTTCCAAACCAGCAACGATGAAAGTTCCAGTACAAAAGCCCCAAGAATCCAAGAAAAAGGTATCTCTCCTTTTTCATAACAATGACACATTAATTAAATGTTGTATATGGTCATGGAGTTACATATTGAGCCTTTATGATGATTCTCTTGTTATGTGCTTAAACAATAAAATAACCTTCTAAGTGCATCAAATCATATCCAAAAAAGAGGAATGAATATGAGTAGCATACCATACAAGATTCTTGGTGAATACCCCTGACAACTGTTTGTAGTAGCACCTAGCTTTCATGCGAACTTCTGGAATAATTAGTCCTTCTAGTTCGGAGATAATGTTACAGTTTCAATCATAAAACTCTGTGCTGTTCTGGATGATCCTGTAGTAATATCAACAACATTGTTTTCTCAATGCCATCAGTGTCAAAACAACAATCTTTAATTGGTCAAAGGAAAACAGAGAAAGAATGAAGAGAAAAAAACCTTAAGGAAAAGTTATAGTTTACTCTATGTTTTGCTTTGTAAATAAATAAATAAAAAGGTTGTTGAAGCATTAGTAGTTTTACCTGTAAGTGACGAGAAAGCTCGTTTGCATGTAATATGTTGGCTTACTTGGACTGTCCATAGGCCTTCTTGTCAGAGTATCTGAAAAGTTATAGCAATATTGAAAAAAATAAATTGTAAAGCTATAGCTATCTGCATGCATCAATCATATTACACATTTCCAAGCTGAAGAAGAAGCTAGCAGAACTTATTACATGACGGGGACACGACTTTTTTAAGTTATAAGATATACTATTTTTTTTTTTGCTTAATTATGCAAACATATACTAGCATTTTAGATTTATATTATATAAGATAAATGATTATTTTAAATAATTAAAATTCATAATAAATTAAAGGAAGATGGAGATGAAAAGTTAAAACCTTTCTTTGCAAATTGTGTATATATATTAACTTGTACTTACTACTTTTAAAAAAAATGTGATTACTGCATTTATTTTTCAGTGAAAAAATAAAGAAAAATTTCCCAGATGAAAATCAGTGAAATTAAAAGTTACATACTAATCCAGAACGTTGTAACCACCCCTAATTCTTAAATACCTACCATGAACAAGAATCTAGCTCGGATATGTTATCAAAATTTATTCTACATATTCTTATCTGTGACCGTGCCTGTAGCTTTGACGGTGAGAAATGGATCACCAAAAGCAACCCTTCTGGAGATCGAAACAAGCACAAAACTAAATAATGAGCAAGAAGAAACACAAAACTTAATATTAATATATAGTTCAAACATAACAGGAAGATAATGTTTTTTTAAAAAAAAAAGAAAAAGGACCAGAATGCTCTTCCAGAACATACAGCAAACTAGGCCAAAAATAGCATTACAAATAGTGCACTTAGATATTTAAGAATAAAATTAACAGCAAAGAGGAGATAATAGAAAGCAACTAAAACACAAACAGAGGCAAAAGAACCTATATAGGGTTTTTTTGAAAACAAAATACCAATTTGGGGCTGTTTTGAAACATATTACAAATCTGGGGCTGTTGGTCACGCCCAAAATGGGCGTGACAGAATCCGTCTCTAGATCGGTCTCTAGTTCGGTCCCTAACAGTTTTTTGACAGAATATTTTTTATGTTTGCGACAAACAAATTCCGTCGCAAAAAATGTTAGCGACTGATATAGAGACTAAAAAGAAGATGGCTAATAATTGCTAAATGCACCCCCATTTTGATAAGTTTATTAGTCGCTAACAGTTTTTGAGACGGAATTTTTCGTCGCAAACATAAAAAAAAATATTTTGTCGCAAAAACTGTTAGCGACTGAATTAGAGACCGATTTAGAGACGGATTCGGTCACGCCCATTTTAGGTGTTACCAACATCCCCAGATTTGTAATATGTTTCAAAACAGCCCCAAATTGGTATTTTTTTTCAAAAAAACCCTATATAGGTTCTTTTGCCCACAAACAGAAGATCGTAGAAAGCTCGCTGTGTATTAGTGGACATAGAAGCATTTTGACAAACAGGTTACGAGCAAATAACATAAGAATTAAAAATGTGAAAGGAATAGAAGAGTGATGATGACAAACATGTTATGGACAAAAAGCGCTTCTTTAGCTTCCTAATATTTTTAAATAGCTTGAACATTTATTGTTCGATGGACCACAAAAACCTCCTACCAAGTTCAATACAATCTTTGTGATAAGGCTTTTTTTGTTAATCAATTAGCATAATGATTATATGTAGTAAGTAACAATCAAAAGCAATGGCCAATTTACCCATATGGAAAAAGGAAAAGGAAAATGATAATGGCAATCAAAATCCTACTTATTAAACATCTCTCGTTTTGGTTGCAGGAAAATAAAAAGGATGCTACTTAACACCTTGGTCTGGAAACCAAAAGTTATAAAATGTACCAATACCCTGTCGTGGGATATTTTCATCCCTTCATATATGCTATGAAACATCTATATTATAATATAATTATCAAAAGATTAAGAACGATGACAACCAAGAAGCTTAATAAATACACACATACATATATATATATATATATATATATATATATATATATATATATAATTTGCAAAGGATTAAATTGAAAAGAGAACCATGCAAACCTCCTTGCAAAAATGGGACAGAAACTTCTCCTCCACCAACTCGCAAAACATTTTCTTTCAAATCAATTATAAACTACAGCGCAAGAGCCACATCTATAAGAATAGCAGCTTAGAGTAAACACGTAAAGCAATTATATCAAAGAGTTCAACTGCGGATGGTACCTAGGGCTTTCGGAGCATATCCAGTCCAAAGAGAAACTCCATATTGGGAGAATCCAGCACCAAGAATGAGCAAGGGTAAAATATACTCCCAATATTTAAAATTTAAATCACAAACAACAAAGATCCTTCTCAGTAATATATCAATACAATGTGAATAAGCATGTTATATCAAGCAATGGTTTTATATTTCAGTTACTTTTGCTTCATAATGTTACTGAAAAAACACAATACCCAAATTTAATTGATCACCAAATTAGATATCCATATAAACAAGAGTAAACATATTATCATTATATACCAATACACAATCAATAAGATACTCACAACTTCAGCAACACAAATTATCCAAAAGATCAGTTCAAACAATACCTTGATTGGAGCTACATGTATACGACCCAATATTTCTAATTGGCCAACTCCATGAGCAATTCCTTTGTAACGCTGTGCAATTCCATGAGCACTTATCTCGCACCTACTGCCAATGTTTTTACAACTTAATGTCCTTTAACAAAAAGGAAATAAAAAATGAAAAGATACAAAAGGAAATGAAAGAAAGATAAGTTTGTTCTTGTCTTAATTTCTCGAACCAAGTTTGTTCTTGTCTTAATTTCCTCCCCCACCCACTCTCCTGGAAAAAAAAACCAGAAATAGGTGATTTCCAAGGCCCCTACATAATGTCACCCCCTCCTTCACTCTCTTCCTCGGATAAGTCCAGCACAAATGAGATGAACCTTCTCTTCACATTTGCTTTCTCAGGTTTTGAGGCTAAATGCAAAAGATCTCTGGTCTGGCGCACTACATC
>CM023942.1:13206450-13225301 GCA_013407115.1 Glycine latifolia
TGCAGGAGTGTGAGGCTTAGACTTGAAGAGACCCTTCATTCTGTTTAAATTTGGCTTTGTAAAATTTTATAATACACATCTATTAAAAAAAAACAAGTGAACCTCACTTGAGACCAAAAAAGCTCTTGATTTCTGAACCTTCTTTCCCACCGCTTGCTCTTCACTCTGAGTGACGCACTCACCATAGACCCATTTGTGATATGAAATGCAGAAGATCTCTGGTCTGGTGCACTACATGTGCAGGAGTGTGAGGCTTAGACTTGAAGAGACCCTTCATTCTGTTTAAATTTGGCTTTGTAAAATTTTATAATACACATCTATTAAAAAAAACAAGTGAACCTCACTTGAGACCGAAAAAGCTCTTGATTTCTAAACCTTCTCTCCCACCGCTTGCTCTTCACTCCGAGTGACACACTCACCATAGACCCATTTGTGATATGAGTGGAGGAGGGCTTGTGACTGTCTTCTTCGAGGTAGAAATCAACAAGGAGAGAAGCCACCACGGGGTAGAAACACCGGTTCCGCCGACTGTCTTCTTCGAGCTCACACAACCTATTTTAGCAGCAAAAATGGGTCGCGGGTACCACCTCCGAGGAAAACAAAGTTGTCAGAGAGAAAACGAAGTGAAACCCAGAAGTCATAAATGGAGGATTTTGCGTTTTTGGAGGATTTTCTAAATGGGAAGGGTGAGGCAACTGAGAGAGCACGCGAAGTCATAAATGGGAATGATTTTCAAGGACGGTTTTTCAAAAACTGACTTTGAACATTTTAAAAAAATTGAATTTTTTCAAAAATCCCGCTCACTTTTAAGACGGTTTTACAATTTTTTACATAACCTGTCTTAAAATCATAACCTTCTAAGACGGTTTTCTAAAAACTATCTTAAAACAGTAGTTTCTAAGACGGTTATTATAAGATCGTCTTTGTTGAACCACATCGTATTTACAAAAATGCCACAGCCTGACATTCTAAGACGGTTTTATTAGAACTATCTTAGAATGTGCATCATTAAAGACTACTTTTCTAGTAGTGGTAGGACCATTAAATTATGGTGTCCCTGGTGAGGATTTGAACAAGTCTTTGATGCAGTGGTTATAATGACCCGTCTCGTCTCTACAATATCACAACTCTAAATGTGTAATTTTTAAATTTTAATTAAAAACTCCATTAATTTGATTATGAAAATAAGAGTAAAATTGTTGCAATAATACACTTATCAAATAAAGCACAAATACGTAAATAAATACATATGTGTGTATATTTTAAACCATTACTTATCATTCACATGTCAGAACATAATTTAGTTTTTTTACATAGGATTTACATGCCTGATAAAAAAAACAAGGAACCAACTAAGAAAGAGTTGATAACAAAACACAACTCTCTCCCAAAATAAATTCCAACATTATCACGTCGGCTTGGCTGCTCCAACAAAAGAATTTCCCTCCAACGTCACCTACTGCTGCTCATCTGCTCCCACCAACAAAGATTCGCGATCATCACAGGTACCAACCACACAGTACACAATTGCAAGGGTGAGTTTATTATACCAAATCAACAAACACCAGATAACAATGATTAGTAAGAAAACAATAATAATAACTACCATCATTCTCAGTAATCAACCAGTTCAACACACACTCAACAACCTAGTCATCAACTTTTTCCACAATTCAAATCAATTATGCTCAGAATGATAGATGTACTTGACTCAACTCTCAAATGCAATATGGTACCAATCGTCAGGCAATAGCTTAAGTGTGCCCACATGACACTCTAACTTAGGAAAATGATACAGTAGCTCATCGAGGTCACCCTGTTGTGCAGAGGCCACTCCCCCCCCCCCCACCCCCATGGTGATCAGCCAGAGTCACAAGGGAGTTCCAAATAGAGTGATATTCCCCCAAGTACCCACATTTTTATCCTCATGAAAAATCATAGGTACTTACTGCCACCATTTATACTATTTCCATGCAATTATGAAGTATGAAACATGGGTCCATTAATGCACTGACCGTGGATAGTTAAAAATTCTAAGTAATCCCTCTCCAGGGATGCTTAAAATTCTTAAACCAATCATCTTCCCTCAAAGGGATATCCAATAAGTCACTGCACCCCACATGTAACTACACAACATACATCCATCACGATGACATCATCAACATCAACATCATCTCTCATCAAGTTCATCATCAACATTAATATCATCTCAATCTCAATGTCATCAACAACATCAATATCATATCATTTCAATATCATCAACAACATTTCATTTCAACATCATTAACATCACATGCAATCACATTCCACATATATACTTATAACACATGCCTAGGATTCACATTCCCCAGGTCTTCAAATAAAACAAATCTCATACATTCACAATGCATAATACTATGAGACTAATATTTAAGGAAAATTCTAAATTAAAGATGAGGACTGTAATACACAAAACCAACTTTTATGCTCATTTAAAGTTTAATAAAGAAGTAAATAAGAGAACAAATTATAAAATTTTGGGGGCATAGTCTCCTCTATAATTAAGACTTTTCCCAACAAAATCTAATCAATACAACAACATCATTTACAATTTCATTCATCAATAACAAATATATCGCATCCTATTAGTTTAAAACATAGTTTTTCTTGAAAACCAGCACGCAACAAGGATAGACATATATCTCCATAATTGGGTTTCCTGACCCAAACTATGGTATCAAAAGCTATAAACAAACAATAAAATCCTCTCACCTATCTATATCCCTTTGTTAGCTCCTTGTAGCGTCATTTTGAGATCTCTCAAGTTCATGTGCTTTGGCCCAAACGTAGGGCTCTATATACCAAATCGAAGACAATTTAGTATAGATTTCAAAGACAAGGTTAATATTAACATTTGGGGTCAAATACCCACTCAAATTTAAAAGGGGCTAAAATGGTGTTTTGGGAGTCCACATCAAAAAGGCATCAATATGACCAGGGTTCAATGAAGGTCATAGAAATGCCATCAATATTATAAAAAAGGTAACTTTTACGTCTCATTTTCAAAGGTTTTTCAAAGGCAGTGTAAAAACATCCAATACGATACCCAAGTCACAAAATATACTAAAAGAGGTTCAAACTAGGTAGGAGAAGGCATAGAAAACACGATTACCTCGAAGAAACTGTGAAGGGAGGATTGGAGGCTCTATTCTCTACCGAATCCTTGAGTTAAGTTTTGAAGATTCTGCTCCAATTAAAGTGTTCATCTCCATGCGGTGGTCGGACAGCAAGCAACGGCAGCTCGTGGCGGTCATCGATGGTCGTGGGTGGTGGAGGAGGAGGATTAGAGCTTGGGTGAAGGTTTTGGGGAAGAAGAAAGCGTAAAATTCGTGATTCCATGCTACTACATGTATTTGTAGCTGACTTTACTCGCCCTGGCGAATTCTGCTCGCCTAAGCAAGCTGACCCATTTTTAAAATTTTCACTGCTTTTGTGCAAAGCTAATATCTCATGCTCCAAATGTTATTTCGCAAACAGTCAAAATTTGCATACATAGGTTATGAGCCTACCTTTCAAATTTGTAGGAGATCCAATGGTTAACCAATTCGAGATTGTGATTTTACCATAATAGGTTTTTGGTCAAACTCGGACTCACACAATTCCAATGCAGATCAATCAAAATCCACATAACCTAACATCCACACCAAGGCATTAAACAATGATAATTCACACAACACTTCAACAAATCTAAATTAATAAAGTAAGTAATACAAGAAATACATCAAACATATATTTTCAGTTATCAAAATTTCAGGACATTACAGTGGTTGTGGCCACTGGCCATTTCTCTAATCCTAGATTGCCCTGCATTCAAGGTAGGTGGACATCACTTTGTTTCTAGATCTCTATCTCTCACTCTCGGATACACAGACATGAATCAGGGTGTTTTTCCTCACCAAAAGAAAGAAAAATAATCCACTCGTCCATATATTTCATGCAAATGAAAATCATATGCATTTCAAGTAATGATAAGTAACATCAACATCAACATTATCTTTAACCCAAGTTAATAGGGGTCAGTGGTAGATGAACCCAATAATAAAAATGAGAAAGTTGAAAAAATGTTTTCTAGGATGATAAGTAAATTATTATTTGAGTTAAACCTAACTACAAATTTTATACAGAATAATGACATCCTTCTTTGTGAGGAAAACTATATACATAAAGTCCAATCTTCTAGCACCTATCATCAATTCACATTCATTCAAATTCTGATACAGCTTTTAGCCAATCGCAAAAAATCAAATTTGCAAAAACTAAAGTGGACTGATAGGCATTTTTGTGCATGTCAAGACCAAGAGTAAAATAATAAGGATTGGTAATTACAGTCTTCATGGAGATAAGTTAAATAATAAGGATTGGTAATATCTCTTCAGCCGTATCAACATTTGTACATTGCTAATGATAGGTAAAATTAATAAAATACCAAATGCTATCATCTTAAACTTATAAATCGACAAATAAATCAAATTTTTGTATGAAAAATGAAAATTTTAAAATATATAGGGATAAATATATAAATATAATAATAATTCAGCAAATGAAAAACACCAGTAACAGATACGACATTTGAGCATTAGGCTTTCAGCAGATAAGGTAAGAAGCTTATAAGAAGCACAAATGGAAAAGTTGTTCAATTCATGGCATCTTCCTATCTAAACTCAACCTTTGTCATCAATTAACCTGAAGCACAACTTGATTAAGGACTATGAACTATGAAAATTGAATCAAATCCAATAAACTAATATTTCTAACAAACTAACATTTACAGTTTAAAAAAAATAGCCTCTAAAAACACTCTCATTAAGATGCCTTATTCTTTTGTATAAGCCAAAAGAAAATTTTGCATACCTTGTTAGACCTGATTTGCTTCAACGAAGATTCCAGCTGACGTTCAAGCAACTCATGGTCGTGTCCTTAATATCTAAGTGATCCAATTCTTCCCCAAGGATGTTTTTACAGTAAACCAATGTTTGCAATTCAATGACATATTAGAGAGAAGAGAATAGAACTTCAATGATATATTATAAGACAGAAGAGAGGGATTGGGGAAGAAATCGACATTGACGAAGGTGAAAATGTCGGAGAGAGCATGTTGGAGAGGACAATGAAGAGGGAGGAAGACAGTAGTGGCAACAAGAGGCAGGGACACTGACTACGAAGATGACGACAAGCAAGGGCTCCAGGTTTACGCGAGGCGTTTGGGTTCTCAGACGTGAAGAATGGATTCTGAGATGTTTGGATGCAAGTTTAATATTAGAAGAATAAAAACATCGGTTTTATTAAAAATCGATGTTAAGGAAAAAAATAAAAACATCGATTTTATTAAAATTGATGTTAACTTACCTCTAACAACATTGATTTTAATAAAAATGATGTTAAGGCAAACTCACAACATCAGTTTTTGATAAAATCAATGTTAACAAGGCATTTTCTTTACAAAAATGCCACCATGCTTTTGTTAACATCGATTTTATTAAAACCAATGTTAGTTTTATTTTTTGTAGTTGTGGGTGTTGAAAATTTAATAACAGAAATTAAAAGAAAAGGTAAAAAGTTAGTCATTGATGAGATAATAATTATAGATGGAAACAATAACGTTGAGATGCTAAGATTCTACTCAAAATTCCCCTATTTGCTGAAACTCCTCACACTTCTACGTCATTATATCACTCATCCCTAATTCACTAATGTATTTTATCTCTAATCCCTTAGGTGATATACCTTAAATCACTTGCCTTGATTCCCAATCCCTTGGCAAACCAACACAAGTAATCAACATTATCGTTTGGGAATTAGCGAGGTTTAACCAAGATTATTCTATCCCAAGATTATTCAACAAGACTAGCCAAAGTGCACATCAATTCCTAGAATCATCAATGAGGTGCGCAAACTCACAAATCATTATGTATAGAAGACGAATAATGAACTCAAACAATATATTAATATAAGAAAATTACATCAAATAGGTTTCAAGCCTTTCCTCTCCTAGCTAAGAAAGAAGCTAGCCACTCATGAAATACAAGTAGAAAGAATAAAATAGGGGTTTGTAATGACGGGTGGTGTCTAGAGGTATTTTTTTCCTGCTACCTATGTCTCTCTATTTATAGAATCATAGATGTGTTCAACAGAGGCAAATAATCTCCTTAATTTACAAAATAATATAATCTATACAAGGAAATTATCTCTTCAACTGATATAATCTGTTTTAATTGTTGCAATTATCTTCCAAGTGATTTCTTCATTTATCTTCGAGCTATATCTCCATAATCATCTCTATTTTAAATTAATTCAATTTTTGGATGCACTGTATGGTGCACTCCTTGCTTAAGTGAGATACCTTTTGTAAAATTTCATCTTCCCCTCTATTTGAGCTGGCTTGAGTGGCCTATGCTTCACTTGAGCGAGGCTACCTTGTAAAATTTCCCTATTTATTTGTAAAAACTCACAAAATCATATTAAAAACTTCTAAAATCATAATTCCTATCTAAAATATATTAAAACTTGAAAACATAGCAAATTTCATTCAAAACAAGGTCTATAGTGTACTAAAAAATCAAATAAATGTCTCAAATTGCATATGAAAATAGTGTAAGTTTGACGTTTATCAACACTCCAAACTTAGAACCTTAGTTGTCCTCAAGCAAGACTGAACTAAAAACAAACCGACCAGTAAAAATTGAAAATAAAACTAGACTAAAAATAAGAACAATGATTCATAATGATAAGTTACAAACACGTTTCTCTTTCTTTCCCCCCCTTTTTATTCAATGATTTATTTGATTATGTGCTTCAATCGTCTAAGTGTGGTGTTGACATTCAGCTTTTTAGTTCAACCAAATCGTATGCGAAGTTCAAAACATGCATCAAGAGTGGATTTACAAATCTAATCACATAGTAACTTGTCCTCTCATAAAGTGTTTCACTCAATTCACATTTTAGAACACTACAGTTCAACTTTGACTTTCATTTCAAGTTAATCAATACATCAAAAGCATGCATAGATCACTAAGGACTTTATTGGTTTGTAATAGAGCTTAGCTGACAAGGAGTATTGGTTTTTCTAGATATTTCAAAGTAATTTAGAGGAAGGAAAGCATTAGTTTATTCATTTCATTTCATTCACTTCCTACCAATCTTTGGTACCCCAGTTTTTTAATTTCATACATACTTTGCTTTGTCCTCAATTTTTTGATTTTTTTTTTACTTTGCTTCTCTCTTGTTTTTCTTTCTTTTTTTTTTCAGATTTTTGCTTTTTCAATACTTTACAAGAGAGAATGAGGATAATACTTCAACCTTTGTTCATGTGATAGCTTGTTGGTACCTTTATTTTGTTCCCTTTGAGCGGTGCATTGCCACTTCAAACTTAAAACTTTTCCTAATTCCTAGACCTTTGCTCTTCTCTCCTTTAAGTTAAGGGTAGTAGTGGATATATAAACATATGAATTTCAAGGTTAGGGAATTAGAAAAGAATACATCAATTAAGCTCAAAGTAAGGTGCAAGGGATAAACAATGTAGGGTAGGCTTTTTAGCTCTTGGCTGAACATGCAAACATGGCCTTAATCACTTTAATGCATATAATGGCAATCAATCTACAAGAGATTCAGTCAAAGTCTACTGTGAGTGAAATAAGAGTGTCTCTCAGTATATATTTGTATCATCATAAGGATCACTAACTCACCAGACTAGGTCTACAAGTTTCTTTATTTGCTTCAATTTTTCATGCCAAACTCATTACACATCTCAATCAAGCAAAATTAATTTTCACTTTTAGTATTTGAGTTCAACCTCATAAAGAATAATTTAAGCACAAAAGTTTGTTTTATTTTATGGTGGATTTGCAAGAAAATGGTGATGTTTCTTAATCACTTGTGTTTCCCTATATTTCTAATATTAAACATATTCCTAAATTACCACACATATACTAAACAACTACACTAATAAAGCAAAATTAACAAAAAGTAAAAGAGAGGGGTAGAAAAGGCTTCACTTAGGCTAAAGAGCCCTCACACATCTCCTTTTATCTATTGCATCCTCGCCACCTCCCTAGACAGTGAATACATGGTCCTCCAAATAGGTTGGTTGTTAATAAGGCTGCACATGATGAACAAAACTAAAAAATGCAAGTTTATGCTATTCTACTAAGTGATAATATATTTTTTTAAAACTCCAAACTTAAAGCTAAAAACTATCCTACATTAATATAATGTAAAAAGTAAGAGTTACAAAGTTGGGTTGCCTCCTAGTAAGCGCTTCTTTAACATCACTAGCTTGACGTTTGGTGTCGCTCTAAGGATCTTCGAGCTTGATGACTATGTTGTATTGTAGGATTTCTCCACCAAGGCAGATCTTTAATCTTTGGCCATTAACTAACCAGCTGTGGTCTTTAGATTGGTCTTCTATCTCTATAACTCCATAAGGCTCAATGTCCTTGACAGTAAAGGGGTCACTCCATCTTAATTTTAATTTCTGAGAAATAACTTTAATATTGAGTTGTAGAGCAATACTTGTTGTTCAAGTGTGAATTCTTTGTGGAGGATCTTTTTGTCATGGTACCTCTTGCTTCTTTCTTTGTAGAGCTTGGATGATTCATATGCGTTGAGGCGTATCTCTTCAAGATCCTATAATTGTACCTTCATTTTCTCTCCAGATGCTGTAGAGTAAAAGTTGAGGAACTTCATGGCCCAATGAGCTTTTATTTCTAGCTCCATTGGTAGGTGGCATACTTTTCTGTATACCATTTGAAACGGGGAGAGGCTCAAGCTTTGCAAACCAATCCTTCCTGAAAGTAGCTACGGTCTTTTCTAGTACTCTTTTGATCTCCCTATTTGAAACTTCAATTTGTCTATTTGTTTGCGGGTAATAGGGTGATGCTACTTTGTGTCAAACATCGTAGTGTTGGAGGACCTTTGAGAGTTGAGCATTACAAAAGTGTGACCTCCATCACTAATCAAGTGTCTAGGCACTCCAAACCTAGCAAATATATTTCTCTTTAGGAACTTAATCATCGTCTTTGCATCATTGGTTGGACTAGAAATTGCTTTCACCCACTTTGAGACATAGTCCAATTGCTTCCACCAATCACCATCTTTCCATGTTGCCTTGTTGAGAATGCAACAATCGATACACATTCTCCAACCAATCACAGTCTTATGGGAACCAACTCATTCTTGTCATTCTTTATCACTATTATTCCACCCTTTTTGGGGACCAACCCATGAACTGTCAGAAATGAGATATATCATTCTAGCTTTAAGAAGCTTCAATACTTCTTTTTTGGACTTCCTCTTTCATCATCGGGTTGAGTCTCCTTTGTGGTTGTACTACTAGTTTGAAGTCCACTTCAAGGTTGATGTTCTATATGCAAATGGATGGGATTATTCTTTGAGATCTTTAGTACCTCCACTAGTCTTTTTTCTTCCTCTTTGTGCAATGTGCTACTAATGATAGATGGTTTCTCATCCTCGCCCTCTAAAAAGACATATTTAAGGTGAGGAGGCAAGGGTTTTAATTCCAAGGTAGGTTTTTCCTTAATCAAGGTTCCTGGATCTGCTATTTTATTTTCCAACACTTTCTTTGAGGAATCTAGGTGCTGGATGCATTCCCCCATCTTTTCATTATGCTTCAGTGTATGGTATTCCACGGCGTTGGTTAAAGCAAGCTCTAATGGTGTTGGTGTTATGATTTGTGGAGTTTGCTCTTCTATTACTTCATCAATTATATCTGCCTTGAGGCAAGCTCAATTATCCTTGAGGTGCTTCATAGCTTCACATACATCACATTTGATCTCCTCGTCATTAACTCATAAAGTGTATTTGCCCTCCGCAACACTAATGATGACATAAGCGGTATTCATGAATGGTCTTCCTAGAAATAAAGGGATAACAACACCTTTGATATCCATGATGACAAAGTCCACTGGTATGGTGAACCTCCCAACTCGTACAGGCATGTTCTCCACTATTCCATGATGACAAAGTCCATTGGTCTGCTGGTTGTATCGTCAAGCGTGTTGGTTTCATTGTTACCTTTCCAATTTAATTTTTTTTGTCAAGATAGTGACATTTGGTCGATGCTAGATCCAAGATCAAGGAATGCTCTTCCTACTGATAGATTCCTAATTGATATAGGAATAGTACAACTATCGGGATCACCTAGCTTCGTTGGATTGTTCAAGATGGCACTGCAATTCTCTTCAAGAGTCACTAGGTGCCATAATCTTTCAAACTCTTCTTCGTAGTTATGATGTATTTTAAGAGCTTTAAGTATTCCAACATCATGTCTATGGCATTGGTGAAAGGAATGGTGACATCGAGTTGCTTAATCAAGTCTATAAGCCTTCTATACTGCTGCTCCTTGTCTTGCTTTGTTGGTTTGCGAGGATATGGCTTCTCACATGTAATTGCTTGTTTAGCTTCTCGTGTTAGTTGGCTCTTTGTCTTAATTAGCTCTTGTGCTATTTCTTCAACTATCACGTCCTCCTCTTGTATGTCTTCCTTCACTCCATCGTCTACCTCCATGTCCTATCTTACTGGCTCTTTAGTTGCTAACCCGCTTCTTGTTGTTATGGCATTGCAGTCAACCTTGTTGGCAATTTCTTTTATTTGCACCGCTAACTCCTTTACTTTATCTTTTAACAAATTTATTACCTCTATGGTGTTCTCGAGGTTGGAGGAGGATGTGGCACTAAAGTTGATTATGGCTTCTTCTAATTTTGTACTGCCTTCTCTCATCAATTTGGCTTCCTTGGCTATTTCCTCCATATAGTAAGAGGTATGGTGGTTACCTTCGCACTCTTCACATGAGAGAATTGGTTGGTTTGGCAATATCAATGATTGAAGTTGTTTTACTATGCTTTTGGTTACGTTCTCCATAATAGCTTTCATTTGTGTTTGTTGTTTAAGGGATTCATCTTCGGTGTCTTCTATAGGAACGTCCTTTTGGAGTGGTGTGGTTGCAATCACGACCTCATTCACTAGCTGCTACATCTTCTATAATTTTCTTTACTTTGGTTTTGGTTCCATTGACATAGTATCCTCCTGCTGAAGCATTTATCATTTTTCTTTATTCATCGGTTGTTCCTTTTATAAACATGGAGATTTGGGTGTAATCGAAGTAATCGTGGCAAGGACAGATCCTAAGTAAAGGTTTATACCTCTCCCATGCAACAGAGAGAGACTCATATGTCATTTGTCCAAAGCTAGTTATCCTTTCCTTGATAGCTTCAATTTTTTATTCCAAAAAAGAATTGTTTGAAGAAATCGTCTTTGATTTTCTCCCATGAGGTTAGACTATGGTTTGGTTGAGAATTGAGTCGTTTAAGTGCACTTCCCCTTAACAAAAATGGAAACAGTAGTATCTTGATGTGACTGTCTTTGATTTTGGGTATTCTTACTAATGTGCATATTTGTTGGAATCGCATAAGGTGGGTATGCGGTTCTTTAGTGCTGGATCCCATAAATTGAGTGTTATCAAGAGTAGGCTTTTTTTACCCTTCAGGGGTATTTTTTTTTTTAAAATTACCATTTGGGGATTGATTTCAAATTAATTACCAAAATGAGATAAGTCGTTACAGGTGTTATGACTTCTGAATCAGAAATCATAACTCCTATTATGACTTTTATTTTTTTTAAACTGAAGTCGTCAAAGATTTTACAACTTCAATGTATTTTTAAAAAAAATTACGACTTTAAAGTTGTAAAAGATTTTTTTTTATTTTTTAAACAAAATTCGTAAATATATTTACAACTTGGAAGTCGTAAATATATTAACGACTTCCATTTAATAAGTATTTTTTACAACTTAGAAGTTGTAAGATTTTTTTTGTTACTTATGACTTCAGATTAAAAAAATTAAAAAAAAATAAAAGTCGTGACAGAAGTTACGACTTCTGATTCAGAAGTCATAACACATGTTACGACTTATCCCCTTTTGATAATTAATTTGAAATCTATCCCTAAATGGTAATTAAAAAAACCCTGAAGGTTAAAAAAGCCAAAGAGTATTAATGATTCCGCTAGGAAGATTTCTTGATGATCTCCTGTGCGTGTTCGGTGGACGAATATGTTTATTTATATGTATGCCTTGGTAGGTTTCTAATTTGGCCATGGTTGAGTTTTCGGTCTTTTTTTTTCTAACTAAAACGAAAGTAGAAATATTTTTAGAAAAATAAAATTTTAGATATAAGAGGTAATATTAAACTATTAAAAATAGAAAATTTATATATATATATATATATATATATATATATATATATATATTCTTACAATTTGAATATTTAAAATAGGAAGAGAAAAATCTTGCTCAAAATTAAAAGATAAAAATAGGAAATTAAATCTAAAAAGATAAAAATATAAATCTATATTAAAAATTGAATATATAATTATTTATTTTGGGAAAATTTATCAAAAAGGGAAACTAAATTTAATGCTGAAAATTGAAGATAAAATTAAAACATGTAATTGTCTACATTTTATTCAAAATTTATTTATCAAAAGGGAAAATACAAGTAAGAAAAACTAAATGTTGAAATTCTAAATGATAAATTCAAAATATAAATCTATGATATAATAAAAAAACTGAATTATATCTTTATCTATATGTATATTTCAAGATTTTTAAGTTAAAAAGGAAATAAAATCAATGCTGAAAATTTCAAAAGATAAATTGAAAGGATAAATCAATTAAATCTAATAAGATAAATACAAAAGATAATATAAATAACAACCTAACAAATAAACTCTAGAAAGATAATAGTTGTGATAATTTTCTAATAAATATAAAGATAACTACCTAATCTATATAATTCCCTAAAAGAAAATATAAAATAAAATCAAAAAGAATTTAAATTTGAATTTCAAACAACTATTCCCCGGCAATCATTTAGACGCTTAGGAACTTAAAAAATTTGATAAACCACCACAAATTGATTGTCACGTAATCATTTAACAAAAAGTTTGACAACAGTGTAAAAATGAAATGGAAAAATAGTTTAGGGATTAAGACAGTTCAAATAAAAGCTTAGGAACTAAAAACAATTGTGATGATCTTATTTAATAGACACGTCATCATTTAATTGACGGAACGGATTTAAAACAAAATTTTTCAAATATCATGGAGTAGATAAGAAGAAAAAATTTATTAATGATCAAACACAAAATTTAAGTATATATTAGGGATAAAAACATATTTAAACCTAAAAAATATACATATATTTACTAGCTTTGCATATACTACTCCTGGTTTTGATTTGGTTGTTTTGTTGTGAAAATTGGGTAGGGAAAGTTATATTGTTGGATTAGTGTTCGAGCAATTTTTAGCCAAAAACAAACTAGTTCAATATGGGATGACCTTTATTTAAACATTGTACATATCCTTGGCTCAAACAAGATGCAATTTTTATCATTATTATTACTATAGAGCACACACGTACAATTTTTCGAAACAGAATCAACTGGTCATAAAGGGCTAATTCCAAATGAAATTAAACAAGCCTACGTAACCCTAGCTAGCTTCTACGACTGATGGAACTCAATCTGTCTAGAACTCATGACCAACGAATCTCTCACGTCACTCACAGTCCTTACAAGTGATAATTCAAGAGACAAGCACTCCTTTAGTTCTGAGGCTATGTGGCCTATGTCAGGTCTGTGAATTGGAACTTGGGGAAGGCAGGACATGGCTATTCCTATAAATTTCCATGCTGAAGCAGCATTGTATTTCCCTTGCAACCTTGGATCAACTATTTCTTGGATGTTTCCGGTTCTCAGTTTATTATTAACCCAAGGAAGTATGTAACTGAGATTGTCTGGAGGTCCTCTTAGTGCTGGCTGACCAGTGATTAGCTCTAGTAGAATTATCCCAAAACTATAAATATCACTTTTTTTGTTGAGATTCCCTGAGCAGTAAAATCTGTAGAGGGATGAAAAATATAGTCATTATAATTTTAAATCGTGTTTAATTAGTCACGGTAACTAATGTGATGGTAGTGAATGGAGAAAAATAGTGAAAAAAGAGTAATTCATCATTGTCATGGTTGAAATATTAATCTTTTCTAAATATTTTTTAAAGTAAAACAAATGACTTAAGTAGTATTGAAAGCGCTAAATATCATGCTTAGTAGTTTTTTTTTTTAACGGCAATGCCACATCAAACCATATCATGCTAAGTAGTAAATATTCAAATTAATATTAAAAACTCTTCAAATTAGTTCTTGAAGTATACTAAAATACATCAATCGTGGGTCTAAAGTAATGAATATTTGTTACTTTCTAGATTTTCTTAAATAATTTTACTATTGAACAAAATAATAATTTATTCTAGTAAAAAAGCATGACCCAGTAGGATTATTAAAATGTAATTTTTATCTATGGTGGGTGTATCCTCTTGTTGACTTTTTACTAACCAACACTTAGTTTAATACAACACTGTAAGTAATATAGTTATCCGGTAAAATAATCCCTTAAACTTAAAATTAAGATTCAAAGTTTTGAATATTACTTACTCTGGGTCGACATAACCTGGTGTGCCTGCTGGGTAAGTTGTAACATAAGTGTCATTGTCGTTTGCATAAGTTTTAGACACTCCAAAGTCTGAAATCTTTGCATGCATATTTTCGTCTAGTAAGATGTTGGATGTTTTTAAATCTCTGTGAATTACAGGGGGCTTACATCCATTATGCAAATAGTCCAACCCTGTATTTCCAATGATCAGCCACATATTTGTCAACTATAATTTCTGTTGAGATATAAAGTGGATTGGATTGTTAAGAGAGAAGAAAATGGAAGAAAGGTGCAAGTTCAATCCTCTCTGTTAAAAAAACCAATATTTTAACGACTAATATTAACCAATAAAAAAACTATAATTTCTATTGTTATTAGTAAAAATTAAGGAATGAAAAATAACTATAGAACATCCATGAAATTAAGGTTGTTTGTATACCATTTGCTGCATCCATAGCAATTTTTAGTCTTTGGGTCCATTCCAAAACGTTTGGGTTTTTATCTGCAAACTAAGTTAATAGGTGTTAATATATTCATAAAGGTCTTACAAGAAAGATAATGTAGAATTCTTCTACAAAATTGTCATGCATTGAGAATAACATCATCATATATTCAACATAAGCAATTGTATGTCGGAAAATGATCATGTTTCGTATTCTTTAAAATGAAGGGATCTGTTTATGATCTTGGTCATACAACAAACTCACAACTCTAATAAAT
This sequence comes from Glycine latifolia, assembly GCA_013407115.1. Lineage (NCBI taxonomy): Eukaryota > Viridiplantae > Streptophyta > Magnoliopsida > Fabales > Fabaceae > Glycine > Glycine latifolia. The sequence goes on from CM023942.1 coordinate 13,221,712, forward strand.
ACGACCATAATTAAGCTGTTGGGGATGCGACAAAAGGTTCTTAGTTCTTACAGGAGAACATTTTGGATAAATGCTTACTCATTGAAATTTTGATTTTATTAGTTTTCTTTGGATACACTATTAGTATAAGCTTCACTTTAGTAGGCCTTTCAATATTTCATTATAGTCTTTCTTATTAAGCAATAGAGTTTTGTTAATTTCAAATGTGAGTACAATTGAAACTACAAATGATACAATAGTTAGATAAATGATTTATTATTTTCTAGTCCTTAAACTTTTTAAAATCTATTTTTATTTCCTGAATTTTATTCATTTGTTTTTAATCCTTGAACTTATTTTTCGTTCCGTCTTTTACATTTTTTTATCCTTTTTTTTAAAGATTAAAAAAATATAAGGAACTAAAAATAAAAATAAAAAGTTTAGGGGACTAAAAATATAAATTAAAGATAATTTTATTTTATATAAAAGAAGCATGAATAAGATGTATTGATTTTCTTTGTTATTTTCTCATTATGATTTATGAGAGAAGTGAAAAGAACTAGTGACCATTACCAAGATGAATGAGAAACTTATGTTAAACTTGATGATAGTCATTTTGTTGTGCATGACTCATTCTTTGGGCAGACAAATATTCGAGCGAAGTAGAGCTGAGCGTAACGACAGTATTTGTCCTTTAAGTCTTAGACCCACTTGTTTGTTGGGGTGGTATCATAATTTGTACTATAGTTTTTATATACTTCATGTAACCCTATTTCTGATTAATAATATATAGAAACACAACTCTCTGTAGGTTTTAGGCGCACATTTTAAATCTAGTTAAATTTTAGTCTTTGTTTGTGTATGACTAATATTTTGTTTCTTTAGTCACTTTCAATCTATTTTAAATGCACACGGCAATTAGAGAGTGAAGTAGAAACCTGACAATTTCTGTTGGAGGTTCCCTTCTGGGAGATATTCATAAATAAGTGCTTTAGTGTCACCTTCATTGCAGTACCCAACAAGAGAAACTACGTTTCTATGATGAACATGCATTAACAATTTTGCCTGCATGCATTTCCAAGTTTATAGAAAGAAAAAAAATATGTTTAGCATCATGACTAAATGAAAATTATGTTGTTGCATGAGTAATATAAATATTTTATGAATAAAAAATAACTAATGTGATTATTTCATCTAATTACCTCTGACTGGAACTCCTTATACCCTTGTGATGATGGCAAAGAAAGTGTCTTTATGGCAACTCTTTTGCCACCCTCTAATATACCTAGGTAAACTTTACCAAATCCTCCTTTTCCAATCATTGTTGAGAAATTATTAGTGATTCTATGAATCTCTGAGTAAGAAAATGCTTGACTTGCTGATTTCAGTAGCTCATCTTTGACAGAAATTGAAGAAATTGTTAGGATAAACGTTTAAATAGAGTTAGTTACGTAGTTTGAATTTTAAATATGAGAAAGATATATGAGAAGATATGGGTAGAAAAAGATATGAGGAAAGATAAGATATGAATAAAGATAATATAGAAAGATATTATAGAAGATATTGTTTAGATTTGAATTTGAATTGTTTTAGGGTTTTGGTGCTTATAAATAGCACATTATGTAAAGAGTTCTGTGTGGCTTTGGCAGACTATTATCAATAATATTAGAGAGTTTCCGCCCCAGTAAATTGTGTGTGTTTGTGTTTGTGTGAGTGCACCAGTGTGTGTGTGTGTGGAGAGTGGGCCTGTGAGATATCAGTTTATCAAATCCCTGATATCAGAAATCACTGGACCAATGTAAATAACAATAATGATCATATTCCACGTAATAGTTCCAAAAATTGGCATTGGCTCCCGTTTTCTATGTGGGCTTTGTGACCCTTAAAATTATAATGAATATCCCTAATGCAAATAAGATATGGAGGAGAAAAGTAAAATAAGAAATATCTTGGAAATTGAATCAGATTATACTAGAAACAAATCATTAAGGAAAATATCATTGAAATATCCTAAAGCAATGTTATGATTGTTAGTATTAATTGAACTATTAAAAATCTATTTTCTTTTCAATCATTTGTCCGTGGTTTTTTAAAGTTTCAAAAACAAGTTCTGTGATGGAAAAAGAGTAGCAATTTGAATACAAGTAGCAAAATGTAGCTGCGTCTGTGTTAGGGTAGATTTGATATATATTACATCTGAATTTTGTATAGATCAAGCTTTAGTAATTGTAAACTTATGGTTACTACGTCTAAGGCAATTAGCAATGACAGCAAGCCCTGCACTGGTGAGAATAAAAACAAGAGTCATGAAATTTAGATAGTTTTATATATCGAACACTTCATTAATACTAATTATTTCTCTCTTTCAATCGATCATATATCGTATCACTTATTATAGCTACATTTGTCTCTCTTTTCATCTCTATATGTTGAATAAAGTTTTGTATCCACTAAACATACATTACTTGAGGCATTCAAAGATTAGTACTGAAGTTTAGGGTCCACAGTTCAAAGGCTAACATGCATCCTCAGTTCTTCGTTGTATCAAAAAAAGCATACAGACACCAATAGGGTATCTCTAGCAAATAAATCTCGTAGATTATCATAAAATAACATAGAATGCTAGTTAATTAATGAATTGACCTATGATCTATGAATTCATAAAGCATGAAACTAATTTGCAAAATTGTGTTAATGGTTACAAGGACTAATGCCAAGACTCCAAAGGAAGAAAATGACAACAGTACGTATCTGAATATAATAAATTAATAATGACCTAAGCTAGTCATGTAATTTGATAAAAAATATTCTAGGGGTTACCTTTTCCATTTTTTCTAAGTCTCCATATCACCATAACTATGATAGATATTATGATGACCACTGCAACAAATGTAGTTATAGATGCAACTAATGGAATAATAAACTTCTTGTTGTTGCTCTTGCATGACCTTGTTTGATAGGGACGGAGATTTCCATCAAGACTGGAATGTAGGCAAGTGTCAGTTAATAATCAAAAGATTGATGATAATAGAAGAATTCTGGAATGGGGGTGAAAAACTATATAATCATGAAGAGTATTAGTGCTTTTTAAACAGAAGAAAGGCTAAATAAGAAAGAGTAACAAATTCTAAAATTCTCGTAATTTTGGTGTTGCTAGTGGCTAGCTAGCTGCTTATTGTTTTTAATTCTGAATACTAGTCAAATAACAGAGGATGTTTTAAAAAGCATGAAACAATAGAGGGTGAAGAACAAATGTTGCTAAGGGGGTTAACAAACTCTTTGATTATGTTCATCTTTAGGACTTTTTATTTTACTCCAACAAAGTTGTGTGTAGTTATAGCCTAGGAGCAAACCTCAATTGCAAAGAGTTGTTTGATGACTTTGCCTTTAGACTCTCAGGAATGGAACCTGTGAGCATATTCCTCGACAAATTACTGCAAACATGGTTTAATGTGTGAAATATATTAACAAAAGTGTGACATGAAAAAGGATCTTGTGGCAATGCTTAACTCATCGCAACTTACAGAATCTTTAATTGTGGAAGTTTTGCAAAAAAGTCTGGCACCTCCCCTATCAATTCATTGTTTGACAAATCCCTGCAACATAATAGT
>CM023942.1:13230290-13270114 GCA_013407115.1 Glycine latifolia
TATATATATATATATATATATATATATATATATATATATATATATATATATTCTATTTAGATTTCTTATTACAAACATGGTTATCAAATTTGAGATTTAAATCGTACAATCGTACGATTTTACAATTCTACTTAACCTCCGCGGTTAAATAGCAAGCAAAATATTTTTCCGAGTAGAATCGGTAAATTCGAAGTAGAATCGGTGGAATTGTCGTAGAATTGCGAGTTTGGTGCGATTTGGCGATTCCAATTTACATGAAAACGGAGGACGCCGCCATGTACACGTCGTTCTGGAGGCTCTCCTCCTCACCCATGCCATCGCTGCCATCGCCCGACGCCGCCGATTGCTGGTTGCGGGACTGCACCTCTTCGACAACCTCATGTATTGGATGCAGCCATGCTGAGGATGTGGCCAGCGGAAGGATTATTTAGAAAAAGTGTTCATGGCGGAAGAGATCTCCCCTTTACAAAGTTAATAGGAAAAGGGATTGGCCTCAAATTTATTACCAGAAAATGAGGATGCGGCCAGCGGAAGAACCTAGGAAGAGAAGCTTTTATATGGGAGGAAGGATTTAGTTTTTTTTTGTATTTGGGCCAAATCCATAATGGATTTACTTCCTGCACCCATTTTTTGCTTATTATACACCTTTTGGCTCTTTTTTTTCGTATTTAGGTAACTTAATTTTTTTTTTGTCTGAAGTAGACTCTTACGATTCTACGAGGCCTCCACGAGACTACGTAGAATCGCGATTCTGACAACCTTGATTACAAATATAATTTTAAATAAGTTATCATAAAAATTATATTAGATCTTAAAAAATGTTTATATTATATAAATTATTTAGATTTAATTCTTATAAAATCTAATATATTTTTTCTATATCTTGGTGATAAATTATCTTAAAATAAGTCTTTAAATAGACTTATAAGTTAGATCAAGTTAAGCTTTTATGTGTAAGTCAGGTTAGGTCTTTAAAAAATCATATAATATGTAAAAAGGCTTAAATCATGCATGTATTTGTAACCAAGCTTGGTCTCAATTCTAACAAAGGAACCTAGTCTATTTTTATATGAGATGAGTTTGAACAAATTATATTTATTCTTAACTTAGTCCTTGATTTTGATTGGACCAATTCTTTAAACCTAATTAATCAATTATTCCTAAACCTAAATAAATATGATTAGTAAGTCAAATTAAGACACTCTATAAACAAGATTGGAATGACTAAAAACTACAAGAAAATATAAATCATAAGGTGATCATCTAGTTATATGAATAAAAGTTAAAACTGAAAAATTAAATATTTTATTATTTTACCATTGAACTAACCCAAATATGCATGACTTATACACTAGTATTTGTTGGGAAATCAAGGGGGTAAATATCGGGGATATTTACACCTGAGTAACCATATAAGTGAATTAGACACCATACATTAACTCAAAACTTTAAGACTCAGGTTTATGAGTCTTCTCCTCACTTATATAGTGTCTAGTCTCCATGCATGGACTCATGCGAGGAAGTCGAATCATCGATTCTGATACCAATTGTTGGAAAATTGAGGGAGTAAATATCGGTGAAATTTACAATTGAATAACCAGATAAGTGAATTAGATATCACACCTTAACCCAAAACTTTAAGACTCAGGTTTATAAGTCTTCTCCTCACTTATGCGGGACTTTACCTCACAATTATACTTCCTACAAAATAAATAATTAAACATGGATTCCAATTTGAATACTTCGTAATACACCTCATCTTAATCTCAATCAACAAAACACTTTTAAGCATTGATCGCCTTTAAGAGGAAAATGCATATTCCAAGTTTATATATAAATTGGGCATGATGGATAACTCAAGGCTTAACTGGACTCATCCTAATTAGATGTTCGGTCACTGAATTAAGTGACAATATTTTTATTACTGCTACTTATAACAAATTATAACAAAATAATCAGCTTAAATATTTTTTAAAAACCAAAAGACAAATTATAATGTTGCTTAATTTTCAGTTGATATAACTAACAAATATTTTAATTCATATCAATAAAATATATTTTTTCATATTTTACCAGTATTATTTTCCATACCTTCTTTTTAGGATCCACATTCTTCTTTTTGTCTTAAAGGAAAATTGTTAGAGAGAGAGAGAGAGAGTAACTTTCTTTGCTAAATTGACAAATACAGTTACTTTAATATAGTCATGTATTTTGATGAAAATATTCTGTCACGAAAAGTATATTTTTGAATTATTACAAAAAAAAAAATTAAAAAGGTTGAGATTGAATGCTTTGTGTAGATTCATACCTGAATAATCAATATTGGCAAGGTTCCTGTTAGCTCGTTCGCTGTTCTCCGCAAAGATATTAATAACTGATGAAGCACAAACTGTTAAAACCAGAATCCATTTCAATTCTTTCTTCATAGTAGTACAATTTAAGAAGAAAAGGAAGAGAGAATAGGTTGGTATATCAACCCGTTTGTGTAGAAACCAGACTCTTTGGAAGGAAGAGTAGTTCTTGACCTCAAAAGCCAGAACATGAGTATAAATAATAAATACTAAATACTGAACAATAGCTCTTTTTTTTGTTTTAGAGTAAACAATAGCTAATTAATGAGTTAGGTAGGCAAACTAAATTACATCCCTGAAAGAGATGGTAGGCCATATTATATTTATTAAGTTATTAGTTGTAGTCATTTTCTTGTGAGTTGTATTATTTTTATGTAAATTTATACGTTTTTTATCTGTTTAATTGATCATAAGTTAATATGAATATAGAGTTTGTGAAAATTATTTAATGTTGTGTGTTATGTAAGACCACACAAAATAATTTTATTTATAATAAAAGAAGTTTACAAAATAAGAAAACTAAATAATAAATAATAAGGGAAATAATCTCATCCTATTATAATTAAAACATATCAAATCATATATTTTCTAATCCTAATAACGAAAATAATGAAATTAAATAAACTAATAATATTCTTAATAATTAGTTATTAATATTCCTTGATTTTCTACCGTTAAACAATCTCATCTTTAATGAACAATAGAATTTAGATAATTTTTTTATCATTAATTCTATGAATCTATGATTATTACATTTTTAAATTATCTTTAATTTCTCTTTCACATAATTTTTTTTCATATTATGTATAAAATTATAACTTTATAATTATTAATTAAAATTCAATAAATAAAATTATACTAAAATACATAAATATATGTAATAAAATTATAAAATATTAAAGCCTTAATAATTAATATTTCCTTTCTTTTGTTGTTGCACTGAACTAAGTGTCCTCTTCTCAGAGAGGAGGAGTTGTATAAATATCTCCATAGACCAGACACTCACTAATGAGTACAGCATCTTCATAAAAATTTATATTCTTTATTCACTTAAACTAAATAGTTATCATAGAAAAAAACTTTAGGTAAATAGTTTTCAATTATTTGAACTTTAGAAAAAAAATTAATTTTTTAATTTATTGAAATATGTATATTTTTTTTAATTTATTGAAATATATAAAACTTAACTTTATGTAAATAGTTCTCATTTTACATATGACTTTACAATCCGATTGTTGTCATTATCTATATGTAAAATGAGAGCTCTTTACCTTAAGTTAATTTTTATATATTTCAATCAATTAATAAAATTAAAATTATTTTTTTCTAAAGTTCAAATAAATGAAAACTATTTAACTAAAGTGAATAAAGAATATAGATTTTTATAATTAATTAAAATTAATTATTGGGATTGTTTATATTTTATAATTTGTTTATATACATTTATGTATTTTAGCATAATTTTATTAACTTTTAATTAAAATTTATAATTTTAAATTTTATATATTTATATTGATATGAAAGAAAAAATAAAAATGATACATTAAATATAATACTCATAATACTAATAATAGAATTTAAAATATAAGACACTTGTCTGATTTTTATTGGACATTGAAAGACGGGATTGTTTAACCTCATTCTCACATGAAATTAGTTAGATAAATCCTTTTAATAATAATTTTTATAAATAAAATTTACATTAAGTTATTTAAATATTACTTAATTTTCAGTTCAAGTCAGAGTTTTACTTTGAAAACTTATATGGATCTATAATAAAAATATTTAGATTTAAATATGTTTTTATATTTTATATTTGTAATATAATTATTTTTCAATTTATTACCTATAATGTTTTTTTTAAATTTACTGTTTGACATTTTCAAATATTTACTCTTAGTACCTAGTGTTAGTCTAAATCTATTAATTCCTATGACTTAATATTTTGTTAGTTTATCACATTATTACTTAATTGTTTATGTAATACTTTATTAACTTGTCATATTATCACTTAATAAAATGAGACTAATGACTATTATGAAAAAAAAAATTTGAAAATATTAGATAGTAAAATAAAATAAAAAATTATAAGTAGTAAACTGAAAAATGATATATTACTAATATGAAAAATATATTTAAACCAAATATTCATTATTTGGCTTATTAAGGTAAAGAGAGAGAGATAGATGAAAGTTTAAGTTATTCCACAGTAATTATAAGATAATTATTATTTATCTTTACCCGTCACTTTTACACACACAATAACTTCAGTCTAAATGCTAATAACACACATCATTTTTTGTTCGAATTATGAGTTGAAAATTTGAAAATAACTTAACTTTATATAATTATATATATACTAATATTTTATGTTCTGTAAGAGATCACTGCAATAAAATAATTATTTTGATAAAATAATTTAATCTAAAGAGACATGAAAAAAATATTACACTACTATGTAACAAACTTTATCATGTGTATTTCTTATTTTTTATTAGCATGTTTAAAGATTTTGAAGAAAAAATGTTTGTCTCACTTGTATTTAATAAAGTTTACTTGTAGTTTTATGATTCTCAATACATTTTAAAATATGTATTTACTATCACTTTCTCTAATTTGAATCATATTTAGTTTAAAAAACTTGAATTTAATGGACATGTATTGATTATGTAAAAGTTTTACACAATATATCAATTAAAATAATAAATCATTTTTATATAATTTTACATAGGATAATTATTTTAAAAGTTAAATTAAATTATTGTGCATGACTGTACTATTATTTGTTATCAGTGATAATGTAAAAATAATTTGCATTATCAGTATGCATATTATTTATTATAAAAAATATTACGAATTATAAGGAGATTTATGACTAATCAATGTCTTAGTAACATCAATTAAGAACTTACAAAAAATGTATAAGAATTACACTATTTAATGTTATAAGTGTGATCATGTCATGCCATGATTTCTAATAAAAAATATTAAATTTACTAATTAGAGCATTGTAATTGGGGCTTTCGTGTTGTCTGCAATTTGGAATCCTATTGAAGTATTTATCTGACGGTTTTTATCTCAAAAAAGAGGGAAAAAATACCGCGTTTTTTTAAAAATAATTAAAATTAAATGTCACCTCAGCATTTACTAGTGATTTTAAATGTTAGGGACGAAAAAACTAAAACAGATATAAATATTAGAAACTAAAACTAATCAATATTTTGTTTAGTGATTAAAAATATTTTTTTTAAAAAAAATATAAACTAAAAACGTAATTAACTCAATAAAAAGCAACTGCCAGAGAAAAAAAAAATTCTCATTATAACAAAACAAATTAACATTGACTGATTCTCTGGAAATTGGCTTATATCGACAATAGGACCCAAAATGTTAGTTGTGTGGTAGCCGTTGCTCATGAAATTTGACTAACTCTTTGGTTGAAAACTTTCATTATCGATACTCTTTTGAAACTTTCAATATCAATAATACTTGCTCTGTCTTGTTATCAATGTTACCGTACTCTTTTGAAACTTTCAATATCAATAATACTTTCTCTGTCTTATTATCAATATTATACCGTACTCTTTTGAAACTTTCAATATCAATAATACTTTCATTATCTCAAAATAATTATTATTTAATTATTTTAATATAATAATATTAAGTATTTTCACTTATATTCCTTATAATATTAATGGTGGACATTTAAAAAAAAAGACTTTACCAGAAAAATAATAAACAAGAAATTTATAAATGAATTAATGATAATATAAGGTTAAATTATAAAATTACAACTCTAATTAATTAATTTATTATTTTTTATCTGTCTAAAAACAACTTATAACAACTATTATTTTTGGACAAAGGGAGTAAGTATAACATGATTTTATTTTATTTTCTTCTTTTTCCTTGAGGAGGGGGTTATGGAGAGAGGAGGACCACAATATTTTTTTTATTTACAACTAGTTTTTAAATTCGTGTGATTTATGGGTATTTTAGTTGTCTATTTATACTTTATTGCCTTTAAAATTGTTGAGGTAATGCGTAAGAAAATATAAAAGAAAAAACTACTACAAAGATATTGCGTAATCGATTACCTAATTCAAATTGAGACCAAGATTGTTTTTTTTTTGTCTCTGGTTAATCGATTACGAGGATATAGTAATTGACTACGTCGTTCTTGAAAGTGTTCCCAATAGTGATCAAGAACACTTTAATTGATTAAATCAAGAGTGTAATCGCTTACATTGTTCTAGAATGTTTTCTAGAATTGGGGAAGAACACTTTAATCAATTAAATGAAAAATGTATTTGATTACTTTCACAAAATAATCGATTACATTGTCAGTTTAATCGATTATAGGCGGTTATAATTATTTTCTCTATATATACCCACCTTGTGTTCTCAATTTTACGAGAGAGAAAAATGAACTTTTAGAACTCACAAACTTCAATTTTTGTTTCTTGGAGCTTTCTAAAGTAAAGTTTCTCTTAAGGGTTATGTGATTAGTGAGTTGTAAACACACTTGAGATCGACAGAGGTTCATTCAATCAAGTATTTTGGTTTTGCATTTGAATGTAAAGGTGGTAAGAGAAGATTTCTCCTAGGCTCAGATTCACTGAGGACCCTAGGGTTGTGTGCCTAAGTTTCATTTTCTAGGTATAATTTGAAAGTGCTTATGATTGCTTGTAAAACTCACATTGCATAGTGTAAATCTAATTCGGGTTGAATTAGATAAGTGGACTAGCTTATCTAGAAATAGAGAGTGAACCAACATAAATCTTGTTCTCTATATTCTTTTTAACTTTCATCTCTCTATTGCATTCATTATCAATTTGCTAAGTTTTAAAAATATTTCAAATTGATGCACTCTAAAAAAAGAGTATTATGTTCGCGTGATTGATTCAGTATTTTTTTAAAAGAAAGTTGTGATACGATCCTTTGGGCAACAAATGTTTCAAAACCCTATTTTTGACGATTTTATTTTACACCAAATCACCCCCTATTGGTTTGGTTAGTCTCATTGTTTTTTTCAGGAGACTAGTAAGAATTTATTTACTATACTGGAATTGTAGAAGATATAGTTCCTGAATGTCATGTTTCTCATATGTGATTTTAAATGATAAATGTTTCTCTTTTAGGTATAAATGGTTTGTCCAGAAAGTATAGAGAGCCCTTTTGCAATGTCCACACAAAGTCAGACAGAAATCCTATCATTGCTGATTATGGTTAGTTGTTTTACTCCTATAAGCATAGTGTTTGATTATATGTGTTAATGTTGAATAATTTTTGTGCCAATTGTAGTTGTAAATTTAAAAGATAAATTTCAAAAAACAACATCGGTTGGTCTATAACCGATGTTGAATGTGTCTTTACAATATTGGTTGGCCAAAATCGATGATATAAAGACACATTCAACATTGGTTTTTTAGAACCAATTTAGAAAGTGCTTCAAAATAGACAATTTTAGTCACATTTGTGCATTGGTTTCAACCAAAACCGATGTAGATAATGATTTTCAACATCGATGCTGAAATTGCCTACTTTCAACAATAGTTATTTTAACAATGATTTTAAAACCAATGTTACTTTTCCACAACCGATGTTAAGGCCTTTTTATGTAGTAGTGCCATTGATAAAGGAAAAAAAAATAAAAGAATGAGGATGTCCATATCTTTGATAAAATAAACAGATATAATATTATTACAAAGGAAAATTGAAAGAATCTACCTTAAGTTCACAATCAAACTTAAACATACTACAAATGAAGATAGTTATATTATTCATGACATATCTTGATAGAAAAAGAAAGAAAAAGTCATATGAAGGACTTGACTTAATAAGTGTGTCATCCAAAAGGCCAACACCATAGGGTACCTAGTTGCAAGGATTAATAATGAAAAAAAGTAGGTTATAAAATGTCAAATTTGTACAAAAACTTTAATTTGAAAACATTTAGCAATTTATACTTTTTTTAAGTTACCTAGAAATTTATACATTTTTATTAGTTGCAAGTAATTGAAGTAATAAATTTTAATTGGAATACTTTATAGGAGATGATCCACGAGGTCGGAAAAGAGTCATGTTAACAAGCACATGCACCTTTGTATGATACATTACTAAGTGATTTGAATAAGTCATTATATTTGGGATGCACATCCTTCACATAGTTGTCAGCGGTGTTAGCATTAGTCAATTTGAAGACAATGTATGGGTGGAGTGATAAAAGCTTCATTGAATTGCTTGTGGTGTTGAAGATGATGGTTCCATAAGAAAACATGTTGCCAAAAAATAACTGAGATGAAGAAGATATTATGTCATATGGGTATGGTGTACCAAAACATATATGCATGTCTTAATGACTACACAATATACAATAATGAGTTTGCAAAAATGTCTAAGTGCAAAAGTGTGGGGTATCAAGGTACAAAGTGAAGGATGACAACTATAGTAATGATGAAAGCACAAAGAAAGACCCCCCCCCCTCAGCAAAGGGGTATTTGGATCTTCCAATAATTTCAATGTTTAAGCGATTGTTTGTTAGAGGAGACGATGCAAAAAAACTTACATGGCATGGAAATGGGAGAAAAGATGATAGATTGCTATGGCTACCTATTGATTCTACCTACTGGAAGACAGTTAATTGTTTGTTTCCATAATTTGGAAAAGAGGCTAGAAATCTTAGGCTTGGACTTGCTTCGGATGGAATGAATCATTTTGATAACTTAAGCACTAACCACAGTTCATGGTATGTTTTGCTAAGAATTTACAATTGCCTCCTTGGTTTGTGCATGAAGCGAAAATACATTATGTTGTCTATGATGATTTCGGGTCCAAGACAGCCAGAAAATGACATCGATGTTTATCTAAGTCCTTTAATTGAAGACTTGAGAAAATTGTTCGAGCATGTGGTTGATGTGTTTGATGGGAGTCATGGGGAGACCTTCAAGTTGAGTGTTATGGTATTTTGTACTATTAATGACATTTCAACATATGGGAATTTGAGCGGATATAATATTAAAGGCCATCATGCATTCCCTATCTATGAAGAAAACATAAGTTGCGTGAGACTCAAGTATGGAAAGAAGACAATCTACACTAGACATCAGAGATTTCTCAAACCTTATCACCTGTATCAACAATTAAAAAAAACTTTTAATAGGAAACGAGAGCATGAAATTGCATCGAAACCCTTAACTAGAAACGAAGTTTATGAGCGAGTGGAAAACATCTATACTATCTTTCGGAAGACCCAAAAGAAGGATGCATGTGAGAAAACATATTGAAGCAGAGGTCGACATTCTTTTATCTTCCATATTGGTCCCTTTTAGGTGTTAGATATTGTATAGACGTAATGCAGGTGGAGAAGAATGTATGTGATCGTTTAGTTGGCACGCTTCTTAATATTAAAGGCAAGACAAAGGATGGTTTGAAGGCTCATCAAGATTTGGTTGAGATAGGTATACATCAATAGATGCATTCAAGGTCAGATGCTCATCAAACTTATTTGCCCCTAGCAAGTCATACATTATTAAGAAATTAGAAAACAAGTTTTTGTAGTGTCTACAGAATGTGAAAGTGTTACAAGGATAAACTTAAAATATTAGGAGTCTTGTATCAATGAAAGATCACAAATTAGTTGGCTCTAAGTCTCATGATTGTCATGTCTTGATGCAGGAACTTTTGATCATGGCGATACAAGGCATCATGCCTGACAAAGCCAAGGTTGCCATAACTCACTTTTGCTTTTTCTTCAATATTATATGTAGCAAAGTCATTGACCTTCAAAAGTTGAATGACTTGGAAACTGAGACTACTGCTATACTTTATCAATTGGAAATGTATTTTCCTCCTTCATTTTTCGACATCATGGTTCACTTAATTGTTTATCTAGTGAGAGAGATTAGATTGTATAACCCTGTTTATTTATGATGGATGTACCCGATTGAGTCATACATGAAGGTCTTAAAAGGGTATACAAAGAATCAATACCATCCATAAGCATCCATTGTTGAAAGGTACATTGCTGAAGAAGCTATTGAAATTTGTTCAAAATACATGGAAAATACTAAACCTATTGGCATCCTAAGTCTCATCATGAAGATGGATGTGAAGGTAAAGGTTCACGAGGTTTAAATGTTGTCACCATGGGTTGCGAGGAATTAAATCAAGCGCATTTGAACATATTGAATAACACCCAAGAGGTTGTCCCATGACCATAAGCTCATAAAAAATTTGTGAAGATTAGTCACCCAAAAATGACAAAGAAATAGGTGTTGCAAGAACACAATAAGAATTTCTTAAACTGGTTTAAAGACAAAATCTTTGGTGGTAACATTGCTTTTTAAATATTGAGAAAGTTAACACAGGCCAAAACAAAATGTCCCTACTTGGAAGGGATATGATATAAAAATTATTCATTTTACACGAAGTCATAGGATGATTAGAGTACAATGCAAAATAGTGGGTTAGTCTTGACACTGATTTTGAACATTATTCTAGTTATTTGATAACAACCTTATTCTGGTGTCCATATCTAATTTTGGATCATTCAAGACATTTGGGAGCTTGATAATAGTAGCTTCACAATGCCTATTTTTAAGTGTAAGTGGGTTAATGGGAATGCTGGTGTGCGAGTCGATGATATGGGATTTACATTGGTAGACCTTAATAGGGTTGCTCATGTAGACAAGCCTTTTATCATGGCAAAACAAGTGTTTTATGTCCAAGATTTGTGTAGCTCACAATGATCAATGATTCTATAATGAAAAAAAGTTATATTAGTCATCAAAATGATGATTCAACACTTGATATTTGTGAAACTCCTTCTTTCCCCACATGGATGCCTTCCATAATTGAAGAACATGAAGTGGATGACCTACATGCAAATCGTAATGATCATGATGAAGGCTATGGGAGAACATTCCTACCTAATTGTTTATATATATATATATATATATATATATATATATATATATATAAGAGTAAATTATACTTGCACCCTTTGTGTTTTTCTCAAATTGCACTCGATACCCTTTCCTTTTTATACATTACTTTTACCTCTCTCTATTAACATTGTTAACTAACGTCAATTGAAATATGTGATCAAATGAAATTTTCCGTACATTTTAATTGTAAAACCAAAATTATTCCCTCCCAATTAGTCTCAGAAATTAGGATTCACGTTCCATTCCATTTCTTGTTCGCGAGTTCTTCTTCACCGTTCCTCTCTTCCTCTTCACGAGTTCCTCTTTTTGGCGAGTTCATCTGATCTTGTTTGCGAGTTCCTATTCCAGTTTGCAACGTTCACCAATGTTCACCTGCATTCACGTCATCGTTCCTCTTCCTCTAACGACATTCATGAATGTCACTGTTCGTCTTCCTTTTCGATGTTCATAAACATCTCTGTTTCTTTTCCTGTTCCACGATTTCTACTCAAGCTAGGGTTCTTCTTGTAAGTGACTACTAAACCTTATATATAGGTTACTTTTTAAGATTATTTATTTAATTTTGATTTTTTATTGTTGCCTGTTTCTAAATGGGGTTTCATTGGGGAACCAGTTTGGGACCACTTATGATTTTTAAAATAATTTATTTATTATTGTTGATTAAAATTGTGTTGATATTTAGGACCATAGGAAACAAAATGGATGAATCGGAATACATTGGTCCTCAATCAGTCAACGTGGATATTTTGGTCCACTTTACGGACCAATGGGAAGAACCAAGTGAAATATGCAATGTTGATCTTGATAAGTTTCGAATGTTCGATGCACATGACTATGTGGAAAACATTGTTAATAACTTAGACTTGCCACCATGTCACCCTTTTATTTTGTAGTTTTGTTCTACTGCTAGTGATAAAATTCTTCCCCTTAAAATTGATGATAATGTGCTGAACATATTTGCTGAGAATCAAAATTCAATTATATTCATATGTATGTTAGTAGAACAAAGGATGAGCTTTGGAACCTACATGTGAATGAAAATTGAATAAACCTATGAATAAAGATGTGAATGAACCTGTGAATGTTAATGGACAATTCCATGAGGATGATGTGTATGCAAGTGATGATGACAAGAGTTACGAAATCGATGAAAGTGATAATCAAACTTCTAAGAGTGAGTATGATCCCATTGGTGAGTGTGGAGATTGGAGTGATGAAAATCAGAGTGATTGTGTTAGTGATTTTGATGAAACCCCAGATGTGATTGGGAATTTGCATTCTAACGATGATATGAGTGATATTTATGTTAAGAGAGGAGTTTTAGGGAAACCGTATGAGAAGGATAAGGATGCAAGGATAAAGCTTGAAGTTGATCAAGTGTTTCTAAATGTGAACCACTTCAGGGAAGTGCTTAAAGATTTTTCTATACATGAAGGATTCGAGTTGAGAAAGGTAAAAAATGAAAATACAAGGGTGACTTGTCAATGTGCAGATTTAGAGTGTACTTGGAGGATTCATGCATCTCCAACTCCAGATTGAGTTACTTTTAAGATAAAGACATACCATGAGGTACCCACTTGCATAAGAACAACAAAGAATTCTGATGTAAGCTCAGGTATATATTTATCCTTCTTCTTTTTTTAATTTCAGTAAACACATTAGATTATTAAACTATTTTTTTGTTTTTTTTATTTCAGTCTAGATTGCCAAGAAAATTGAAAGCATACTTGTGGTTGACCCTAATATAAGTTACTCCACCATGAAACAAGTTTTATTGGATAAGCATGGCCTTGAACCGAGTAATTTGATGCAACTATATCGAGCAAAAAGAAAAGTACATGAAAGAACTAGAGGGGTTCATGCATTATCCTATAATGACTTGCCTGCTTAGGCTTTATCAGTAAGAGAAACAGATCCTAAAAGTATAGTGAAGATAGTTGTAGAACCAAGGGTTAATTTGAATCCCCAATTTAAAAGGATATTTATTTGTCTTAATGCTATGAAAAAAGGCTTTGTGAAAGGGTGCAGGCCATGGCTCAGAATTGATGGTTGCCATCTAAAAGGTCATTATGGTGGAATCATATTGTCTGATGTGTCTCTTGATGCAAACAAGGGTATGTTCTCTATTTCTATTTGAGTATTTGTATATATGCAACTAATGTTTTACTCAATGTGTACAGGGACTGACTCAAGCAGTAACTGGCATTTTTCCATATGCAAAACATAGGTCAAATTCTGCATATTGTGTTGTGATTCTGATTCTGATTCTTATTTAATTCATATTTTGACTTGTCACTTATTTGAGTATTTGAGTTGTTTATTATGTTGTGATTCTGATTTCAATGATATCTTGACTTGTTTTTTGTGCTAAATTTCTTATTCAAGTGATTCCGATTTACCATAATTGTGACTAAATTGTAAGTTTTCTTGCAACCATATGTTAATCATTTTAAAACAAAGTTTAGATCATTATTGTTGACTAGTCACTTTTGGGCATATGTGTCATGGCTTATAACGAATTTATGTTTGACAAAGTGATTTTTTCTTTGAGGAAGATTCATAATGATGCAGCAGATTGGTTATTATCTAAGGATTGATCAAAGCGTATATGGGCTAGACACACATATGATCTGTCTTGCAAGAGTGACCATGTTACAAATAATGTCTGTGAAGTGTTCAATGCTTGGATTGGTGATGATAGAAATAAGATTGTTTTGATGATGTTGCAATCTATTATGAACCGTTTTATGGTGATATGTCAAAAAATGTATGAAAAGGCAAGTACCGCTAATTACATAGTGCTCCTAGAGTAAGGTGTTAGTAGATAAAACCATGCAAGATGGTAGATCCTGTGTTGTTAGCCATGCTGGAACTGATGAATTTCAGGTTAAGGATGGTTTCACTCAATTTATGGTAAAACTTAATAATAATTTTTGTGGCTGTAATTACTGGCAGATTACAGGATTTCCATGTAAACATGTTTGTGCATGTGCATGTTACAAAATGGCCAATGTTGAGAGCTATTGTGACTTGGCATTTTACAATTCAAAATGGTTGCTTGCTTATTCAGAAGTATTGCACCCTATACCTGAACTAAGAAAATGGGAGGTAACCCCAATATTGATTATCCTGCTCTGAAAAGGTTACCAGGAAGGCCTAGGAAAGTTAGGAGGAAGAGTGTGGTTGATGGTACCTAACAGGCAAGAAGGGCCAATATTGTTCGATGTTCAACTTACAAAGAGTTTGGTCATAATTATAGGACTTGTCAAAGGGCTCCAGTCGGGAAACCAAGAAAGTTTTATATATATATATATTATTTAATGTTGTAACTTTTATTATATTAATATTCTAGTTTTTTAGTATGTAATATTTTGAATATTGTTTTGCTTTAACAAAACAAAGTGCTGGAAACTTTGAATTTATCCAAGCTAATGTTGCATGTTCACAACAATCTGAAGTCACCACTCAGGTATATATTTTTATGTAAACTAACATTCTTTTAGTTAAATTTCAGTAAACATTTTCACCTTTTCATAACTGACTTTTTTCCTTTTTAATATATTTCAGCAAACACAAATACATTCACATGTGCTCGTTGAATTTTCACATGTGCAGATACTTTTTTTGGGGTTTTATATGACAAGATTATGTAAAAAGGTCTATATTGCTACTTTTTGGAGCAACCTTTTATGAAGTTAATATGAAATTGTTACCTTTATTATTAGAAAGTGTCCAATGTCTATATTGTTACTTTATTTAATGTGCTTCCTTGAAGTTTTGGATTGCATCAGTGTTGATGCCTTTCATCGACATTTATTATTTATGATAGTTTATCATGAATAAGATAGTATTTAGATAAACTTTTCCAATTAAGTGTAGTAGTTTATGCAAATTATGTAGAATTATGAATGTGAATTACTTTGAGACGAGGCTGGTAAAGTAGTAAGTACACAGTGTTCATTATAATAAAGCAGTTTGTTCTACATAATTGATAGATATACACTATTTTTGCAAAATATTTTGTAATCCTTTTATAGTTTTACAAACATTTATACAAAGTTCAACGATGTGTATATTCTTCCTTGTTACTTACATATGAAAATACTCCTACAATATAATGAATCATGGATGCACTTCATTAAATTAGAACAAAAGACCAAAAAATCATTTGAACTATCTTATTCTTACATGGCAAATGTTTATAGAGATATTATTTAATATAAGAATATAAGATAAATCAACATAGGATAAAATTATTTTAAAAAATACATAATTTCTCTCAAAGCATATAAGAAAGACATAATGATAGTATGTTAGAGCAAGTCTGTCTAGTCTTCCACAGACAATTGTAGAAGATGCAGCTCTTGATTGAGACATTATATCGAACACCTGGCCATTAAAAATAAATATTTCAAGGAAAGGAGTTAGAAACAAAAACGCAGGAGCAAAACACTAAAATTTAAAGCAAAGGACCATGTTCAATCAATAGGCATTGTTGGGAACATGTCAAACAAAAACTTAACAAAACCAACACGCACCAAAAAAATTGAACTAAAAAAAAGAAGAAGGAAGAGTGTAAGGTGTGTTCACGTCCAACAAAAAGTTGAGTTCACGTCTAATTAAAGAAAAAACAAAAAGAATGATGAGTCTTAAAATATTTTCAGGTTGAAAATGGTGACATGTCTTTTATGGAGTTAAGAGGAAGAAGATGAGAGTATTTTAAACATACAATTTCATTAAAAGTCATGTGACTAGCATGTACCTACGTTCTGTTAAATTATTAAATGGTGTTTAGGAGAGAGGGGGTCTGGATGCAATGTGAGCTAAACAATTAAGGGGTTATTTTATAGGGTGCAAAAAGGGAGGGGTATCGGGTGCAAGTTAAGAAAAAATACAGGGGGTGAAAGTGTAATTTACTCTATAAGTAATGTTTATCATAATGTATAATGCCATCATTTTTTCCATATTTTAATTTCATATTTACAATTTAATAACTTTGTAAACTTGTAATCAATGTTATCATGTTTTTCTTT
Organism: Glycine latifolia; assembly: GCA_013407115.1. Lineage (NCBI taxonomy): Eukaryota > Viridiplantae > Streptophyta > Magnoliopsida > Fabales > Fabaceae > Glycine > Glycine latifolia. The sequence goes on from CM023942.1 coordinate 13,246,623, forward strand.
TGTTTACACAGACACATGGGTACACGACCAAGCTACCCTCCTTTTGAGTCATCATCTCCTTCAGTGCCTACATCTAGGAGAATTGGACAATCCACACATCTCAGTAGCTTGGCCGCTAGACACTTGGATCAGCCGAGGCTAGTGGTTCATGTCAATCTTGCCACTAGGAAAGCTTTAGGAAAATGTAAAGAGAAATTCCATACCTATATGTGTATGATGGCTCAAGAGAGGGTTGTATTTTGTATCCCAACTAAAAACTCATGTCGAAAGATCTAAAGGATCTTATTTGGGAAGACTTTCTGGTATGTCTACTAAAGCATCTTCGCCCAAGGTTTTAGTTGGTTGTATTTAACTTGCATGTTGTTGTGATTCACTAATTATTACATATAAATTTTTACAATGCATGGACAATTTGATATTCTAAAAGGTTCAAATTCCAAGAAGAAAGTCATTCAATTATTGGGAATAAATTAAGAGATAAATTAAGTCAAACCTAGCCAGTAAATGGGCACTTGCAACTAACAGGGTTGAAGATGATCCTCCTTGTAATAAGTTTGGTCTAGAACCAAAGCATTGAGATGAATTTTATGCAAGCCACAAAACCCCTTCTTGGCAGGTTAGTTGTAGGTGTTGATTTCTAAAATTGAAATTTATAATTCATCTAAGTATTTTATTGAAATTGTGTCTAATTTGTCATAGGGAATTAGAAAGAAGGCCCATGAATGCCAAAAACACAACAACTTCTTGCACACATTATCTCGTAGGGGTTATGAGTTGTTTAAGGAGAAGTTAATGGAGGACAAAAGTAAAAAAGAAAATGACAGAACGAATGAATCCAATATAGGGGTTCAACAAATGTTGACCTCCATCTCCTATTCCAAGACATATGAAGTGGAAGCTCCTGGCCCACACAAAACAATACGGAGATATGACATCTGAGGCGAATTGAAGCTGACTAGCACAAAACAAATTTTTGATAGGATTATAAGTTCATTTTTAGTTTTACATGTCACTTTATATAATAACTACACAAGGCACCTGACCAGTTTCTCTTAATTTTTTACACAAGAATCAAAGTTTCATAACTAAATACCTACAAATAATTCACAAATTAGACACAATTTTGAAATGTGACAAAAATTAATGAAGAATGACTTAGTCTAAACACTTTCATTCATGATTTTCTACGAAATTTTAATTTCTTAACAGTTATATTTTTAACAATTAGTGGATGAAACAAAGACTAGAAGGGGAGTGTATATTGTTAGAGTCAGGGGGAGCTCAAGAGGAACAAGAAGCTAAGTCTCAAAGTCTACAAAGTGTTTAAGCTTTTTTACATGCCAAATCAATTTGATTGGTTGTTGTGATTTGTGTATGAGATAAACTTCCTATGATCCATTGCATAAAGCTCATACGTGGTTTTTGCATTCATGTTTTCATAAAAACATAAGTCTTGTCAAAAAGCTTTTCTAAAACAAAGAGTTTTCATGATTGCATAAAAGTCAAAGTGTTCAAAGTTTAAGGTTTTGGAAAAACAAGTTTTCTCTACTTTAATCGATTACCAACTTGTGGTAATCTATTACTTAAGCTTTCAAGAACACTTTAATCAATTACAAGAGTATGGTAATTGATTACACTTCACAATGTCACAGAAAAGTCTTCTTGTGATAATCGATTACGATATTCTGGTAATCGATTACTTGGCACGTATTTGAAACTAAGACTGGGTGTGATAATCTATTACATTGTGAATTAATCGGTTACTTTGTGCATAAATCTTTTCCAGAAAGCTTAAGAGCACTTTAATTGATTAAATATGTTAACAATCGATACATAAGTGTATTTAATTGATTACATTAGGATTTTAATTGATTACTGACAGTTACAAACCGATTTCTATAAATAGTTGTTGGGTGTTTTGGAAAAAAAACAACGAAATTACAAAGTTATTTCATTAGCTTTCTGAAGTAAGAAAAGATTTTAAGTGCTAAACTCTGCCAAGTCCCACAAATCCTCAAGATTCAAAGATTTCAAAGGAGGGTTTCTTCTTGGGCAAGCTTTCAAAAAAAGTTGTAGAAATAAAGTTTTGAAGTAACTTCTTCCACCTTTTTAATCCAAGTCTGATAAATCATTTGCATACATCAATTACTGGATCACAGGTGGTTTCTTTCTTTACACTTTGTTTTGAATTCTTTTGAGTTTCTTTTGTGTATTAATAGCAATAGGATTCTTAAAGCTTTACTAGGATAGGTGTTCCAAGGGGTAAGAGTAGGGAAAATGGTTCTCTATATCTTGATCACAGAGATTCTAAGTGTATTAGAAGTCTCATTCTTAATCTAGGTCTGATTAAGAGTGATTGTGTAAAAAGCTTGTAAGAAAAATTTGTTATTAGTGGAACTCTAACCTTTGTGGTTGGAAGAACTGGATGTAACTTCTCAAGGGTGAGAAGTGAACCAGTATATACCCTTGTGTTGACTACTTCTTTCTAATCTTTTCTTGTTGTTATAATTTGTCATTCTTTGGTGCTACATTTCTTATTCAACAAGTAAAAGTTTTGTGATTGCATTCTTGAGCTAAGTGGTTGGATTGGTTGGAACATTCTTGGTTTATTTGTGATACGATCTTGATTACTCTGATTGTTTAAATAATCTTTAAAAGACCAAGGTTAACCAATTCACCCCCTTTTGGTTATTATGTGTTGTTCATATTATTTTCAATTGGTATCAAGAGAAGATTCTTGAGTGTTATTTAAGATCACTATCTTTTTTTCAAAGAAAATGAATACCACACAAATTACCTTCAAGGAGGGTGCCTCCCGCAATTGTCCTCCAATGTTTGAAGGAGAGCATTTCAGTTTTTCGAAAAACAAAATGCAGATTTTCATCCAGTCAAATGACCTTGGTGCATGGAATGCAATAGAAAAAGGTCATTTGATTCCAATCAAAACTCATGAAAATGAAATAATTCCCAAAGAACAGGATGAGAGAACAGACACAAAAAAAAGGATAGTTCAATACGATTTCAAAGTAAAGAATATGATAACCTCTGCATTATCGTCTACTGAATTTTTCATGACTGTTAGGTGCAAGAGTGCTAAAGAGATGTGGGAAATGTAGGAAATTACTCATGAAGGTACAGATGAAATTAGAAGATCAAGGAAGCATGCCTTGATTCATGAGTATGAAATGTTTAATATTAACACAACTTAAAACATATCTCAACTATAAACCAGATTCACACACATTATAAATCATCTTCTTGGTCTTGGAAAGACATTTGATATTGAGGAATTAAACATCAAGATCTTGAAATGCCTAACAAGATCATGGCAACCAAAGGTGACAACAATCAAGGAGTCTAAAGATCTATCAAAGATGTCTATGGATGCACTATTTGGTAAGTTACTTGAGTATAAGCTAGAAATGTCTCAACTAACACATGCAGAAGATGCAAACAAGAAACACAAGAGTATTGCCTAGAAAGCTGCATCCTCAAATTTGGAAAAAGAAGATGACTCACGTGAAGATGAAGGTGATGAGATTTTTGAACCTAATAGTCAAAAGATTCAGCAAATTCATGAAGAAGAACATGAATAGAAAGTTCACCAAGTTCAACAAAAGGAGTGACAACAACAACAACACTAACTTCAACTGCTTTGAATGTGGTAAGCAAGGTCATATTAAATCTGAATGTCCTATATTTTTGAAGAAGCGGTTAGGTGAAAAGAAAGCAAAGAAAAAAGGAAAATCCAAGAAAGCCTACATTGCATGGGAAGAAAATGCCTCAACAACTTTTGAATCATCAAATGAGAATGAAGAAGCAAATGTTTGCCTAACTTCAACAATTGATGAAGATGATTCATGTGCTGAATCAGAAGTAAATCTTGAATTTGATCAACTTGTTAATGCTTTTCATGAAATGCATGAGGAGGCTCAAAAACTTGCAATCTCCAACAATAAGCTAAAATGTAACCTTAGATGGCATACCACTAAACTTGCATCAATGCAAGCTGAACTTTGTAACTTGAAAGAAGAAAATGAAAAACTTGTTTCAAGCTACAAAGCAAATGGGTGTGTGTGTGCTTCTTCCTCTTCAAAAGTAAATGACCAAAAATCTTTACAAAAAGAATTTGATGAATTCAAAAAGAGCCAACTTGAAAAGTGCATGTCTTTACAAAGTGAAAACTCATACTTGGTAGATCTCATAAAAAACTTTACCAAGGAAAATATAGTTTGAGTCAAATGTTAAGTGTGCAAAAGTATGTTGGAGATACATCTAATTTGGGTTACAAACATCAAACAAAATCTTTTGGAAATACCAAGTTTGTACCTCCAAAACACATGAATAGAAAAGGGTTTTCAAATATAAAGTATACTGAAAGGGCTTATTTTAAAAGAAAATCAAAATCTACCATATGTCATTACTGCATGAAAGAAGGACACACATCTCATAAGTGTTGTGCTAGAAGGTTCTATGTGCCTAATGGAGACTGCATTTGGGTTCCAAAGAAAAAAAGAAAAATAGCTAACCCTTATGGACCTAACCTTAATTGGGTACCTTTCTTTGCCACTTGATTTGATTGTTACAGGTGTGTCTTAGAGCTAAAGCATCATTATGGTACTTAGACAATGGATGCTCTAGACACATGAAGAGTGACAAATCCATGTGTCATACTCTAATTTTGTCAGGGTACCCAAAAAAAAGAATAGTTTTTGAAAAAAAATGTGTAGTAAAAAATAAGAAGGAAAAAAAATGAAAAGGAAAAGAAAACAAAATAATAAAAAAGAAAGAAAAGAAAATATATAACAGTAAAAAAAACTAGTAAAAAAGATAATAACAAAAAAATGAAAATGAGAGAAAAAAAAAAGGCCACAAGGCCCATAAGGTCAGAGGCAACAACACTATAAGAAGCACAAGGAAGGAACAGTGAAAAAAATTAATTACATAGACAAGGGTGTAGATCCCAGAGAAGGAACACGAACCAATTAGAAAGCGTCATTTGGCATAGGGGCCAGAGGAGGAGGAGGGGTCTCAGGTAACCTCCATTCTCTTCATTTTCTCTCTTCCCTTCTCTCCCTTCTTTCTTCCCCTTCCCTCTCTTCTCCTCCTTCTTCTTTTTTCATTTAGCCACCATGCGCACCACCACCACCTTTGCACCGCCCCCACGATGGCCTCGCGCCACCAGGTCCCCTCATCGGTGGTGGCAGGGGGCCATGCCTCCTCCGCGAATGCTCATCTTCTTCCTCATGGAGGTTTCATTTTTTAAAGCTTAACAACCACCACCAAAACACTGCGCTGCCAACCCTTATGGTAATGGCCTTAGGAGGCCATGCATCCTCCATGAAGGTGGCTTCCCCCATTTTTTGCGCAGCTGCTGTGGTTGCTGTGCCCAACAGCGAAAATGGGGGTTGGGACGGGTTGCCCTAACACAGTTCAAACCCTAAATAAAAAGAACTTCATTTTACTTTTTGCACCTCCAAAGTTAATAAGTACACCTCCTTATCATTTTGGCTTCTTCTGCTCTGAAACCAAATGCCTAACACTATTTACACCTTCATTTTTATAACTGCACCATCTTGTCTGCTGGGCCTAGCCCATTTTGAAACCAAAAGCATAATGCTATCTTCACCTCCAATTTCATAACTACACACCCCTTAGCTATTGGGCCTATCCCACTTTGGAACAAAACATGTAATGCTATTCACATGCCCATATTCATAAATGCACCCTTAATTGTTGGGCCTGACCCATTTTGTAATTAAATAAGTTCTGCTGATTGCACTCCTTTTCTTCCTGTATGCACCCCTAATTACTAAGTGTACTCCTCACTTCTAGTCTATCCCTTTCTATTTCCATTTTGATTTATTTGATTACTTAATGTTATGTCAATTAATCATTTATTTTTACATTAGTATCTTTAGTACGCGCTTATGTTTCGTGCATTCCATGCTGGGTCTCTGACTCGCTTGGTGGTGTTTCAATAACATGTTGATAGAGTTTGTGAATGTCATGCTGGGTCCCCGACTTGTTTGATTTCATAGAGTTTACTGCAAATCAATAATCTTTTCTAAAAAAACTAAAAATACTCAAATAAATGATCACTCAAATCTCTTTTTTCTCGAAATTATACATTACTCTAGATCGCTTCAAGGTCTAATGCCTTAAGCGATTCTCTCCGCTTTTTCTTAAAATTCAACGTCGTTTCAAGGTCCAACGCTTTAACGACTTTTTTTCACGCAATTAAAATAAATCTTTCAAAAAGCAAAATCAACCCAATCAAGCTCTTTTCTAACAAAGAACTATGTAAATATGATTTCCTCATTGCACTGGGAGATACGTAGGAGCATTAACATGCATCACATGAACAAACTTATTAGAAAATACTTAGTCATCAGTTTACCTAAACTTAAGTTTGAAAAGGACAAACTATGTGATGCTTGTCAAAAGGGGAAACAAACCAAGATCTCTTTTCAAAATAAAAACTTTGTTTCCTCCTAAAGACCTCTTGAACTGCTTCACATGGATTTGTTTGGTTCTTCAAGAACTATGAGCTTAGGAGCCAATTACTATGGACTTGTAATAGTTGATGACTATTCTAGATTCACATGGATTTTGTTTTTAAAATCCAAGAGTGATGCTTTCATTGCTTTCAGAAAATTAGCCAAGCTTGTTCAAAATGAAAAAGGTTGCAAAATTATCTCAATAAGAAGAGATCATGGTGGTGAATTCCAAAATGAGCATTTTGAAAAGTTCTGTGAAGAAAATGGAATCAGACATAATTTTTCAGCTCCAAGAACACCTCAACAAAATGGTGTTGTAGAGAGAAAAAATAGATCCCTTGAAAAAGGAGCTAGAACTATTCTCAATGAGACAAATTTGCCAAAACATTTTTGGGCTGATGCAGTGAGTACTGTTTGCTACACTTTGAATAGATTACTCATAAGGCCTATTTTAAAGAAAACTCCTTATGAACTATATAAAGGTAGAAAACCAAACATTTCTTACCTAAGAGCTTTTAGTTGTAAATGTTTAGTCTTAAACAATGGAAATGAGTCACTTGGCAAGTTTGATGCAAAGGATGATGAAGCTAGCTTTCTTGGATATTCATTACAAAGCAAAGCATATAGAGTCTTCAATAAAAGAACTTTATGCATGGAAGAAACTATTCATGTTATTTGTAATGAATCTAACTCCTCAAAAGAGGAAAAGAGTTGTGATAATGATGTAGATCCTATAGAAGAGTATGTGAAACTCAATGGATCAAATGAGAAGAAAAAGGATGAACCAAATGAAGAGATTGATTAGTCAACACCTACTCAAAAGCCTAAGGGCTGGAGAACAACAAGAGATCTCTCCCTTGACAACATAATTGGTGAAGTGACTAAAGGAGTATCTATTAGATCTGCACTAAGGAATTTATGTTGTGATATGACTTTTGTCTGTCAAATTGAAACTAAGAAAATTGATCAAGCTTTACTTGATGAACATTGGATGCTTGCCATGCATGATGAACTTAATCAGTTCAAGAGAAATAAAGTTCGGGAACTTGTTCCTAGACTTTCTTCTCACAAGCCAATTAGAACCAAGTGGGTTTTTAGGAACAAACTTGATAAAAGTGGCATCATAGTAAAAAATAAAGCTAGATTGGTTGCAAAATGTTACAACCACGAGGAAGGCATTGACTATAAAGAAACCTATGCTCCAGTAGCAATGTTGGAAGCCATTAGATTACTGTTTGCATTTGCATGTTTAATGGATATCAAACTGTTCCAAATGGATGTAAAGAGTTCTTTTATTGATGGATATATTGAGAATGAAATCTATGTTGATCAACCTCCTGGTTTTGTTGATTTTAAATATCCAAATCATGTTTTTAAACTAAAGAAAGCTCTTTATGGATCAAAGCAAGCTCCTAGGTCCTGGTATGAAAGATTGAACAACTTCTTACTTAGTCAATCCTTTATAAGAGGACAAGTGGATAAAACATTGTTCATCAAGAAATCTGTCAATGATATCTTATTAGTTCAAATATATGTTGATGATATTATTTTTGATTCAACTAATCATTCCTTGTGCAAAGAATTCTCAATCTCTATGCATAATGAATTTGAAATGTCTATGATGGGAGAATTAACATTCTTTCTTGGACTTCAAGTGAAGCAAATGAAGAATGGGACATTTCTCAGCCAAACAAAGTACTGCCATGAATTAATCAAGAAATTTGACATGGAGAAAAGCAAAGATGCTACAACTCCTATGGCAACCTCAGCTTACCTTGATTCAGATGAAAAAGCCAAGAAGGTTGATGAGTCAAAATATAGAGGATGATTGGATTACTATTGTACTTGACTACAAGTAGACAATATATAATGCTGAGTGTGTGTTTATGTGCAAGATATCAAGCTATCCTAAAGAATCACACCTCACAGCAGTCAAGAGAATCACCAAATGTCTTAAATCAACTCCAAGAGTTGGTCTTTGGTATCCCAAAAGTGCATTATTAAATTTAATTGGATACTTGTTTTCTGATTTTTCAGGATGCAAATTAGACAGGAAAAACACAAGTGGAACATGCCATTTATTAGGAAGTTCACTTATCTCATGACATTGCAAGAAACAATCTTGTATTGCTCTATCAACAGCTGAGGCTGAGTACATTGCTGCTGGAAGTTTTTGTGCTCAAAGCTTGTGGCTAAAGCAATAATTACAAGATTTTGGTGTTGAATTGAAAGAAATTCCTTTGCTATGTGACAGCACAAGTGCTATCAATTTATCAAAGAATCCAATAATGCACTTAAGGAAAAAGCACATAGAGATCATACATCACTTTCTCAGAGATCACATTCATAAGGGTAATTGCTTACTTGAGTTTGTTGACACAAATAATCAATTGGCTGATATTTTTACTAAACCCCTTGCTAGAGATAGATTCTATGCTCTTAGGAACATGCTACGTATTCTTGATGAATCTAATATTTTCTAGCATGCTAATGATGTATCTAACTACATGAAGTACCACTCACAAATTGATTATGAATCACATATGGCTAAAGTTTGAATTTTTATGAATGATACTATTCACTTTGCATGATTTTCTATTTTAATCGATTACTATATGTATTAATCGATCATTTGTGGTTTAAAGATAATTTAGAGTAAAAAAATCTCTGGAATAATCGATTACCATGCGTATTAATCAATTCTTGGTACTTAAAGTCTATTTCAAAATGAAAAACTCTCTAGAGTAGTTGATTACTTGTCGTATTAATTGATTACTTGGTGTTCAAAAGCAATTAGAAACAAAAACTTTCTAGAGTAATCGATTATCCTACGTTTTAATCGATTACTCAATGCTTGAGAGCAATTTGCAAATTCAAAACTCTTTGGAGTAATCGATTACACCATGTTAAGAGTCATATTTTGCCCTGGAATAATTGATTACGAGGGTTCTATAATCGATTACTTATGGCGTTTCTACAAATCTGCACAATTTTCAATGCAATGTAACTGACATCTTATCTCTAATTCAAATTCAAAATCTGGTTCAGTGAATCCAGACACTCTTGGAATTCAAGATAGCTGTTACCAAGTTTTTAAAATTCAAATTTTAAACTTTAATGTTAGGTACAGGGGTAGCATGAAGAAGGATCAAGAAATATGCTGAGGCTAGATGAGTCTTTTAGCTTTTAACATGTCATTCAATTCAAGGCATTTGTAACTTCTTGATGTGTGATAGAATCATCCTATGATCCATTGCATTGCATAAACATCATTCATTTGCTTGCATTCATGATTTTACAAAAGCACATGGTTTGTGAAAAGGTTTAAGACTTCATGATTTCATCAAAGCAAAGGTGCTTAGCCTTGGCAAAACGGGTTTGGCTCGCCGGGCAAGCCCGTTTAACCCATAAAAAAAGGTGGGTTGGGTTAAAACTTCAAGCCCACATTGAGTAAACGGGCCAGGCCAATCCGATCCACTAAAATGCAGGCCAAAATTGGGCCCGAGCTAGACCAGCCCACCTGGCCCACAACCCACCAAATAATTAAAATAAAAAATAATAGACTATAGCCTTTAGTCAATTTTATTAGTCTGCCTCTAATAAAAATAAAATACAAGTTAGAAAGATATTATTAGTGGATGAGTGATTGAGAATGAGTGAGTCGTGAGATAGAATGAGAGTGAGAGAGGGAGGCTGAGAGAGAAGAGACTCAAGAGAATGAGAGGCCAGAGACCATTTCCGACGCCAACGAACCATGGTCTACCATCTAGACGACATTTCTGACGCTGCTGAATCAGGATCCACCGTCCAGACTCCATTTTCATCGCCCATGGAGCACGGTCCAGACTCTTCTGCTCTTGTCAGCCGTCGCAGTTCACACTTCCCACGCCCAGTAACGCTGTTCATCGTCGGAGGCACGAAGCTACTCCTATTGTTAGTCATTTGAATTGAAGCTCCATTATCTTGTTTCTTGCTTTATTTTGTATTTTTGTTTCCTGCTTTAGCACTTTAATGAACTGAAATTGGGTTGTGTTCTTGAGAGAACTTGGTGAGGTTGATAGTCATACTGCAGTTACCATGTCATTATTACGTTGTGCTTATGCCTTGCGGTCACTTTGTTTGGTCTCCTTGCCATTTAGAATCAATTTTTTCTTTTTCTCATGCCAACGCCCAACTGTGAGTCTGTGAAGGAGATGTTTTTCTGTAAAGGAATTGTGCAAATTTTTGAATCCCAGTCTCAAGTTTATGATGACAATAGGAGACTAAAGTTGAGAATAAATAATAAATGCATGTCCAAATTTATTTCTAATAAAATCAAAAGAGATGTATGTATTTGTATATACTCACATGGATAAGAGGGGAATTGCAAGTGAAAGATGAATATAGATAGATAGATAGGTGACTAAACTTGCTCTTGTCAAAATTAAGGCACATATAAAGGCTACTGCTTGGGCGTTAAACATAATTAAGTTAACAGAATTGATTCTAAATGGCAAGGAGACCAAACAAAGTTTCTTAAACATTTTGCCTACGTATATGGATGGATGTGGACATTTATGTCAATGTTTTTTGTGCTCATAGGATTTGAATTGAAGCTAGGAGTGCAAATCCACTAATCTTAATATATTGGCAATAGACAGAGTATCTAGAGCACACATTTCTTTTATGGTTTTCGAATATTTTTCCTTCAATTTCATATTATTTGTTTGTTTTTCATTTGTTTGATAAATAAAATAGAGAAATGGAAAAGGGAAAAAATATATTCAATTTCATTTGCTTTATAATGTTTATAGTTTATTTTATTTAAAACATAAATTAGATAACTTATGTATAAGTTTCTCAATTTTTTTAATATTACAATTAAGTAGATAAAAATTAAATATAATTAGACTTCAAAAATTAAATCTTAATCGATGAAGCCAATCATCGGCTGTAAAGTTCTTAGCTTACTTGGCATAAATGATAAAACTAACAAAATGAAGCCAAATTCAATTAATATTAACTTTAATTTTGTGGGTAGGAATAGACACAAAAAAGCTTAAAATTATCTCTTTTAAGTTTCTTAATTTACGAGTAAGGTGCAAATGATGTATGTTCTTCCTGGTGTTGAGGTTGATTTTCTGTTTTTCATTTAATGTTTGATTTATGATAGTTGTCTCGAATTTTAATATGGAGTCTGAGACCGTGAATGAGCATGAACATGTTGAAAAATTTGAAGTACCTCTTGAATAATCTCAAGCTGATGAACCAACTAAGAAGAAAAGGAAAGCAACAAGTTTAGATTGTTGGAAGTTTTTCACTAAGATAGGAGTAGGTGATGATGGGATAGAAATAGCAGAGTGTAAGGCCTGTAAAACAAAGTATAAAATTGGGGGTAACGCATATGGGACATCTCACTTAAATTGTGATATCTCAAAGTGTAAGGGAATTAAATATGAAGATGTTGGTCAAATGATGGTAGATTTACAAGGAAAATTAAAGATTCCAAAGTCAGATCAAATTGTGTCATGTGAGATGTGTGCTACTACAATCATTGAGCATGATTTGCCATTTAACTTTGTTGAGTATAAAAAGATTAGAAGTTGGATTAAGTATTTGAATCCTGATGCACACCCTATTTCTAGAAATACTATAACATCTCATGTCCTAACCATTTACAAGAGAGAGAAGGAGAAGCTAAAAAAGATGATAGCTAGCATTCTAAATAGAATATGTTTAACTTCTGATTTATGGACCTCTTGTACCACTAAGGGTTACATATGTTTAACTGCTCATTTTGTTGATAATAGTTGGAAGTTAAATAGTAAAATACTTAATTTTTGTCATATGCCTCCTCCTCACACTGGATTTGACCTGGCTTCAAGGATTTTTCAATTTTTGAAGGATTGGAAAATAGAACAAAATATTTTTTCTCTCACTTTAGATAATGCATCTGCCAATGATAACATGCAAGACATTTTGAAAAATGATCTAGGAACAAGTGGTTGGTTGTTATGTGATGGTGAGTTTTTTCATATTCGTTGTTCTGCACATATTTTGAATCTTATTGTTCAACAAGGATTAAAAGTTGTCAGTGCTGCCTTACATAAAATTAGAGAGAATGTGAAATATGTGAAGGGATCAGAGGGTAGGATGATAAAGTTTAAAGAATGTATTCAACAACTTGGTCTTGAGACTGATGGTAGTGGGGGACAATTGTGTCTAGATGTTTCCACTAGATGGAATTTCACTTATATGATGCTAGTGAGTGCTCTCAAATATAAACGGGCATTTGGAAAATTTCAATCAAAATATCCTAATTACAAGTGGTGTCCTTCAGTAGATGAGTGGGAAAGAAGAGAAAAAATTTGTGAGTTCTTGTTGCCATTCTTTGATACTACAATTTGATTTCGGGCACTTCCTATCCTACTTCCAACCTATATTTCTTGCAAGTTTGGAAAATTCAGCGTGTACTTAGTAAGAGTTTGCAAAGTGAATGGGAGAAATGATGATGATGAAGTTTAACAAATACTGGGATGAGTATGGCACCATTCTTGCATTTGGAGCAGTTCTTGACCCACGTATTAAGTTTACTTCATTGAGTTATTGTTACTCAACAACTAATGAATCTACTTGTGAGGAAAAGATCCAAGATGTGTGGAGAAAGTTATACATGCTCTTTGAGAGGTATTCAAACCCAAGAAACACTAGTAATGTTGTCTTTATTCACAATCTTCACCCAAGTCCCCAGACTTGTTCTTCAAGCATGTCAAAGGAACTCAAGGGAATAAATCAAAGAATGTTTGGTGTAAGTACATGCTTACACAATTATTATTATTATGTTATTATATAAGTATTTACTTTTTTGTGTTGTGTACTTTGTTGATTTTATTTTGTTTTTTTTGTGTTCAACTTGTCATATATAATAGGAATTGAAAATGCATAATAGTCAACTTGCTTCTAATGTTGGAAAGTCACAACTTGATGTTTATCTGGATGAGCCAAACTTGGATTTTGTGTACTATGAAGAGTTGGATGTCTTGCAATGATGGAGGGATAATTATAATCACGTTCCAGAATTATCCATAATGGCTCGTGATGTGTTGAGCATTCCTATTACTACAGTGGCTTCTAAATATGCTTTTAGCATTGAATCACATGTTATAAACAAGTATAGAAATCGTCTCTTGTCAGAAAATGTCGAAGCCTTAATTTGTACTTGTAGTTGGCTGCATGGTTTTGCTGAGAATGGTAGTTTCTTTAATTTCATTATTTTACAATTTAAATTGTCAATTACTTTTCTTTTAAATCATCATTATTCATTAGCTAATTTTATTTTTTATTTTTTATTTTTGGATTATAATTTGTAGCTGAAGATGGTGAGACTGAGGATGACTTTTGTGCTTTAAATATGGATCCAACTGTTTCTAAGGGATCAAATACAATAACTTTTGAAGATGCTTAGATGTAACTACTTCTTCAATTTAATCATTTTGCATTTTGGAAGTTGTAATGTTTCTAACTTGTTTGTTGTATGGAACTATGGATGTTGCTTTGCTAACTTTAATTTTATGTATGAATATAGTATCAGACTATCAGTAACACGTAATTTCCCATGGATTCTAGGTTGGTTTTTGCATAAATTTTTCACATTCTAGTTTTGTTTAATTGTTCTTGGAAGTTCAATGAATATTGCAGGACTTGTTTGATTCTGTTGCTTTTGGCTTCTCAAGTTCTAATCATCTCATGTGAGGTAAGGTATTAAAATGATTGTAGGCATAAATTTATCATTACTTAAATAATTTTTTGTCTTTTTTTTAAAAAATAATTATTTTTTATTAAACGGGTCGGGTTGGCCCGCTGGCCCACTAACCTACCTTAAAGTGGGGCAGGCTAGCATTTCCAGCCCACTTTGTAAAAGTGGGCCAGCCTGGCCCGATCCACATTTTTGGTGAGCTTGGGCCAGCCCGGCCCATTTTTGGTGGGCTGACCCACTTTGCCAACCCTAAAAGTGCTCATGGTTTCAAGTTGTTGGAAAATATATTTTGGACTGTGTTAATCGATTACCACATATTGGTAATCTATTATCTAAGCCTTGAAGAACATTTTAATCGATTACAAGCATTAAGTAATCGATTACTCAGTACAAACACAGAACAAGACATGAATGTGTTAATCGATTGCCTCTTATCCGTAATCGATTACTTAGTTCATTTATTAAAAAGAGAATCCTTATAGTAATTGATTACAAGTCGAAATAATCAATTACTTTGTTCATATATCCTTTCCAGAAAATTGAAGAACATTTTAATCGATTAAATTTGTTTACAATCGATTACATTAGAAGTTTTAATCAATTACTTTGGCAATTTAATCGATTACATGTAGTTACAATTGTTTTTTATAAATAGCTAATGGGTTTTCTAAAACTTACAACACATTACTCTACGAAATTTTAACAGTTTTCAAAAGGCTTATGAAAGTTAGAAAGGATATTTTGAGTTCTAAAGTTCTTGCCCCACATATTCAAATCTTCATGGTGTATTGAAAGATTTCTTGGGCATGACATCAAAGAAGAATTTGGAGAGGAAGTTCTGAAATTGTTTTTTCAACTTTTATTGGTAAATCATATTCATTAATATTCATAGGATCATCAAGTTGTCTCTCTCCATTAACTTTGCTTGTAAATTCATTTTAGAATTTTTGGTTGTTTGTAACTATTGCAAAGGGTTCTTGAAGCTTTTTCTAGAGTGGGTTTCTCTAGAGGGAAGAGTAGAGAATGGTTCTCTATGTCTTGATCACTATGAGTCTAATAGGATTTTAGATTTCTGTTCTTTATCTAGGTTTGATAAAGGGTGGTTGTAAAGCTTGTAAGAATTGAAATTTGTGAATACTGGAACTTTAATCTAGTTTTCATTAGAAGAACTGGATGTAGCTTATCGTGTTGAGAGGTGAACCAATATAAGTTCTTGTGTTGATCTACATCTTTTAATCTCTTCTTGTTATCTTGATTTGTGGTTCTTGGTGAATTCTTTATTACTCAATAAGTTAAGTTTTTTTTGTAATTGTTTTCTTGGGCTGAGTGGTTTGATTGATTGAAGCATTCTTGATTTAATTGTGATAAAGATCATATAACTCTGATTTTCTAAAGATTTTTTAAAGGTCAAGTTTTAACCAATTCACCCCCCTTTTGATTATTGTGTGTGTTCATATTGTTTTCATTTAAAACCTCTATAAATTCAGGTTTTCAAAAGCTAAAATCTTCACACCTGAAAATCACTCTCTCCCTTAAGCAAACTGAGCTAATCTTTGTGCTCTGCCTCTTTCTCTCTTAACCAAACCTCTGCCTATTCCTTTCTTCTAAAAAATCACTATGTCTAACCCATCTGCCTCTAAGAAAATCAAAACCAACAAGAGGAAAGCTGGACAAACATCTAGAGCTGCTAAGAACAGGCTAAATACCTAGTTCACCTCTGAAGTTGAGAGGAACAATTGTATGAAATCTAACGCAACCAAGCTTGTGATGCCTCCAAAATATCTAGAGTTTTACTGGTTTGTAAATGAGGGATTCACATTCCCTGCAATACTGCAAGCTCAAAGGCCAACAAAGTTGCTGGCGATGAAGGGTACTTTTTACCCTAAATTGGTAAAAGTATTTTATACTTGTGCCAAGGCAAGCATGGATGGTGTCCTTCGTTCCCAAGTGAATGGAGTTGCAATGGAGATTGATGACACTTTGTGGAATGCAGTGGCTAGCATCTCTTGTGTAGGTGTTACAAAGTTTGAAGAAGAAATAAGAGGATATTCAAAGATGGATACATACAGGGGTATGTTGCTAGATCCATAGGCTCGAATAAAGAATAGATTGGGGATTGGTAACATGGCTGGTGAAGACAGATTTCTTCACTACATCATTACCTACATCCTTACACCAAGGTCAACCAATCATGCACAGATCACACATGATGATCTGCAACTGGTGTATGGGATGAAGATTGAAACTTAGATTAATTGGGTTCTAGTCATTGAGGAGACAATGATGAAGTCTAAAAGGTTGCTTAGCTATCAATTCCCCTATGCTGTCTTAGTCTCAAGGTTTATTGGCTACTTTGGGATTGATGTGTCAAATGAGATAGTTGACAACACCACCAACATCACCAACCTCATCACTGTCAAACATCTCACCAAGTTGGGATTAATGCAAACCCCAAATGGGTGGATAATGGTTGGAGCTCATGCTCCTCAAGGAGGTGCTGATGAGGAACAAGAAGCTGAGGAAGAAGATGCTAAAGCTGGCCATGCTGAGCAGCAATTGAGTCTTTTTCAATCTCTCATGATTCAAAAGATGGATGCAATAATAGCTCTGCATCATGAACATTCAACTGATGTTCATTCCTCTTTTGATGAAATCACCACTAGATTGGAGAACATAGAGACTAGAATGGCTCTTAAAGACTTTGATAATCTCTAGATTAGTGGATGTATTATCTTGCTTCTAGTTCTGTTGTTTGTTTTCTCTCATGTTCAGCACTTATCTTTGATGTTTACCTTTATGTACTGCACCTTCCATTAATGAATAAATTTTTGTTTTTTGTTGTTTACATCTTCCTTTACTTATTTCATTATAACTGGAACATTTTGCCTTTGATAAGCCAAAAAGGGGAGAAAAATGAATATATGAAGGATGCTGAGTAATTAAAAGAATATAAGAGGAGAAGAATGATAAACTAAATGATAAATCATAAATGTTTGCTCTGTTTTAAATGAACATAAGCATTGCTCTAAATCTAACTTGATATGCAATTATATAAGAAAGGGGGAGCAATACACATGTTTATGATGTTTTGAGTTTATGCAAAGAATACTTAACACCTGGTCTTGGCTAGAAGCTTATTATTTTTAGGGTTTAAGTAAAAGCTCCTGGAAATTCTCTTATTAGAAGAATACTAAGGTTAAACATGTTCAATTAAAGTTTGGCATGCTCAAACCCAAAAATGGGGAGATTGTTAGAGTCAGGGGGAGCTCAAGTGAATCAAGAAGCTGAGTCTCAAAGTCTACAACGTGTTTAGGCTTTTTTACATGCCAAATCAATTTGATTGATAGTTGTAATTTGTGTATGAGATAAACTTCCTATGATCCATTGCATAAAGCTCATACATGATTTTTGCATTCATGTTTTCATAAAAGCATAACTCTTGTGAAAAAGCTTTTTTGAAACGAAGAGTTTTCATGATTGCATAAAAGCCAAAGTGTTCAAAGTTTAAGATTTTGGAAAAACAATTTTTCTCTGATGTAATTGATTACCAACTTATGATAATCTTTTACTTAAGCTTTCAAAAACACTTTAATCGATTACAGGAGTATGGTATTCGATTCACTTCACAAAGTCACAGAAAAGTATTTCTGTGATAATCGGTTACGATATTGTGATAATCGATTACTTGGTGCGTATTTGAAACTAAGACTGGATGTGATAATTGATTACATTGCGAATTAATCGATTATTTTGTTCATAAATCTTTTCCAGAAAGCTAAAGAACACTTTAATCTATTAAATATGTCAACAATTGATTACATAAGTGTATTTAATCAATTACATTAGCATTTTAATCGATTATTGACAGCTAGAACCTGATTTCTATAAATAGTTGTTGGGTGTTTTGAAAAAAAAAATAATGAAATTACAAAGTTCTTTCATTAGTTTTTTGAAGTAAGAAAATATTGCAAGTGCTAAACTTTGTCAAGTCCCACAAATCCTCAAGATTCAAAGATTTCAAAGGAGGGTGGGTTTATTCTTGGGCAAGCTTTCAAAAGAAGTTGTAGAAAGAAAGTTCTGAAGTAACTTCTTCCACCTTTTTAATTCAAGTCTGATAAATCATTTGCATACATCAATTACTGGATCACAAGTGGTTTCTTTCTTTACACTTTGTTGTGAATTTTTTTGAGTTTCTTTTGTGTATTAAGATATTAAGAGCAATAGGATTCTTAAAGCATTACTAGGATAGGTGTTCCTAGGGGTAAGAGTAGGGAAAATGGTTCTCTATGTCTTGATTACAGAGATTATAAGTGTGTTAGAAGTCTCATTCTTAATCTAGGTCAGATTAAGAGTAATTGTGTAAAAAGCTTACAAGAATAATTCGTTATTAGTGGAACTCTAACCTTTGTGGTTGGAAGAACTAGATGTAACTTCTCAAGGGTGAGAAATGAACTAGTATAAACCCTTGTGTTGACTGCTTCTTTCTAATCTTTTCTCGCTGTTATGATTTGTCATTCTTTGGTGCTACATTTCTTATTCAACAAGTAAAAGTTTTTGTGATTGCATTCTTGAGCTAAGTGGTTGGATTGGTTGGAGCATTTTTGGTTTACTTGTAATACGATCTTGATTACAATGATTGTTTAAAGAATCTTTAAAAGACCAAGGTTAACCAATTCACCCCCTCTTGGTTATTGTATGTTGTTCATATTGTTTTCATAGATTAGTGGCGTAATGTTATAATTTCTTATCTATATTTTATAATAATATTAATTGTTTTAATAAAACCTTATAAGAAAATCCAAGTATGTATTGCAGAACTCGAAATAGCAACACATTGATCTAAATAAATACTCTGTCCAAGGTAAGGTAAGGAACTGACTCCAAATTGTCGTGACACACACACACACACACGTATAAACTGATTATGTAGCGTCACTGGTAAATACCATAATAGGTTATATTAATTGGGCTACATGAGACTTCTATTATGAAAATGATACAATACAAAGAAAATGACCTATACCAAATTCCAAAATCTGTAGGTAAATGTAAAACAGACTTTGAGCTACAGATGTTTTTGAAGTCAACTTCAAGGAGCATATAGTTACAACAAATAGTTTGTTAGTATAAGTTTTACCTATGGATATATTTTTATTTACAATTGCAATTGACTGTCACTACAGGAAATACTTATAATTTTTTTAAATGTGAAGCATGGATGAATGAGAAAGTATACCACCATATAGATGGAGTTTTCTCCAAAAATCCCCAAATCCAGGAGCAAACCAAGACCATAAAAAGAAACATAAAGATTACTTCAAACATTGGAAGACAGACATCTTAATTTTATTACGATAAGTTTGCATGAATTTATGGATAATTCTCACAAACTATTAAAATAGTGCACAAAACTGAATACTTCTACATCGATTCAACTTTATTTGAAGTTTAACACGTATCTAGAGAAAACTAGGTCCAATTTTGTGGAACTATATAAATCAAATTATGTTGAACTAAGGTAGGTGGAAAAAACCTACCTAGGATTTGGACCTATATCTGATTCATTAAAATCAATCTGCATTGAGTCCATGATGAATGATTTTCTGTCTTTGCTCACAGTCCTTTGAAGGGATATTTCTAGAGACAAACAATCCTTTAGTTCTGAAGTTATGTGGCTTATGTCAGGCCTTTGGATGGCAACATCAGGAAGGCATGACATGGCTATCTCTAAAAACTTCCAAGCTGAAGCAACATGATAATTTCCATTTAACCTTGGATCAACTATTGCATGGATATCTCCAGTTTCAAGTTTGAGTTTAACCCAAGAATGTATGTGACTAGGTTTATTAGGAGTTCCTCTTATTGCTGATTGACCAGTAACTATCTCTAGCAAAACTACCCCAAAACTGTAAACATCACTCCTTTTATTGAGAGACCCTGAAGAGTGATACCTGTAAAGATATCTAGAAAGTTAGACACAAGGTTTTGAACCATGTTGAATCCCAATAACGCTTACAATGAATTAATTAAGAAACAAGGAAATAAACAAATGACCACAACATAGCAAATAAAATTTGGTTACGATGAACTAATATGAAATTAGGGACACATGTTTCACAAACTTAATTTGCTAATATTATTGAACCTTGATTTGTAGTATTTCAGTAATGTACAAAAATGATATTTAGATATCAAATTAAATTTCATATTAAACTAATATGAAATGAGGGACACGTGTTTCACAAACTTAATTTGCTAATGTTATTGAACCTTGGTTTGTAGTATTTCAATAAAGTCCAAAAATGATATTTAGATGTCAAATTAAATTTCATATTAAACTTATCTAAAATGAGTGACACATGTTTTACAAACTTAATTTGACCTTATCATTATTAGGAACTAAATTTTGTTATACTTACTCAGGATCAAGGTAACCTGGTGTACCAGCTGGGTAATTAGTTAACACATGAGTGTCATTGTCATTTGCAAAAGTTCTAGATAGTCCAAAGTCTGAAATCTTGGCATGCATGTTTTCATCTAGTAAGATGCTGGAACCTTTCATATCTCTATGAATTATAGGCGGCTTGCATCCATTATGCAGATAATCCAATCCTGTGTTTATGATAGTTAGTTCTACACTTACTATATATAGTTGTACCCAGCTATTTCTATGATATGACAATGGGCATCCATGAAAATAGTGTTGTTCATTTACCATTTGCTGCATCTAAGGCAATTTGAAGTCTGTCATTCCATCCCAAGACAGATGGGCTTTTATCTGCAAAAAGATATATTTATTATCATCATTAAGCATATTATCATTACATTAAGGAGTTGTTTATGTTGGATTATGATTTAATCTTGTATTCATTAAATGGAAATGATTTATTTATGATCTTGGTCATGAAACAAACTCATACAACTATTTTTAAATACAACTCCTATAGAAAAGCACCATAAACAAAGTTAAAATTATAAATATCATTAATACACGGTGCTTGGATTTATAATCCCTTCAAAATCTAACACCGGAATTTAATGGCATAATGCTTTATTTGATGAAAATAATAACTTATCCACAATATGTTGAATATAATTTTTTAAATTGATATTTGTGAAGTTCTTTGCTTCACTTGTAGTTTCTTTATTTCATGCATTTTAATTTCTCCTTTATGGTGTAAATTATATACTCCTTTTGTCCTAAAATAAGAGCCTCATTTGGAGAAAAAATTATCCCAAAGTAAGTTTCACAGTTGACTTTTTAATATAATAAATTGTTTTTTTCTACTAATACCCCTAATAAGTGTCATTTTTATTTTTCAATATAATATTAATTAATGTTAATTTTGTAAAATCATTATTCTCTTTCATTTATCTATTAGTTTTTTTTGTCCGTGTAACATAACATAAGATGATACTTATATATTTTGGGATGAAGTGTGTAATATTTTGTATTTTTTGTAGGCCACCTCATTTGTTATGCCCTTGTTTAATCATGTCGCCCACCTCATTTCTTTGAAGACATTAACATAAGTCATTTCCTTTATTTGGCTTTTTGAAATATTAGTATTACTTTAGTCTTTTCTATCAATTAATAAATCTTTTTGTTTTCAAATGTGATTCACAATTTGAAAACTATAAATTAATCATGATAATAAGAATTGTTACTTTCCTTTGTTGTTTTCATATTCATAAGTCATCCAGAAGTGAAAGAAATTAGTTATTGGCGACTTCAAAGATCAATGAGTAAAGTAAGTTATATGATCACATCGTACTAAAGCTAATTTGCATTGCATCTTCGTCATATGCATGCTATTATTTGGTGGAAAAATTTTGGATGGTCTCTCGCCGGTATGAATCACTTTTGCATAAAAATCTCGCATAAAATGGTTGAAGGAGGGGGATGCCAATACCAATTTTTTCCACTCTAGTTAACTGACATAAGAAGACATAATTGAAAGGGCTTGTTATTAATGGTGTATAGTAAGAGGATAAAGAAAGTGAAAGAAGATGTGAAAAGTTTCTTCGTGGACAAGTTCAAGGATGAAGGAGGTGTGGTTGCAAGTTTGGAAGGGGTAGTCTTCTACTCTATTGACGAAAGAGATAATGATATGTTGACTAGGGAGTTTGAGGAGGGCAAGGTGAAGACTGCGGTATGGGAATGTGATGGGAATAAATGCTTGGGACTAGGCATGTATAATTTCAATTTCACAAAAGTGGAGTTTCATAGGAATGACACCTTTCCCAGAGACTCTAATGTGACTTTCATAGCTCTCATTCCTAAGAAGAAGAATCCTCTAGGCCTAGGTGAATATAGACCTATTTCTCTTGTAGGTTGCTTATACAAAGTGGTGGCTAAGGTTTTGTCCATAAGGTTGAAGAAAGTCCTTGGTAAGATTATTGATGTCTCACAAATGACTTTTGTTAGAGGTTGGAATATAACTCAATGTTTAAGGCCAACTTCGAAAAAACATATAACTTGGTGAGGTGGAGTTTCTTGTATTTTATGGTGCATAAAACGGGTTTTGACATAAATGGATTGGTTGGATGAAGGGGTGTATGGAGTCCTCTACCATGTCTATTTTTTATAAATGATAGTCCAACGAAGAAGTTTAAAAATCAAAAGGGGTTGCGACAAGGGGATTCGCTGGCACCATTTCTTTTTCTCATAGTATTAGAGGGTTTGGGAGGGCTTATAAGGATGGCATTCTCTAAAGAGCTTCTCTAGGGTTGCAAAGGGGGAAATGGAAATATCTGAGTTCCACTTATTCAATTTACAAATGATGCTCTTTTTCTAGGAGATTCAACAATGTCCAATGTGTTGGTTTTAAAAAGCATCCTTTAGTGCTTTAAAATGGTGTTAGGCTCGAAGGTCAACTTTTATAAAAGTCAAATAGTCGGTATTGTTGTTCTTAAAGTAGATATTCGAAGATTTGCAACAGTCCTTAATTTTAAGGTGATGTCCCTTCCATTTAATTACCTTGGTATGCCAGTGGATGGTAACCTGAAGTGTGAAAGTAATTGAAGACCGCTGGTGGAGAAAGTGCAGAAAAATTGGCTTCATGGAGGCATAAACATTCATCTTTTGGTCGACGAGTTAGTTTGATTAAATGGGTGCTCTCATCTATTCCTTTATACTTTTTATGATTCTTTAGAGCTCTGACATAGGTTATTAAGAAGAAATTTTGTTTTTTTGTGGGGGAAGGGCGGGAGTCAAGCGAGAGGAGAGAGAAAGAGAGGGGGTAGGGTTACCTCGC
>CM023942.1:13286141-13312464 GCA_013407115.1 Glycine latifolia
TATATATATATATATATATATATATATATATATATATATATATATATATATATATATATATGTCTGTGTGTTGTATGTTATTTAGTTTGATATATGAGTGAAAGAAGAGAAAAGTGAGTGAAAGTGGAGAAGAAAGTGTTGAAACACTTGAGAGAGACATTGAGGAGAGATTAGTCAGAAAAATTAATAGAGATTAGTGTTGTAATATTTTGTTCTTGCGAAATTTATAATAAACGTTTTTCTTCTATTGTACTTGTTCTTTTAGTTTATTCCATCTCCAACACCCTGAAAGCACTAGAAGGAAGGTTCCATGGGTTATGCTTACAAATCTTCATCTTTATTTTCTTTGCCTTGGTATGTGATTGGTGATTTTAATGATTTGATCAAATGAAGATAAGTGTGGTAAAGTTGATCGCCTTGTATGGCTTATAATTTGATTCAGGGAAGCAACTATGGATTGTGGCCTGATTGATATTCCTTTAGTAGGATACCCTTTTACTTGGTCTCGCAATAAAGGCACTCCTAATGCAGTGGAGGAGCATTCAGATCGTGCAATGGTGACAGTTAAGAATTCTCTTACTTCTATATCTTATCATAGCCCTATTGTTCTAAACAGTAACATCATGAGTAGTGGGAAGGTTAGGACTAAGTTTAGATTTGAGAATTCTTGGTTGTGTGAGGAGGGAGTGAAAGAGGTGGTTCAAGGAAGATGACAACATCCAGTGAGGTGATTTATTGAGGAAAATTAATGGGTGTCAAGAGGAGTTTGAGGCTTGGGGAAGAAGAATCAGAAGCAGATTTAGGGACGATATTTCTAGAAGTAAACAAAAGCTAGAAGTTCTTAAAGGGGGTAGAGGATATGATTGAGGAATTTAATAGAAAGGAAGAGTTGCTCACTACGCTTCTATTGCAAGAAGTCTTTTTGGAAACAATGATCTAAGATGCATTGGCTGAAGGAAGAAGACTTGAACACAAAATATTTTCATATGGCTGCATTAGCTAGAAAGAAAATTAAATATATTGATTGGTTGAAAGATGAGGAGGAGAGGCGAGTAGATTCTCAGAAGGGGATTTAAACACTAACATTTAACTATTTTGCAGGTATATTTGTTGGCAATGATGGTGGATATATATGATCCTGTCATTCAGAGAGTGCCATCTAAGTTATCCCCGAAGGACAATCTAGGCTTGGTGCAACCTTTTACAAGAGTTCAAGAAAGCCATATTTCATATGGAACTTGACAAAGCACCAACACCAGATGGATTTAACCCAACATTCTATCAACATTTTTGAAGCACGAACGGAGAGGATAATTTTCTTGCTTGTTGTCAATGGATCCAACAGGGGCAAATGCCTTATTCTATAAATGACACAAGTATTGTTCTCATTCCAAAGGTGGATCAACTGAAAGGTATGAAGGATTTTAGACCCATCTCTTTATATGTAATGTGGTCTATAATTTTTTTCCAAAGTGCTTGCAACACAAGTTATTATTGATAAATGTATATCAGAGGAAAAATCTGCTTTTGTTCCGAATAGATTTATTATTAATAATACATTGGTAGCTGGTAAAACCTTACATTACATGAAATGTAAAAGGAATGGCTAGAAAGGGGTGTAGCTCTAAAAATTGATATTAGCAAGGCTTAAGATTGCATTGATTGGTATTTGTGTGCTATGATGATTAATATGGGATTTCATAATGATTTTGTTAACTGGATCATGATGTGTGTGACTATAGTTAGATTCTTTGTCAATATAAATGATGAGGTGGTTAGGCCAATTAATCCAAAGAGAGGCTTCATTAAGGTGACCCATTATTGCCTTACTTTTTATTTATGTTTTGAAGGTTTATTTTCTTTTATCATGGATGCTGAAGGTAGCACCCATTATTTCACACTTACTATTTACAAATGACAGTTTCTTGCTTTTAAGGCCCAGGGAGAAGAAGTTATGAATATAAAGAGAATTCTAGATGAGTACGTTGTTGCATCAGGACAAATGATCAACTTCCATATTTCTGAAGTCATATACAACAAGAATATTGGGGAGGATATAAGGAATGTCATAACAAATGTGCTTAGTGTCAGGGAGAATGGGATGAAGGCGGGAAGTATCTGGGCTTTCCTGTAGTGATAGGGAGAAGTAAAAAATCTATCTTTAACTTTATTAAGGATAAGGTATGGCAAAGAATGAGCTCATGGATTGGTAAAATGCTATCAATGGTGGGTAGAGAGGTCCTTCTAAAATCAATGGTGCAATCTATATCCCTACTTATTGTTTGAGTATTTTCCAAATCCCTCAATCTATTGGAGATGAGATTCAAAAGCTAATGAATTATTATTGGTGAGAAAATAATACAAGAGGATCAAAGGGTATCCATTGGTTGGTGTGGTATAAAATGTGTATCAAGAAGGAATATGGAGGGTTAAGATTTAGAAATCTATTTGCTTTCAACTAGACCATGTTAGGAAAGCAAGCATGGAGGATTATGTCCATGTCACATGTTTTGACAGCACACGTCTTCAAAGCTAAATATTTCCCAAGGGGGGACTTCATAGGTGCAAATCTAGGACATAACCCATCTTATACTTGGCAAAGCATATACTATTCTAAAATGGTTACCAAGGAAGGCTATAGATGAAAAGTTGGTGGATGCACAAGTATTGGGTTGTGGGATGAGCCTTGGCTACAATTGGATACTAATTTTTACTTAGAATCTCCTATTATCGAGGGACTTGAAACTTTGAGGGTTAGTGGTATCATTGATATTTCACATGAAAGGTGGAATATTAGCCTTATAAATCAGTTGCCATGCCCTCAAGATGTTAATGAAATATTGGAGATGCTAATCATAGATCCAAAAAGTGAGGATGTTAGAATATGATATTTGATAGTAGTGGGCAGTACAGTATCAAGAGTTACAGTATCAAGGTGCATGCTTATAACTTCATAATGAATGGGTTTTGTTCTGTTGTTAAGAACAACAATTTCTAGCTGGATAGCTAATGATTTAATCTTGGATCAATAACTCTCTTCAAGGTATCTATGAGGAAGATACCTCCAAGTCAAGCAAATCACTATGCAAGACAATATCAATTTTGGACGTGATATTTGTGCACAATGACAACATATATTAGGGTTCAAGAGAACTCCCATACCTGTGAGTGTATCTCTTATTTATAAAGATGTTACCTCTAGGTTAATCGTTGCCACTTCTTGATTATCAGATATAACCTCTTGTTGTTGAGATTAAAATATCTGTTTGT
Organism: Glycine latifolia; assembly: GCA_013407115.1. Lineage (NCBI taxonomy): Eukaryota > Viridiplantae > Streptophyta > Magnoliopsida > Fabales > Fabaceae > Glycine > Glycine latifolia. The sequence goes on from CM023942.1 coordinate 13,289,412, forward strand.
TGGGATCTCCTTTGATAATCATCGTGCACATTGTTGAGATCTCCTTAGTTGGTTATTATTGAGATTCTGAGTTAACAAATCCTTAATGGGCTTCGCGATAACGAGACATTATATTAGGCCCATTTATTGGGTCCGTAACAGGTTTGCTGATAATGACAACTTGAGGAAGGATGGAGATTGGTTGTTGATTTGGAAACTTCAAATCCCACCTCATGTCAAGCTATTTTTATGGAGGTTGTGTGGGGATAGTTTACATACAAAAATAAACCTAAGAACACATTGAGTAGAATGTTCGTTGTCTAACCCTTGTTTTCAAACACAAATTAAATTGTTACTTGTCAAGAAACTATGGGATGCTGGGAGAAAATTGAGTTGAAGCAAGTTGTTAAGGAGCTGTTTTCGAAGCAAATATGTGCTCTAACCTTGTGTTTAAGTTGACCCTAGGTCTGACAATGCAACAAATGAAACGTGTAGCCAAAGGAAACATGTAGCCATGATGCTGGGGAATGTGTGGTAGAGAAAGTAACGACAAGTTGTAGAGTAACAAAGATTAAACAAATTCTTCAGTTGTTCACATAGGGGATGAATTTTTCTAGGATTGATTTCGTGCTAGGGAGTTATGGGAGAGTGGGGGGAATCAAAGCCAAGAGATCAACATCGAGAGAAATGGATCAATGAAATGCAATGTGGATGCTAGGTTTAACATACAGTTGAACTTAATTAACTAGAGTAGGAGTGTGTGTCAAGGATCACTATGGAAGAATTGTGGCTATCATAACTGATTTTAGAGAGCCTTGTTTGCAAGTTGCAAAAGGGGAGGATTGGGCTCTTGAGGCAGCTATGAGGTTTGTCGTTAATATGGGGTACCCGAATGTTTCCTTTGAAGTCGATTGCAAGTTTATAGTACAAGATAAAAAGCAAAAATGTTCACAATTATGAGTTGGGACATATGATTCTTAAGTGTAGGAGTTTATTAGTTAGTAATCCATCTTTCACCATTGGATTTTCTAAGAGACAAGGCAATGGTGTTGTCCATGAGCTTGAAAGGGTGACACCATCTTTACCTTGTCTCTATACATCTTATTAGGTTATTGATTATATTGAACACCTTGTTATGAATGAAATGATATAAATATTTTCTAGTAAAATAAAACAACACAATCAAATAATCAATTGTAATTTTCAATAAATTATAACTAATAAAAAATATGCTAAACAAAATATATTAGAGAGTGTATTTTTATAACTCTTCTTAACTAAATACTACTCCCTCCAGATTGAAATATTAGCAACAAAAATCAATGTATGTTGGATTAAAATATAAGAAAATTTTAACTAACTTTCTCCTATTTAATTAAAGTATCTCTAAAATATTCTTTGTTTAATTAGAGTTTTATTTTCAGCAACTTTTTTTTTTGTCTTATGCGCAATTAATGCAAAAGATACTTTAGAAAATAAATTAACTTTTTTTTATTGAAACTATCAACATTAAATGGTGTTAAGAATTATTTTTGATGGGTGTAAGCTTTTATTTCTTCTTATATTTAAGTTCAAAGGAAGTACCTCTAGTCCTATATATATATAAGAAACAGAAGACTACTTTACTATTAAATTTCCTTTTTATCTCTAATATTAGTTGTGAGATCTATTAATGATTACATTAATTTTTCCATAAAAGTTAGTGTATTTATTGAGTAGTCAACAAAAAGAAGATATATTCATTGGTTGAAAACTTATCTTTAAAAAATAATTATATCTTAAATCATTCATGTAATGGATAATCTTGGAATAAAATTAAACTTTGTAAAAAATTAACTAATCTACTTTTACTGATGTTGATGAATTATATAATTGTTTCTTATATATAGGATCGTAGTATACTTATGTAAATCATAAAATACATGGCAATAACAGACTACAAATTCTTATATAAAACATGAATTTAAGGCTTAAATATATTTTTAGTTCTAAGTTATCATTTTTTTCATTTTTAGTTCTTGTAACTTCATTTTTCTAAATTTTGGTCCCTCAAGTTGACACATTTTCAATTTTGGTCTCGGCTCATTTTTAGTCATTGTAAGCTTCTAGTTTTTTAATTGTAGTCCCTTTAATATTTTAATTTTTTCATTTATAGTCCGCACAAGTTCGTGTTTATAGAAATCAAAATTGGAAAAATACAAATTTACAAAGACTAAAATTGAATAAAATTTCTTATATTAACCAAAATTAAAAAAGTGTAAACTTACGTAAACTAAAATTAAAAATAAATAAATAAATAAACTTTTAGAAGACAAAAAAAAAAACATATTTAAGTCTGAATTTAATGATAAAAGAACACTGCTAATGATTAAAAAAACATGAATTTTTCAAAACTATGGTGGATGAGGAAAAGAAGGAGAATAAATTTTATTAGAGTGAGTATGAGCTGGACATTGTAATATTATAAAAATTATTATTTGAAATATGAGTATACCTCGTCTATTTTTTCTGAGTGATCTCCAAGCCATAACTACGCCCACTATTATTACGAGGACAACAATTGATGCTGCTATAGACGAAACTAATGGAACAATATTAGACTTCTTCTCTTCGCATGACCCTATCAGCTGACAGAGACCAGTATTTCCATCCAGACTGGAATGAATGAATGCCAGTTATCAATTTTATTGTATCTTTCCAGGTGTAAAATAGTACATAAGTCTCCAAGAAACATTTTTCTTTTATTAATTATAAATAGCTAGGCTAAGAGCTAACCTCAACTGCAAAGACTTATCATCTGACTTTGCCATAAGAGCATCTGGAATGGAACCTGTGAGATTATTCCTGGACAAATTACTGCAAAAGATGTTGTGACGTGCATTTTAATTAGATACATAATTAGGAGTGTGAGACATGGAAAGTCTTTTGTGGTTGTAGCAATGCTCAATTATATTCACAACTTACAGGATCTTCAATTGTGGTAAATTTGCCAAAAGTTTTGGCACCTTTCCCACCAATTCATTGTTTGACAAATCCCTGCAACATTTGGTTGATTTTGACAACTTAACCTCTTTGCATCATCAATGATGTTTTTGCAAAAGGGTTGTGTATTGATATTGAAACACTTAAATAAATTCAGTAAAAATTAATAGAAAAAACTTACAAAATCTCTAAATTTGCGAGGTTAGAGAATGAGACATCTATCTCGCCGGATAATTTACTTGAGCTCAAGTTTCTGTTTAAATTTCATTAAGAATATAAGTTTTGTCATTGTAGAAAAGAAAAAAAGGGTGAAATAAAGCAAATTGCTTGCATTCAACAAACAATATCACTATACAAGTTATACATTGACGTGGCTATGAGAAAACCGTGCCACTAATTGAGTTAAAAAAAAAAAAAAGTAAACAAATAAGTTTGACAGTACGTATTTAGATATCTGTGAAGCTAATTAGTACTAAAATAAAATCTATCACACGAATGCACACGAATTCAAAACTAACTAATCATGTTGTTATTGCTTAAAAAGGAGAGAATAAAAACTACATCAATCAGTTAATGGCGCATAAGATTCATATGGTTTTCTTATCATTTTCCTTTGGATATTGTGTGGATAAATTTCTCCATACATAAATACTTATAAAAGTAGAAAATGACTGAAAATGTGAAAAAATATATATATTTTCATAAGTTAAACTAAACTGTTAGAGAAACTAAAATGATAATAAAAAAAACTAAAATGAGAAAATTTCTATAAATAAACTTAATTATACATAAGTTTATTCTAATTTATGAAAGTTCTTTTTTTTCTCTTGTACTTATTAATTACTTATGAAAAAGCTCATAAAAAAAAAATCTTAATCACCTTATCTTTCCTAAGATTTTGGTGCTACGAAGCATTTTCTTCGGTAAAGTTATTATTTTGTCATTGAATACTTTGTAATGACATTTTTTGGATCTAGTGATTAGCAATCACATCAGATAATTTCCACAAAATTAGTGAAGATATTTTGAGAATTTTACTTACAGTGAAATAATTCTTGGAGTGTCTCCGGTTCTACAAGTTAGACCATCCCATGTAAAACCCATTGGTCCGCAGGGATCTCCTTGCCACTTGATTCTGAAGATCTTATAGATATCTTTGATGCGTTGGATAGCGTCAACTGTTATTAATTAATTAGTTTCCAATAATAATCAAAATTTTAGGATTGAGATAATGAATTTTGGGATAAAACAAAAAGTTTCAATATGTAGACAAACACATGATAATTAAGGATCAAAATTATTTAATATTACATTTACATAATTCTTTTAATGAAAATATATCCCGTGAAAATATATGAGAGGTAAGAGAATAGTAGTTAATCTTAGTATACAACTATACTTGAATTTGTCCCCTCAAAAAAACTATACTAGAATTGTGAAAAAGTATAATTAGTTTTAATTTTAGTAATTACAATCTATTTAAATTTATAAGATTGAGATTTATTATTTGTTAGGTTTCGAAAAGAAAATGAAAAGAAAAATACTTAATTGTAAATTTTATCACTTAATTTTTATTATTTCACAAATTTTACCATTATAATTTTCTTTTCACGAATTTTATTATCTAACTTTCATTATTTCAAAAATTTTACCTCCAAATTCTTTTATTGTGCTTATTTTTCCATTACATTTGTAACAAAATAACTTCATTTTCTTTTTCTTTTGACTTTTCTTGTTACCACGTAAGTATGGTAAAATGCAAAAAAAAAAAATGAAACCTTAAATGATAAATTTTGAATAAAAATTTAGATAATAAAATTTAAAAAATAATAAAAATTGTATGATAAAATATACAATTAAGTCAAAGAAAAAAAATGAAAAGAAAAGAAAAATAGAAGTAGAAAATGTGAAATAGTTTTTAGACTAAATTTTTTTCCTTCCTTCCTTATTCACACTTCCAAACGAACGAACGAAGGGATGCCATAGGGACTCAATCCTTCACATGTCAGTCATTCATTGGGTTATTTTAGGTCTCTACCAAATGAATGCTTAAAGCATAATAGAACTCATTTTGGGTTTTGACTTCATTTTTTTTTGTGGGTCTTGTATGTCCACTTCATATTCAAGAACTCACTTTTTTCCTCAAACGGTAAAATTAAAATGAATAGTTCTTACCTTAATTTTTTGGGGCCCTTTTTGAATTTTTTTCTCACACGGGGACGCCCCCCACTCCCTCACTTTGCCTTTTGTCTTCTCTTCTACCCTTCTAGCGCATCTTTCTCTCTTCCCCTGTACTTCCTATACTTCTCCCACTCAGCCACTCCCTGTACCCCTTCCACCCACCCACCTCCACCCATTCTTCCTAGCGTCAGCAGTGGACGATATATAAATCATTTTCATATTTCTATCTCTCTCTCGAAGTATATTATGTTATGAAGGATATATATAAGAACAATTAATTGCTTTTGAATAAGTAAAATTAGTAAAAATGATAAATATATAACTTAAGAAATAGAATGAAAGAAAGTTACCATCATCTTGGTGAGTGGCTGAAACATACTGAGGATCTGGAACCACTCTATAAATCTCATAGGCATTAAGCATGGCGGGTTTGTCAGACTCAGTGGTGGCTTTAATAAAAATATTATTAACTCCCATCCCTTCTTTTATAGAAAGTTCTAGGGTTTTTGGCTCCCAGTACGAAAGGGTCATGGTTTCTGTGACATTCTCATCAACATTGTTGCCATTAACAATAATATTCATTATCCTTTTTTTATTATTATCTGCCCTTTCCTCAAAGTCGAAAAAATGAAGGTACACTTTATATTCAAAATTCGTGTCGTTATAACTCCTCCAGATATTCACCGAATCAGACAACCTCAACGCACTGACTGCTGTGTTCAGAACTTCTATCGGCAGTTTGTAAGAATCATTCAATTTGTCCAAATCAATAGCTAATGATGTGTTCATTTCTTTCTCATTACGTGTTACTTTTCTTGCATACCAAGACCTACCATATTTGTCACCAACATACCTAACATGATCCAACAAACAATATTTATTAAGCATTTAGGTTGCACCACAAGAAAAAAAAAAAAAAAGCAATTCATATATCACACTCCAAACCACATTGGCTTGATAGAAAATACAATCATCACTTGAATTTTTGTGACTATTGTATTTATATATGTGTGTGTCGGTTCGGGGGCAATTGTTCTAGAGTAAAACATCTGTTTTATACTGGTAAAGTTGACATTGTTTCTTCAAAGCAATATCGGCTGGAAAACAATATAATTGTTCCAGAATAAACCTTCATTTAATTCTTAAAAAGCAGGCAACGCAACTCCGACTTGGGAGTACTTGTTCGGGATTACCCCAAGATAACATCAAGATAAAGATTCATCATAAAAGGCGGAAAATATGTCAAGACCAACATAAAATTAATACAACATCGTTGTAAGCTACAAAACATCATAAGTACCCCTAAAGAATGATATATCCAACGCAAATCAGGATATGACACGTGGCACAAAGGACTCTACTTACAATTATGACCCCACATTTTTTTGGATCGACTGACAAACTTTAATATATATACATATATAAATACTAGGTACCAGCAGTATCAGCAGTATTAAACAAGACAATTACAAAAGAGAAACTTGTCATGAATGTTAACAACCTATGTGTATCATGTATTTATATCAGTGAAGGATATAAATATTGCATAACCAGGAGATATGAAAAAGTCCCACAAATAGAGATACATAGTAAGGCTCGAACACATACCAACAAAACCAAATACATTCTGGAATAAGTCCCACCCCGGACAACATTAATTCCAATATGTAATCCCAAAAGAATTATAGAGCAGGATTCGTAAAGATGGGATCCAAATCATCCAACTGAGCATGGAAGGACTAGCATAAACCACAACATGTTGGCTTTGTAGCCACACCTCAACATTACTTGCCCACTGCACAAATTAAAAATTGGATCCAGCATACCTGTTTTGAAGCCATATCCATACCACAAATTTAATCTCATCTATATCAGGTCCTTCCAAACCACATTGGCTTGATAGAAAATACAATCATTCCTTTTCTTCCAAATGCAAAAGATAACCACGTACCACAAAGACTTTCATATATCACACTCCAACCTAGATCTGCCCTCGCCTAGATTCTACCATAAGTGAGCCTCCAGATTCAGGAAGCATAATAGCAAACACAAGAGATATCCACGAATAGCAAGTTAGCCATACCTGTTTAGCCAACGCATAGGATAGGAAGACGTATATTACTGACTCCAAATGTTGTTGGCATAGAGGGCATAATAGTTCATTTTGTTACACCATAACACTTCTTTTGAAAAGGTTATCCTTAATAGACAACCTATCTCTCAATGATCTACATACAAGAAAAACAACGTTGTATGGCATTTTAATACTCCAAATGTGTGAAAAAATTTCTCTGCCTGCCTCAAGGCCTTCATCTAGAGACACAACATGATAGGCCGAATTTGAAGAGTAGTGCCCTAAAATGGTTACCTTCCAAAGTCAAGAATCTGCAATTGAGCTATGAACCTGAACCCCATCCAAAAAAATGTGCAATTGATGAATAAGTTCATCCTCCCATTCGAAAGTAGATCTTCTCCATTTAATTTCCCAACACCTATCACCTCCAAAACCCTATAATGAAGCCAAATTTTGACCATCAACCCAATCATCCTTCCAAAATCTAATCTTGTCATTTACACCAATCTTACAAAGGACTCCCTTATCAAACCATTTTTCACAATTTCTCTCCCCCACAAACTTTTTTCAAGTCCCTTCACCACAAAGACTTTTTGGAAGGCACCCCCCACACACCAACCCATGCCAGCCCTCATACTTTGATTGTAACACATCCCACCACAAACCTCCCCTTCATGGAAAAGATTCCATGTCCATTTCCCAAAAGTGCTTCATTAAAAAGATCAAACATTTTCACTCCTAGGCCACCCCACCTCTTACTTTTACAAATGTTATCCCATTTCACCCAAGCAATCTTTTTATTTTCAATTTCCCCGCCACAAAGAAATCAGTTTTGAATTCCCTCAATTCTCACACATTCCTCCTTAGGGATCTTAAAAAAAAAAGAGAAAAAAGATAGATAAAGAAAATGAAACAATTTTTAATCAAACACACCCTCCCCTCAAAGGACAAATGTTTATGTTTTCAAATGCCCAGCTTTTTAGTGAACTTTTGGATAATAGGTTGCCAAGTTTCTACCTTCCTAGGATTAGCCCCAATTGTATGCCAAGATACATAAAAGGAAAAGATTGCACCCCACAATTCAACATATAGGCATATCCCTCCACAACTCTTCTCTCCACCTCAATAGCCCCAAAGCAACTTTTGGAGAAATTCACCATCAAACCGGATATAAACTCAAACAATCTAAGGATATATTTACTTGCACGTAAAAACATTTACACTTACCTCGTCAACAAAAATGATGTCGTCGACATATTGGAGCAACAAGACTTCACACTCTTTATCTCCCACTTTGTAGCCCCAAATAAATTTTTAGACTTTGCTTCCCTCATTAGGCCACTCAAGCCTTCCGCCACCACTAAGTATAGGAATTGAGCCAAAGAATCTCCATGGCAAAGCCCCCTTTTACATTTAAATTCTTGAGTTGAACTACCATTCACCAACACTAAAGCCCAACAAAATTCAAGATACTCTTTTATCCATGAGATCCACTTTTCGTTGAACCTCAATCTATGTAACATGTAAAGAATGAAGCTCCAAGAAACCGAGTCATACTCCTTATCAAAGTCAACTTTAAACAAAATGAAACTCTTTTTTCTCCTTTTTACATCATTTACCTCTTCATTCACCACTAGCACATTATGTAACAATTAATTGTCTCCCCCTAAGAAAAGCACTTTGCTTATGGTCAATAACGTCACCCAATACCCTTGTCAACCCATTGGCTAGCAACTTAGCCAATAATACAAGCAACCCATAAAAGATATTGGTCTAAAGTCTCCTAAGATTTTGAGATTCTCGCATTTAGCGATCAAAGAGATATGTGAAGAGTTATTACCTCTAGGAAGAAGTCCATGTTCATGAAATTCCTTCAAAAACCTTAAGATGTCCACCTTCAACAACTCCTAAAATTGGTTGATAAAAAAATAAATCTATTAGGTTTGGGACTTATTAAGCTACCGCACCCAAATATATAGCCTTCTTGACTTCGTCTTCCTTGAAATCCAAGATAAGCACAATATCACAATAGATGATCTTGAAATTTATCTCATTAAGCTTTGGACTCTCCCAATTGTCTTCCACAAATCTCTTCAAAATATTTCTTCACTTCATCTTTAATCCTCCAAGGCTCCTCCAACCATAACCCCTCAACATGTTATAAGCCGCTCAACATATCTTTATTTCTCCACCAATTTATAATTGAATGGAAAAAATTGTATTTGAGCCACCCTATTTAATCCACCTCACCCTAGACTTTTGTCTTAACAAAGATTCATTATTCTTGGTCACCCTCCAAAAATCTTCTTGAAGTTAAAGCTTCTTTAGAAAGTCCTCCTCTTCACACAAGCCACCAAGCTCCACAAGAATATCTAACTCATTGAGTTCCTTTTCTATGCTTTGTTGTTTGTAATGCCAAAAGCATCCAAAATCCATTTCTTCAAAGCTACCTTTACCCCTTAAGCTTTTCTTTTAACACAAAATTCCCCCACCCCTCCACCTTTTGCTTCAACCAAACATCCTTCACCACCTCATGAAACATTCTATCTTGGAACCAACAATTTAGGATCCTTAATGGTTTAGGTCCCCAATCGAAAAGATTATTCCTTACCATAATAGGACAATGGTCTAAAACACCCATATTCAATATATATTGTGTATATCCTTGCGAACTAGACAACCAATCTCTTAATATCAAGACTCTATCTAGTACTCTTATCTTTATAGTTGGGTCTATAGGAGGTGAAGTTTAAGCTCCATGTCTTCAATAAATTGATTAATTTTTTTCATCTCTCTACCACCTTGTGAGCTACTACAAACACCTTGTCTTCCACTTATCTTCCTAATACATTTGAAGTCTTCCATAGCACACCATCCAGTGATATTCGAGCTTGATTTATAGTTTCTTAACTCTTGCCATAATCTTTGTTTACCTTCAAGTTGCATGGTGCATAGACATTGACCAAGGTAGGTTCTCTATCTCCTTCTCTTCAAACTCCTTCTAAACCAAGGAACCCATGTCCATGAAAAGAATTGCTCAATTGAAAAGCATCATTATTCCACAAACGCATCATCCCTCCGACCGAATTGAATGATGGAGACATTTCCCAAAGTACCTCATGATCACCCCCACAGAGCATAGCAAACTCCTTATTAATGGCTTCTTTTTTTTTTGTTTCTTGTAAAAACAAGAGTTGTATTTGTTCTCTAGTGACCAATTCCCTCAAAACCTTGACTTTTATTCTCCCCCAAAGACCCATAACATTGTATGTGAACATCGTCATTGGCATTTTTCATGACTCCCCTCCTTCTTTAGGAAGCCTTGACCCCCTTTTGTTTTACACTCTATGCTCCATGCATTTGGACAATATTCTACACAATCATATCATCTTGCTCAACAAAAGTTATCCCTAGACTCTTTCCCACCTCCCAAATCATTTTTGTCTCTGCTACTTCATTTTTGAGCCAGATAATTTTATTGCAGTAACAAATATTGTAGTACGTAATGAAATTACTGAAAAAGAGACATGTTTGCCTATTCATTCTTCTCCTCCTCTTGACACTTGTAGTTTTGCATTGTTCCTCTTTCCAAGAAGATGAAGCAAATGACTCGTTAGACGTAACACTAAGAATGGGCCATCACACTACCCCGTGGTGTCCCTCTTCAAGTAGTTTATTGGTTGTCCTTCCGCCCACTATAATTATCTTCTAGACCCACATGGAGTGCCAAACCAATATGGTCTTCTTTAGACAAAATCGGTACACGTATTGGCGTGTTAGAGAGGATATCTATATGGGCCTCTCCTACGGGTCTCGGACCCACTATTGGAGAAGTCTCAAGAACAAGGTCTACTTGGTATTTGCTAGCACTATCAAGTTGAAGTTGTTATTGGGCTACTAGCCCAACAAATTCCAGAAATGCATAGCATTAATTAATGGTTCCTGCTAACTAGTGTTTTAAGGACACTGATTAAAGAAATAAAAGAAAAAATTAATTAAGATTATAGAAGAGCACTTAAAAATCATAGAGAAGTGCATTTTTATATATTCCAATAAAAAATTATTTAAAATTTGTTAACATTTTTGACACAATGATACCGGTTAACATTTACTGTCTCTCATCTCAAATATAATAGAGAAAAAAACATAACACGTTAACTAATAAAGTTAATTAATCATATTTAATTTTCATTTTAATTAAAATATTTTTTAACTTATTTTTCATTAGAGCTTGATATCAATGATAAGAAAGAGTTATTGAAACTAGAATCTCAATTAAATGAATAGTATTTTAGAGATAATAATATTTAATAAGATAAAATTAATTAAAATTTTCTTATATTTGAGAAAAAAATGTAATTTGTTTTTATATTTGAGACTAAAGGAAGTAACTTAATTTTGTCAATAGATAGCAATGTATAACATATATAAAGTCAAAGAAATATATGAATTATATAAGCCAAGTCACCTTAGCAATTCGTCCGTTGTAGATACGCCAAGTGTAACTCTGGTGAGGAGATCTAGCGTCTGAAAAGTAAGCGAATGTTGATAAATAGCAGTATTGGCCAAAGGCCATAACTCCAACAATGAAATGAAAGGTATCCCTTGGTCGATGTTTACGAGACAGAAATCAATTGTGTCTGTTAAGCTGAAATAAATTGCTCAACTCGACGAGTGGTATCAGCCACAGTGAATCGTATGAACGTGAAGTTAGTGACATCAATATACAAATCAAAAGTTGGGGGTTTATGTTTATTGTCATAGTTTCCATATGCATAGTAACTCCTCACAATATATCTGTTGTTCTTTCCCTGTTTGGGTTTCAAGGTATAGCAATTTCTCTTGCCATCAGGAAAGCTTCTCAATGAGATCAGCTGCTTCCGAATTTGAGATTGATAATTTAAGCTGTTATTTGATGATATGGTATGAATTTGACCAAATTGGATATCATCATCTTGATACTGTATGCGGGTCGTGTCAGTGTAGCCCTCCTTTACCCCACAATCAATGCTTATCACATCTACAAATTACGATTGCATCAAAAAATTAAGCCTTGTGGAGTACATATTAGTATCATTAGGTATGAATTTGTATCCTCCATTTTTACTAGAGTTATAAAATTAAAGCCTAAATCAATTAATGTATCTTAGCTTGAGTTAGCACAGACTAATATTGCAAGTTTGAAAGTGTTAAAATTATGATCTTTTCTAGTTTACTTAAATATCATTTTAAAATCAATATCCATTTATAATAAGTAATGTGATTAATTTTAAATTTTTAAATATATTTTATGTCATTTTAATTTACTCTAATTTTATTTTTAAGTAGTTTTTTTGGCTAGTCTCAATAATTTTAATAAAAAAATAGATTTTTGGCTTCGCTACTAATTACAGTTGTCGAAATTAACATGCTCCAATTGACCTAATTACATAAATTGTGGGCTAAATGAGTGTTATAAAATGATAGCCCAAAACTTCCAAGCCTATTAGGCCTAGTATATATTATTTTATTTATTTTTCTTTTAAAATTCATATAAATTTAGAAAGAAAAAATGCACCAATTTGGCCAACGAGTCAACAAAAACGTAGCATGTAACAAATTCAAGTTGGTTTGGGTCGGCCGAGTTTTCATCCTTTGATGAATCGCGGAACCGACCCATTTGAACACTCTAGCACTAGTAATATATTGATGTCTAGTATGATAAACACTAAGATGGGAGAGCACATGATGTTGGTGCCACAACATAATCTCTCTTAGCCCACCATTGTGATGTCTCCGTCAAGCCACTCCTCCAGTGGTGGCGCCCTCACAACAATAAAAGGTTAACAGTGGCATTTCTCCAACAAAGAAAAGGGAGAGGTAAAATCTGAAAAGTAAAGGAGAAAAAGAGAGGAAAAAAACCCCTAGTCAACCATTTAAAAATTAATATATCTACGGGTTAAAAACAACTTCCCCACAATGGAAGAAGGAAGAAACAAGGAAAAGAACTGGGATTGGAAGAAGGTGCCACCAGTGGAGAAGTAGGTTGAAGGAGACACCACAACGAGATCGGTGGAGAGAGATTATGTGGTGGCACCACCATAGCGACAGTGGTTCTCAGACCTCGATTACAGGGAGAGAAAAACAACACAGTGTTGAGTTGTGAAGTCATAGAGAGTGAAAGAACAAAAGAGAAATAAAAAATAAAAATAAAAAAGGAAAAATGTTGCCACCATTAGTCGTCAATGGCCGCGACTCATGCCAAATTCAAAAAGGGTTTGCCTTTTGTTTTATTTGTACTTTCTTCTTGTTCTTTTCCTTTACCTCTTTCTCTTCCTTCTTCCTTCCGTAATGATTTATGGGTTTCTAATTACAGGTTCAAGGAGTTGTCAGGTGTGGTGCGGTCTTAATGTGCAATGGTGGGATCATTGATTCAAGATAGTGTTTATTGGATTTCATCTCCCACCCTGCATAAGGAGGTTGGAGTCCATGAGCTTCAAGACCACGAGCTCGCGAAAACAAGTGACAAATTATATGGGGTCGATGTAGCCGATTTGCAGGAGGGTGTTGCTTGGGACAAGGGCACCACCATTATAAGTAGCAAAGAAAAAAAAAAACAAATGGAGGGGTAAAATAAAATAAATTAAAAATAGAAATTTCATTTACATCGTTATTAATTTTCACGTGACTCCATTTACATTAAGTTATTAATTTTGATATTGTATCAAAAGCATATGTATCTTTAATATATATAAAAAAGAGTTGTTCAAACCAAATATAAGATGAATTATTGCTAAGGTCATTAATTAAATAAAAATAATTTTGTATTGATTGATTAACGTGTTCAATTGTTGATCAAATATCTTTCTTTTTATAAATACACTAAATTTTAAATTAAATAACATACATTGGTGTTATCAAAATAAAACTTCAATTCTTATTAAAGAATAACAAATTCATTAAAATTTATATCTGTTTTATTAATTCCTATACATCGTAATATACATATACATAGTACTAGTAGTATATAGGTACCTGAATAATCAACATCGGCAAGCTTCCTATCAGCTGGTTCATTGATTTCCGCAGCATCAATAATGAGTGATGAACATGCTGCTAGAACCAGAATCCACTGCAACGCTCTCTCCATGTTTCACACACGTTCACAGAGAGAAATTGAAAAATAAAAAGGGAAGAGAAGATAGGTTGAAACCAGGTTCAATGTGGAAGGAAGAATACAGCTCCTATTTCGAAAGCAGAGAACTAGTGTATAAATACTAATAAATAGCATCAAAGACTAATAATACATTGTAATTAATTAGTCATACCATGTATACTAAACAAAACAATTATTGAGCCGCAGTTTTTTGCCAAATTTGGTAACGGATCAAATTTATGATTTTTTTTCATATTTAGATGTTTTCTTTGATAGATAAAACTGAATAGTACTTATTGAAAATTCTTAAAAATAATAAAAAAAATACCTTATATGATTTTTCATTACACGCAAAAGGAAAATCTATGTGTAGAAATTGTTATATTGAAAAAATTTGCCGACGGACAGATTATTAATAAATACATAAATATATTTATTTTATTATTCTTTTTAAAGTGTTGACGGAGACGAATTTACTTCTAAGTCTTGGTCTGTACAGCTCACAGCTCGCCATATATTAATTGCGTTTGTTTGTGGAGGAATTTTCCGCAAAATATGAAGTGATTATTAGCGGGAATTTAACGGATGCATGTCTTGACTTTGTGCATTTTTGTCTATTATATTATCTGTACCTATTAATACAGGTAATTATTTTTTTATGTATATATTTTTTATTTTTAAATTACTTTTTGATATATATAATTATTTTTATTTGTTTCATGAACTTTTAAAACGTAACTACTTTCACTTTTCTTAAAAAAAACTACTATCACTATTTTTTTAACTATCTTTTCTTTTTTTTTATAATAAATCTCTTTTTTCACTGGTCAATATAAGAAAGTTTGTCTATTATCAATAGGATTGAATAATAATTCTTTTTTGATAATTATTTAAATTCTCTTTTCTTTTGATTTTAGAAACTACCTTACATTTTTGTTTGGTTTTCATATCCTTTATTGTCACTCTCTTGAGTGATGACGTGGTAACTAGTATATCATGTCATCCTTTTATTTTCATTTTCCCACATCATTAATCTTTTTTTAATTATTTTAATGAAAGGTCTAAAAAAATCCCTCTCTACCTGATACTACAAGAAAACACATCTTTAAAGTCTGTCAAATCGACTCTAACAATACAAAACAGACTCTAAAGCATTGGACTTGCATGGAGTCAAATATGTCTTGCCCCTTCCAACTTACTCACAAAAGTGAACTTAGATCATTCTTGCCCTTCCAACTTCGATGCAAGAGTTCTCACAAGATGCAATAATAGTAACCCAGAATTGGAAAATCAAACTAGATGAAAAAAGCATTTTCAGCAATAATGAAATCTACAAACAACTTATCATTCCACCATACACAAATTCAACAATTAGATCTATTCTATGTATAATTGAAATGCTTCTTTTTATGTATAATTGAAATTCCAATCAACAACAAAACAAAACCCTATATCCAACTGACTTATCACAATGAAACACACACACTTTGACTTAAAAATTTTAAAATCAAACTATGAAATCCATAAAACCAAACAACGAAACACAAATCAACGAACCAAAGACAAAAAGGACTTGTCAAACCAGCAAGATGAAGGCATAGTGTAACGCCCCGTGTGCATCCGGCGTGTTAACATTCAACTATGATCGTTAAGCGCAGCAATTAATTTAACAAAATTAATTAGGAAGCAGCTAATAAAAATGACGTCATCATACGTCCATAAATAATAATAACTATGCATTATGTATGGTAATTGCTCATGAAATTACAACAATATTCAATCGGGTGATGTTCTCCCCTCAGGGCTATATATATATATATATATATACATCACAAAACAATGACTCAACGTGCTCTCAAAATAAAACTAAGGTTCACTCAGAACCTTTTCCCGGCTCGGGCTCTTGTCTGGAATCCCTTGGACTACCTCACTACCCGGGCCTCTTGCCTAGGAGTCCACCGTCCTCTCTCTACTCATCACCTGCAAGGACATATAATCCCCAACCGGGGTGAGATATAAATCTCAGTAAACTCTGGGTCCTTGGACGTTTCTCCTCCCCCGGGTTCACTCTTCACGATACATAGCATCAAAATGGCATCACATAATCCAACCATCCCGACTGTCATAAAATGCATCACATGTATATAACAACACAGATATAAAGAGAGAAGATCATCCACTTAAGGGCACATTCTCTATATATCGTTGCCTGGGGAAGATCATCTACTTAAGGGCACATTCTCCCAGGACTTTCGTAGACACTGCCTAAGGAAGATCATCCACTGAAGGACACATTCTCTTAGGAGTCTGCTCGGAAATATATGGCTCTTCCAAGAGAGGATCATTCTTATAAGGGCACACTTTCTCAGGGTTTTCATATATACTAATTGACAACTTAGAGTTGTTCCACATGACTTTGGCTCTAAGGAAAGTCCATATTTAGTCCATTCTACTGGCCAGAGAATCTCATCATTCACAGACACATCATCACAGTGTACATCATATACATGTTCTTAATAAAAAGGCAGTAACACACAATTTCAATACTACATACATCATGACATACAATTACCATCACTCCCTCAGAGTATGGTGGAACACAGTTAGGGGAAAAACTCCCAAGAACAGAGACCTTACATGCTCTAAGAGTGTCGTTGGTTCTTCCCAGCCTCGAGGTCGCGACCGCCCATGTCCCTTGTATCACGCCTGCAAAAGCATGCAAGAAGATGAAACGGTTAACACTAGTTGCATGCAAACAGTCCAGGATAGTCATCGACTATTGCATGTAAGCTGTCCAGCTCAGGCCCACATGGTCTCTAAACCTCTCAAAACACAGACTCAAGATAACCGAGTAGACATGAGTGTCTTACCTCTATAACTTCCAGGAAGGCTAGAGATCAGCGTCTCCAAGCTCGAATGTCCTTAGAATGCTTTCCTTCCCTTAAAACCAAAACTCTGCAAGAGTTCTTGGGGAAGATGGTTTCTCTGTTTGATGGTCTTTGGAGAAACTAATGTTGGAACCTAGCTACGGGGTGGTTCCTTTCGACTTCTCAGTTGCATGCAAGGGTTTTTGGTCAAGGGTGAGTGGTTATGAAATCTCTCTCACTAGGAACTGGAGGAAACAGAGAGAGGAAGAAGGCTATAGATGTCAAATTTAACTTAGTCATCGTACACACTCGCTGCCGGTTTCAGACCACTCATCAAAAGCCTACCTTGTAAACTTGGAATCGTAATCTGGACACCCTTGTGTAGGCTCATGGGACCTATACGATCAAAGCCTTACCTGATGTATCAATCAAGTGTTGTATATTTTTAATCAATTACAACGTTTATGAAATCGATTGCATAGTGTTGGGTCCGCCCTTATCCGACCTCGTTCGGGTTCTTACCTTGGCACTCCACAAGTTCAAGGTTCCGCCCTCTACTGACCTTATCCGACCTCATCCGACCTTGTTCGGGTTCCTACCTTGGCACTTCACAAGTCCAAGGTTCCGCCTTCTACCGACCTTATCCGACCTCATCCGACCTCGTTCGGGTTCCTACCTTGGCACTTCATAAGTCCAAGGTTCCACCCTCTACCGACCTTATCCGACCTCGTTCGGGTTTTTACCTCGGTATCCTTTCCTCCACGTCAGCATTGCTCCATAAAGGTGTTGTTACCCCTCCGAAGTGTCCACCCGGTCACACTAATCTGGGTTCCTTGTTAATACTCACTTTAAGAAACGCGAACTCGGATCTGTGGCAGGTCGTTATTATCACAACTACCTCCTAATAATGTCAGTCATTATTATATTAAAATGTCAACATGGACACCTAAAACCTTACACATAGAAGAAGAAAGAGGTGGGTGCTCAATATTTTATGGTTGATGTTGCAAAACAAAGTGGTGTCAAAGAGGAAGTGCAGGTTTGGTTCGGGGTTGGACGCGAGTTTGGTTTGGGGTTGGGTTGATTTCCATAATGGAAGGGTGATGAGGGTTCTATGGCAGACTGGCTGAGAAAGAAACACATAGAGGTCAGCCGCAATAGATGTTTGGTGGAGGAGAAGGAAAAGAGGAAGAAAGGGGTGGAGGATTAGGGATGAAGAATGGTTGTGGAAGAAAAACATAAAGGGCATTTTAGACCTTTCAAACAACTAGAGTAAAATTTAGAAAATAGTGAAAACAAAGAAATTTGAGTTAAAACAACCCTCTAAATCAAGGTAAGAGCAAGAAAAATGCATTACCGATCTAATAGCCTTACTATCTTTCTTTTTATCATTCAACTTCACCTTATAAGCTCTTAAGTAAGAACCTTTAAAAATGATTCTACACAACAAAAAACAATAGAGTTGATGATATGCAGAATTTGGGGAACAAGAACATTAAAAACAAGAACAACAAGGAACTCAAGAGACTTTTTTTTTTAGGCAAGATCAAAGAAAGGTGTACATAACTGACAAAGCAAATAAAATAAGAATTAAACTTTTGTGAGTAAGAGAATATAAGATGAATTGACACTTTTTTTTTCTTTTTTTGTTTGAAATCTTCTTTTGATTGTGAAACAAGTAATTTGAAGTAAAAGAATTGACTACTACCAAAAAATTGTTTTTTTGCAACTTTCTGTTTTTTGCACAAATTTTTCTTTCTTTTTTATAATAGAATAGAAAAGAAGAATCACAAAGATAAGAAAGGAATATGAACAGAATTAGACAAACAGAACAAAAGAAAACAAAATATAAGAACTAGAATGAAACACAAAGATTGACACAAAAGAAGAAACAAACAACAAAATAAACTTTTTTGTTTTTATAAGGATTCAAAAAGACAAACAAAGAAAGGAGAGATAAAACCTAAATTTAAGAGATGAAGCTCTGATGTCAAATGATATGAATTTACCTGCAAATCGTCTTGAAAACAAGTAAAGAATAGATAGAGCAACTTGGCCATAATCGTGACCTGTCGATAAAATCAAAGTCGTCAAGGAAAGCATGACCCTAACCATGATCTGTCATTAGAAGCAACACTTTAAAGTTCTTAAACCTAATAACAAAGGGAAAGCTCTCAAAATAGAGAAACACTCAATTTGATTAATCTGAAAATTTTATCTTTAAAACTTGCATGAGGTTCTTGCTTATAGGTTATGCTAAGCAATCCTTGAAGTACAAGTAGTGAACTTTCACTAAGCATTAATTACCCACTAACGTTAACTTCCCACTAAGCCTTTTATTCAATTCCCACTAACCATCACAGTGGTTCATTAAGTCTTACTAACCATTAAAATGGCTTAGGTAGCCCAACAACACTAAAAACTAACCTAGAAAAAATGAAAAGACATCTGAACTTATTCCACCCAAAATTAAAAGTGAAAATTACATGAATAAGTAAATGAACTGAATTAAGTATTCATCCCAAAAGCTAAATAATCCATCCAAATAAATTTCAGCTCATATATGTATCTTGAGTATTCAGTGTTGGGCTAATTTTACTCTCCAAAATATTGTCTTGAAGTTTGCTGAAATAGTCTTTAAATTATAGATGTGAGACAATTTTTGGATTGAGCTTTAATTTAGCTAAATGTTCTTTAGAATGCATATCCATGATTAAGCTTTGAAAATTATTTTTTCTCCTTTTAGTTTCTACTTTTATCAATGAGTTTTTCATCCGTAAAATATATTTGAAATAACTTGGCCTTGGCAGATTCATGCCACTTGGACTGCAAAATTCACTAGAATGTGACTCTCATATTGTTGTTTCCCATGTTCAGAAGGGTTGTGGCTCGTCTCATCCTTATATTTCTATGGTTGATTGTATTAAAAAAATCTTCAAGAACCAATGGGTGGTTCATATGAACCATACCTACCATGAGTCCAATTGTTGTTGCTCTACCTACCTTGCACTATGAGTTTTTTTAGTATGCTTCTAACATTTTTCATCTTGCATTTTTATCTCGCATGGTTTTTTTTTGTATTGTCTAAACATCTAATTATAATTATTGGTTTGCAGTTGCATCCAAAATGTATGTCATTTTTCCTGCGTCATGTATGATCCTTATTTTTAATGTGTATATTAGAGATTTTTCACTACTAGAAAATCACATATTAGCCACCAAAGAAATTAGTGGCTAAATTAGAAAAATCAATCAATGTTGAGTTTAGAAACCGAATCATATCAGTTGGTAAAACCCAAGTCACTCAACCCTCAGTGACCATATTTATCATCGGTTACTGATTTAGCAACCTGATTTTTCGGTCACTGTCGAATTGGTCGCATATGTTTATTGGAAACCAATATAGAAACTTAATATTTTGGTTTATCTTGTTTGCCAACTTAATTGTCCTTTAGGTTGATCTGCATGTGACTAATATAAATTAAAAGGATGAAGAAACAAATGTGTGACACGATTTCATTCTCCTGATTGGTGTGATTCTAGCTTTTCTTCGTGTAATGGGAGGGTACAGGGAAATATTAATTGTATGTTGGAGTGGAGTGGGAGTTACTAACATGAGTGGAGCGGATTTTTTCCAACTCTAATAAGCAACAGTTTAGGAGTGCACTGAATGTTTTGTTAGCAGTTCAGTTTTTTTATAAACTGAATGAAAAATGACAGAATAGGTTATGTTAACTGGGCAACATGGGACTTCAATTATGAAAAAGATTAAGAAAAATGTAAAGAACATATGAACGAGGATGGACCAATGAAAATGAAATAAAAATAAAGTATACCTCCATAGATGGTTGGAGTTATTCTGCCCAAATCCAAGAGCAAACCAAATATCATAAAAAGAAACTTAAAGACTACTTCAAACAAGGCAAGATAGGCCTCTTAATTTGATTGCAATAAGTTTACATGAATTTATGGAAATTTCTCACAAACCAAAACAAAATACTTCTACATCGATTCAACTTTATTTGACGTTTAACATGTATCCCTAGTGAAAATAGGTCCAATTTATGTATAAATCAAATTTATGTTGAACTAATTTAGGCGGGAAAAAATCCTACCTAGGATTTGGACCTATATTTGATTCACTAAAATCAAGTTGCACAGAGTCCATGAAGAATGATTCTCTCGGGTTGCTCACGTTCTGTTGAAGGGATATTTCCAGAGACAAACAATCCTTTAGTTCTAAGGTTATGTGGCTAATGTCAGGCCTTTGGATGGCCACATCAGGAAGGCATGACATGGTTATCTCTAAAAACCTCCAAGCTGAAGCAACTTGATAATTTCCATTTAACCTTGGATCAAATATTGCATGGATATCTCCAATTTCATATTTGAGTTTAACCCAAGAATGTATGTGAATTTCATATTTGAGTTTAACCCAAGAATGTATATGACTAGGTTTGTCAGGAGTTCCTCTTATTGCTGGTTGACCAGTAATAAGTTCAAGCAAAACCACCCCAAAACTGTAAACATCACTCCTTTTATATTTAGAGTCCCACTGGAGTGATACCTGTAAAGATATTATTGATCAAGAAGTAAGAAAATATACAAATAACCACAATATAGCAAATAAATTACATGATTCAACATGATTTAAAGTGTAAATTCTACACATGTTATTTTTAATATGCTAATTTTGAACCTTGGATTGTAGTATTTCAATAACTCTAAAATTTAATATTTAAAAGTCAAATTATACTATATTGTGAAATGAGGGCCTATATTGCATAAACTTAATCCGACGTTATAATGATTGACAACTAAATTTTGTTATACTTACTCAGGATCAAGGTAATCCGGTGTACCAGCTGGGGAATTAGTTAAGACATGAGTGTCATTGTCATTTGCAAAAGTTATAGAGTCCAAAGTCTGAAATCTTGGCATGCATGTTTTCATCTAGTAAGATGTTGGAACATGCCATGTCTTTGTGAATTATAGGTGGCTTGCATCCATTATGCAGATAATCCAATCCTGTACATTTCTGATAATAATTAGTTTTACACTTGCTATAGTTGTAACAAGCTATTTCTATGGGGTAAGAAAAATAACAATAGGACAATGGGCATTAATGAACTTAGTGTTGTTCATTTACCATTTGCTGCATCTAAGGAAATTTGAAGTTTGTCATTCCATCCCAAGATAGTTGGCCTTTTATCTGAAAAAGAAGCTTAATAGACTTGTTTATCATCATTAAGCATACTATCATTATATTATATTGAAGACTTGTATATGTTTCATAATGATTTGATCTTGTAATCATTGAATCAAAATGATTTATTTATGATATTGGTTATGAAAAAAACTCATACAAATTTATTAAATATAACTCCTGTAAAAAATCATTACTCTCTATGTTCAAATCGATGTCAAATTTGTCTTTTTAATTTAATATTAATTATTTTTTCTACTAATATATCTAATAAGTGTCATTTTAATTTGTTAATGTAATATTAATATTAAGATTAATTTTGTAAAATCAATAATCTATTTCATCTTATTAGCTATTCTTGAGTTATATAAAAATATCTAGGACGTACGAAACTTATTTTAAAATGGGGAAAGTATAATTAAAATATAAGCGAAGTTAAAATTATAAATATCATTAATATATACACAACGCTTGGATTTATAATCCCTTCAAAATTTAACACTAGAATTTGATGACATAATGCCTTATTTTATGAAAATCATAACTTATACACTATATGTTGAATTTTTTTTAATAATGTTTGTGATCAAAATGCATTATTGCTTTACTTGCAGTTTCTCTATTTCATA
>CM023942.1:13312474-13362112 GCA_013407115.1 Glycine latifolia
CATTTTCTCCTTTCAAGTGTGAATTACATGCAATAATGGATTTGTATTTATTGTAGGCCACCTCATTTATTATGCCCTTGTTTGATCATGTCGCCCACCTCATTTCTTTGAATCATATTTAGTTTTTAAAGACTTGAATTTAATAGATAATATAAAAGTTTTAGACAATCTATCAACTAAAATAAGAAATCATTTTTATATAATTTTATATAGGATAATTATTTTAAAAGTTAATAACTATAATTTGTTATA
Organism: Glycine latifolia; assembly: GCA_013407115.1. Taxonomy (NCBI): domain Eukaryota; kingdom Viridiplantae; phylum Streptophyta; class Magnoliopsida; order Fabales; family Fabaceae; genus Glycine; species Glycine latifolia. Next base: position 13,312,727 of record CM023942.1, read on the forward strand.
TGTAAAAATCATTTGCATTATCAGTATGTATATTATTTATTATAAAAAATAGTATGAATTATAAGGAGATTTTTTACTAATCAATGTCTTAATAACATCAATTAAGAACTTAAAAATAAAATGTAAAAGAATGACATATTTAACGTTATAAGTGTGATCATTTCATGATTTTTAATAAAATATATTAAATTTACTAATTAGAGCATTGTAATTAGTAAATTTAATATTTACTAGTGATTTGGAATTTACTAGTGATTTGGAATTTTAGGGTAAAAAAATAAAACAGAGATAAATATTAGAGACTAAAACTAATTAATATTTTTTTTAGAGATTAAAAATAAAGATTTTAAAAATTATAAACTAAAAACATAATTCAGCCAATATAAAAAACTGCGAGAGATAAAACAAATGCTCATTATGACAAAACAAATGAACATTGACCGATTCTCTGGAAATTGACTTTTATCGACAATAGGACCCAAAATATTAGTTGTGTGGTACTCCTTGGTTGGAAATACTATACCGTAGTCTTTTGAAACTTTCTATATCAATCATGATTAGGAGAAGGAAAAAAAATATCTCAAAATAATTATTATTTTTATTTTTAATATAATATTATTTTTTATTTATATCCCTTATCAATCATGATTGCTCTTTCTTATTATAACTTTTGTGTAGGAGAAGGAAAAAAATATCTCAAAATAATTATTATTTTTTATTTTTAATATAATATTCTTTTTTATTTATATCCCTTATAATATTAATGATAGATCTTTTAAAAAAAAGACTTTATCAAAAATATGATGAACAACAAATTTATAAATGAATTAATGATGATATAAGATTAAATTTATAAAATTATTATTTTATTTCATTAATTTATTATTTATTTATCTGTGTAAAACAACTTATGATGACTGCTATCTTTGGACGGAGGAAGTAACGTATAACAGGTATTATTTTTTTCTTCTTTTCTTTAGGAGGGGACAGGGAGAGAGGAGGGTCACAATATTTTTTTATTTACAACTAGTTTTTAAATTCGTGTGATTTACCAGCACTTTAGTTGTCTATTTATACTTTATTGTCTTTAAAATTGTTGAGATAATGCGTAAGAAAATAGAGACGAAAAAAATTATCCACATTACTACAAAAATAAGTTTTAACATCTTTTTGTTAACACAAAATGTAAGGTAATATTTTTTAAATGAAATATCATCAGTAATATCGATGTTAGAAAAATCAATGTTAACATCGATTTTTAAAAAATTGGTGTTGTGAATACTCATTTAACATAGATTTTGTAAAAATCTATGTTAAGATTACCATTTCAACATTAATTTTTTAAAAATCGATCTTGTGAGCGGTTATTCAAGGTTCATATATCATACATGCAGTGTGTGTCAATCTGGCTAGAAATTAAGCAAGAAAGAAAGGACAAAGAAGTTTTCAGAGACCTTCACACCACCACCAACCCCTTCTCCTTCCACTCCAGAACCGCTTCATGTGCCACCATCGACACTCTCCTAGACCTCGAAGGAAAAGCCCATGCCACCTTCTATTCCATCGAACCAACCCTCTGCAACCTCCCCCGCACCCTCTCCTAGACTTGTTTATCATCATTAAGCATACTATCATTATATTGAAGACTTGTATATGTTAAATAATGATTTGATCTTGTAATCATTGAATGAAAATGATTTATTTATGATCTTGGTAATGAAAGAAACTCATACAACTTTATTAAATACAACTCCTATAAAAAATCATTACTCTCTATGTTCAAATCAGTGTCAAATTTGTCTTTTCAATTTAATATTAATTATTTTTCTACTAATATATCTAATAAGTGTCATTTTAGTTTGTTAATGTAATATTAATACTAAGATTAATTTTGTAAAATCAATAATCTATTTCATCTTATTAGCTATTCTTGAGTTATATAAAAATATCTAGGACGACACTTATTTTAAAATGGGGAAAGTATAATTAAAATATAAATGAAGCTGAAATTATAAATATCATTAATATATACACAGCGCTGGGATTTATGATCCCTTCAAAATTTAACACTAGAATTTAATGGCATAATGCCTTATCTTATGAAAATCATAACTTATACACTATATGTTGAATATATAATTTTTTTAATAATGTTAGTGATCAAAGTGCATTATTGCTTTACTTGCAATTTCTCTATTTCATGCATTTTCTCCTTTCAAGTGTGAATTACATGCAATAATGGATTTGTATTTATTGTAGGCCACCTCATTTATTAAACCCTTGTTTGATCATGTCGCCCACCTCATTTCTTTGAAGACATAAACATAAATCATCTCCTTTGTTTGGTTTTGTGAAATATTATAATTCTAGCCTTTCGTATTAAGAAATAAATCTTTTTGTTTTTCAATTATGTGATTCACAATTTGAAAACTAGAAAATAATCATGATATAATTAGAAAACAGTCTTAATGAGAATTGTTAAATGCCCTTTGTTGTTTTGTTATTGATACATCATCCAGAAGTGAAAGAAATAAGTGGCCACTCCAAATCAATGAGTAAAATAAATTTTATGATCACATCGTAGCAGAGCTCTTAAATGAATAGGTCTTACTCTCTTATGTTATGAAGAATTTGAAACTTAACAAATCTGACAATTGTTCTTGGAGGTTCCCTTTAGGGAGATATTCATAAATAAGTGCTTTAGTGACACCTTCGTCAGTGTACCCACCAGAGAAATCACATTTATATGATGAACAAGCATTAAGAATTTGGCCTACATTTCCAAGTTTAGAAATGTTAAATATATTGACTAAATGAAAAATATATTTTTGAATTGTATAAGTTCAAGGAAAGTAAAAAGAAAAAAAGTATAGTACTAATGAATTCTTGCACCTAACCTCTGACTTTAACTCCTTATAGCCTTGATTTGATGATACAGAAAGTGTCTTTAGAACAACTCTTTCGCCACTTTGAATAGTACCAAGGTAAACCTCATAAAATCCACCTTTTCTAATCATAGTTTTGAAACCATCAGTGATACTATGAACCTGAGAAAGAAAATGCTTGATTATTCAATTTTGGCGGCTCTTCATTTTCATTTGAAGTTGATATCCCTGGACTAATGTAAATAACAAAAATCACATACCATTTTGATTGGAGCCTTTTGAAACTTGGAATTATTAATGATTAACATTCCTAATGCATGTAGTAGTGGAAAACTAAGGAGAAAGGTGAATTAAAAAAAATTGTTGGAAATTGAATTAAATAATTACTAGAAAAAAAACCATTAAGAAGAAGCTAGGGCTGTTGAATCCTTGTACAAAAGTATAATCTAGTAGAAATAGAAAGAAAGAAATAAAAAGTAATAATAAATATTAACTAGTATTTATATAAAAATATTTTATATATATATCATCACTCTATATTCAAAAGGAAAAGAATAAGAATACATTTGATTACAATGAGTGTTACTATATGAATTACGAGTATACCTCGTCCATTTTTTTGAGTGATTTCCACACTACTAGATAATAGGTTTTTAATATCGATTCTTTTTTTACTTTTAATATCAATTTTTAACCGATGTTGAAATCGCTAACGTTAAAAGTATCAATGTTAACATCAGTTTTCAAAAACTGATGTTAACATACATTACACAACATCGATTTTGAAGAAAACCAATGTCGCATCATAAGAAATAAACCAAAAAATGTAAAATATACAAAATCAACATCAGTTTTAGGAAAATCGATGTTGTAGTACAACTGACAACATCGATTTTCCTAAAAACCAATGTTGTGTTGCACACAACTGTTAGACTCTTGGCAGGCGTACCAATTGTCGTTGTAAGTTACAAAATTTATAAAAGTTCGTCTCCATAGGAACTTGAGCTACTCAGTTTTTCCAAATAAAACTTAACGGTTTAATAGTTATGTACAACGAGTATGGTCGAAATTTTGATGGTTTTACGGAAATAACAAAAAATAACTAAAAAGTATAAAATGAAATTAATTGAAGAGAACGTAGGATTGAGTTTCATCATTCATACCCTCAGTATCCAATTAATATTATCATGTATAAATCATTTTCTATTATTATTGATGTACACATTAATTCACCCCGAATCGATCTCTCGCAATCGAGAATTCTAAGAATATTTACCAAATATCAATCACTCGCATACGAAGTAAATAACCCAGCATTACAATCATAATCGTGTGCTATTTACAATCTAAACGTTATGCTCTATCCCTAGCAACGTAACGTAAAAAATAAAATCATTCAGTTCAAATTCTAAGAGTACTTCCAAGTTAAACTTAGAATCCAATTTCATGAAACTAGTGATCAAGTAGAATCAAGCATTAAGAACAAAATGAAATTACCAATTATAAATAGAGAACACTTATGCATAAATAAATATTAAAAGAGATACTTAAGGGTAGAAGATTACATCCAATCCTTAAAGAGAAGCTAGCCAATCATTGTGGAGAGCACCTCCTTAATCGAAGAATTGATGAAGGGAACCATCACCACTTCTTTCCGGCAAAGTTTCCACACTAATTCCTTACTTCTCTCACCCTCCCTAAGCTATCCTAAGCTAAAATTACGTTCCTAAGCTTAGAAAATTCGTCCAAGGCGTCCCTTGACCTTCCAAGCATGCTTCCATCTTCACCTTGCATGCCTATTTATAGGATTTGGTCACTTGCTTAAGCTCACTTGCCCGCCCAGGCGAGAGAATTTGGCCTTGTTTCACTCGCCTGGGCGAGTTAAAGCCTTAATAGTGAAGAAAGATCATGGGCCTGGACGAGTTCTGGGCCATTTTGCTTCTAACACCTCCCAAATTTGATTTTTATGCCCTTTTCGCTTGCTTTGCTTGCTTGGATGCTTTGGATACCATCAGAACCTATCAAAATACAAAATATGATTGGACTAATCTTTCAAAATGAAAAACAACCTTTATATAAGTACTAAATACAAATCAACTAGGTTTAGGACAAGTTTACAAACAAATTTACTGAAGTCAGAAAGATAAGTGTCAGTATTGTAACTTGTATTTAACTAAAATATGACATTTATCAACGACAACATCGGTGTTCCTAAGAACCAATGTTGTGTTCCACACGACAACATCGATTTTCCTAAAAATCGATGTTATAGTCCACTCACAACATCAATTTGTCTAAAATTTAATGTTGAATTATGCACCACAACTTCAGTTTTTTCTAAAAATCGATGTTGATTTATGCACTACAATATCGATTTTTAGAAAAACCTCTAAAAATCGATGTTTTTTGTAAAAAAAAAATTAATATCCTGTCTATTTTATAATATTATCCAAACCTACAAATTAAAAAATATACCAATCCAGTCAATTTCACAATACCAATTTTTATGTCAGTATTGAATAATTACTATCAATTATAAGAAATAATTAAAGAAACACTAATGTCAACACATAAATCATTAACTATAACCGGTTCTAATTAAACTATTTATACAATTGCAAAAAATATTAAACACCTAGTGGTTCATTTTTAACTTTGAGTTAAAATCTTGTCCACTAAATGGATATTGTCTTTAATCTCTCTGGTTTCAATGGTCTTGGATCAATAAAATATTGCATGATATAATAAAACATAACTTAAGCATTATAAATAATAACAATTATAATAAATAAAATTAGTTTTGAAGTAAACAATTACCATTTTCCGATTATCCTTAAAACTTCCTACGACTATCGTTGACATCCAATGCATCACATAATAGTTGCACTTAGTGCTTCCCCTTTGCTTATTATACTAAATTCGATAAGATATTCAAGGTTAACCGAAAATTAGTGTACACAATAATAAATGTAATTTTTAAGACATCAATCATTATTTAAATGACTTACTTTAACTATAATCCATTTAGAAGTAGTCTTGGATTTACTTCCTTAAATATCATTGAATCCCTTCAAAGCATTAGTTAAGAAAAACATACATGCATATTGTACAATTAAAATATTGATGTCTTAGAAATGATAAAGTGAATGTCTTACAAATTACAACTAACCTGTTAATAATTTCTTTCAAGTAGTTGTCGAGCTTATTGTACAAGGATTCCTTGAATTATTAACAGGTCAAATTTTTTTGGAATTAAAAATGAAGAGATTGAATTTTTGTTTTCTTTTAAAACAAAAAAAAAACCCAGTATTTTTCAATAGAAAGGCAATGAAATGACAACTCTATTTTTTTACTGTTTGTTATTGCTTGTAACTAGAATAATATTGTTTTCTACTATGTACAATTCATCAGAAGTTGAATTTTAGAGTTACACTTATAAAACACCAAAATGCTATATAAATTGGGCTTCATTTGTTCATAACTTACGCAATCTATTTGCTAGTCAATTGCTTTGCTCATCAGAGTTACACAATAAAATGGATCCAAGTCAATATGATGATTTCTTGAATTATTGTCTGCAAAATTATCAATCTTCAGCCGGTCAAAATTCTCAAAATCAGTATCATTTTCTTATGTTTCAAACACCACCAAACAACTCCACATTCAATTTTATGCAAAATTATTTACTTCCTTCCATCGAAATTTCTCAAAACCCTCAATTTGTTCTGATATTTTGACCACCATTTGTACACTCTCGTTACTTCTACACTTGTCATCATTCTTCACTTTGTACCGTGATACCCTACACCTGAGACATTTATGCATTTGTTTAAACTCATGTTTGTACAGTGTGTAATCATTAGGGCATGAATGAATTTTCTAATACTTCATACCCATCAGACAAAATATTTTCTTCGCCTGATAGTAACTTTTTGGCAACGTGTTTTCCTTTGGAAGCATATCCTAAACTACCTGAAGCAATGAAGTGAAGTATTTTTCACTCCCCCATATCTTTCCTTGACATTAACCAGACGTAACACCCCTGACAACAATGTCAAAGACTTTTTGCACCCTGGATACAAAGGCTTCTTCGAATCACTTTCTAAGGTATCATACATAGAGACATGTGCTTGCTGAAAAGACTCTTGTCCACCAAGATCATGAATCATATACTCCAATTGATCTCCCATTTCTACATCAACCGGTTCAGTTTGGGACCCCCTCTACATGTTTGTCAATTCACCATACCATATCCATGTCGTATAATTCTTCTTAATCCCATCACATAAAAGATGTTCTGTATGTCGTCTAGTACTTTTCGTATCTCATTCAAACAGTTTATACAAGGATAGAAATATTTTCCATTCTCATCCGGTTGACTTCTTTTACAGGCAAATTCCAAGAACTTTCAACGCCTTCCTCATATGCAAGGTTCATGCAACTTACCTTGATCCAACTTCGATCCATCTAATTAATAACTCTATGATACCCACAAAGTTATTTCATGCATGAAAACCTCACTTTTTCCATTAAAGGTGTGACCCTATCCCATTCAAGAAGACATTTTCTTATAGTAGATTCATACGTACTGGTTAACTATGTTTTCTTAGATTTCATGAAATTTCAGTAATATTTCGCATTAATTTCCAAGTACACGACATGAAAGCGGTGACATGAATTCCACCACAATCAAGTATGCATTTGGAGAACAAAGAGAAATGTATTATACTAAAATTTCATCAAATTTAAGAAAAGAAAGTTAACATATACATATGAATCTACTATAAAAAAATAAAATTTTCCAAACTGTCCAAACGAACAATTCAAGATTCAATACAATGATTAATCCAAACTGTTCGAAATAATCATTGTATTGAATCTCAAATGGAAAACGTTCACTCATAATGAACATAACTTTTATATAAAACAATAGTCATTAATCACATAATATAAGTTATATAAAAGCATTTGTAAACAAAAAATCCTGAAAGGAGTGTGACAGATATTCGTACATTGATGATGGTCACTAACAATCTCCAACAATAAATGTTGTGATAATTATGCAAACAAAAAAAGGAAAAGTGCCTACAAATTACAATTACAATTATAACAGGAAGAAATAAAAACTCAAAATACATTGGTTCTCTTAGAAACCTGCTTAGAACTCAAATCCATACTTAAAAGACACCCCTTGAAAGCACTTGTAACCAGAAAACAATAGTTTGTTTTTCTATGCAATTACACGGTGACAATGAATGTGGTTGTGGGAGTTACAAGATGAATTTAATTACTAGGATTAGGATATATCCAAATATGACATTTGTTTATATATGTCATATATAAATCAAGAAATAAAACTAAAAATAACCTAATAATGGTTAATACTAGTTAGAAGATATTGTGATTTAAAAAGAGTACAAAGTTCCATTACAAGCCTAGATATAAATATAATGAGTAGATAATAATAAGATAAGTTATACATTAAAATGATATTAAATAATCAACAATAGCAGGGTACTAAATATAGATTGAGTTCAATTTCATGCACAATTAAAAATATAAGAAAATCCCATGCCCCCAAATTACATGTAGTAACACATTAAAATCACTTTAGCCACCTTGAATCATCTAAATTCAGCACAAGGATACAAAAGTAAGGAAGTTAAAAACATTAATTTTATTAAAAACAGATGCTGATCTGGCGATATTAAAATTGTTCTATGTAATAGTCTCAAACCATAACTACGCCACTATTATTACGAGGACAACAATGACATATATGCCAGAGACGAAACTAATGGAACAATATTAGACTTCTTCCCTTCGCATGACCCTATCTGACAGAGTCCCGTATTTCAATCCAGACTGGAATATTGAATGTATATGCCGTGTCAGTTATCATGGAATTGACGTTATATGAAAAAAAAAAATTAATCGCTTTAAAATGGAATATTATATAACCGTCAAGATTATATATTTTAGGGAGAAGTGAATGCTAAAGATAAAAGAATACTAAAATCCTCTAAGTTGGTAAAAAGAGAGTTAAAATCCTCTAATTGAATTCCTCACAAATTTTGTGTTAGGAGCCTGAAATGGAAATGGAAATAGAGAAAAATAAGAAAGGACGTATTTTTTATTGAATGAATTTGAATAGGACAACAAAGAGAAGAAGAACAAAAAAAACTCCCAAAAGCAATTTCCATTCACTAAGGGTTTTTTTTCTTTCTCCTACTTAATTTGTTCCATTTGCATAGGTATGTTTCAATAAAAAAAATTTGGGAATGTAAGAAAGAATTTTATTCAAACATATAGTAGTAACTATGGTGTTGAAACTGTTTCTTATTTATTTTATGTTCATAAACTACTATAGGTTAGTGTTTTTTTTTATAGACAATAGGATAGTGTTTCTTTCATGTTTTAGAAATATTTTAGATGTAGCGCCTTTGTTATTCACAAAAAAAAATAATTGTTTGTTTTTAATCTCGAATTTATTGAAACTGAAATTACAAATGGCACATTTTCATAAATGATGAATTTAAAGAGATAATTTTATTTTAATTTATAAAACTAAAAATATTATTTTATTTACATAAACTAAAAATATATTTAAGTCTTTTATATTTTTCCAAATGAGAACAAAGATTGCCAGTGGAGTTGACAAAGTCATGTATGCAACTTAATATTTTTTGTTATATTTCTATTATACAGTGACAAAGTTATATATATAGACTACAAGCTAACCTCAACTGCAGCGAGTTATCATTTGACTTCTCCATGAGAGCCTCTGGAATGGAACCTGTGAGATTATTGCTGGGCAAATTACTGCAAAAGATGTTAATTGTGACGTATTTAATACATTAGGAAAGTTTTTTGTCGTTGTGGCAATGCTCAATTATATTCACAACTTACACGATCTTCAATTGTGGTAAATTTGCCAAAAATTCTGGCACCTTTCCCACCAATTTGTTGTTTGACAAATCTCTGCAACATATGGTTTTGATTTTGACATCATCTATATATAATGTTCTTGCAAAAGGATTGGGTATTGATATATATTGAAACACGGAAATAAATTAAGTAAATATTAATAGAAAAAACTTACAAAATCTCTAAATTTGCGAGGTTGGAGAATGAAGCATCCATCTTGCCTGAGAATTTATTTGAGCTCAAGTTTCTGTTTAAATTTCATTAAGACTACAAGTTGTGTGATTGTAAAAAAATAAGGAGTGAAATAAAGCGTATGGCATTCAACAATCAATATCAATATACGCCTTGGTACTTGCTTTGTTTAACATTATTCTTAGCGTTGACAATGTTTTGGCCAGGCGCATTTATAGTCATTAACGGATACTTAACAACAAAAAAGCACAATATCACTAATTCACTATACAATTAATTGACGTGGCTATATTAAAATATAAATTACATCAAAGTATTTTACATTTTATTAAAAAATATACAATGTCTGTACTACTACTTACTATTTTAACTTATTTTTAAAACTTATTATCTTGTATTCTCTATTTTATATGTTTTATCGTAAAATTATTATGTTAGTACTTATCATAATTTCCATAAAACATTTCGTTTTCAATTTTCAAGTGCAAATCATTATTTGTTTTCTTTACAGAAAAGAAGTGAAAAAAAATGAATTTTTTTGGCAATTATATGGTACATTTTTTATTAGTTTAACATATTACATTGTTTGGTTATAATTAGAATAACTATATATTCTTATAATAAATAATAAGCAATGCTTGGTGCTTTTTATAATTATCGCACATATAAATAATCTCGGTCATAATTAATAAGTACCTTCTTTGAATAAAAAGTTAGATTGGTTACAACATATAAGAGAAAAAATAATAATTCTTCAAATAACTATAAAGAGAAATTGATAACAAAAAAACAACAACAATAAGTCAGAAGAATAAAATCAATAATCAATCAGAAGAATAAAAAAAAATCAATTAGATAACCAAAAACCAATAAGTCATAACAATAAAAGGTTAATTTTAGAAGAAAAAAAAGATGTAAATACAAATTTTTAAAATGCGTTATAAATTTCTCTTTTTTCGGATTGCAAGATGCAAAACAATAATAACAATGGAAACAACATATAAGAAAATCTATTTTTCCTTCAAATTACAATAAAAAATAATATATTTTTTATGATGAATTGCATACAAGCCACCGTTTTCATATAAAAAAAGACCTTAAGTTAAACTAAAATAACTTCACGCCAGTTTTGCTATGTCCTTTGTGGTGTATTAAAAAAGAAACTGATAAGAAAAAAAAACAATGATAAGTCTAAATGATAAAACAATAAATAATTAGAATAATAAAAGGTTAATTTTTTTATGACGAAGTAGGAAAAAAATGTAGATATAAATTTCAGAATCATTAAAAAAAAAAACGAGATTACCTTGTATACCGTTCAAATATCGTAAAATTACATGTGATTATCATTGCAAGATCACTGTATTCATGGACACTCCAATTTAGTACTGTCACATTCAATAGTATTTATTCATCCTCCAAGTGTTAACTCGAACACACGTGTCTGCCCTCCATGTCAACCATGCTACAGGAGCGTGGATGTCAACCTGCTATAGGAGCACCGACACCAATAGTATTTATCTACTTATTAACATAATAACAGATATGCTTGGATATTCAAATTGGTGCAACCACCTTATCTTATCATATCTTCATAAGTTATCTACAAGCTATTACTTATCTACAAGTACCAGTATATCAATAAGGTACACATTATCTTATATTTAAATTAGATAACTGTCTGCTATTATCTGTTATTATCTTATCTATAGTTATTAACAAACAAAGGCGCAAAGCCCACACTCCACATTATAAATACAACCTTACAGGTTCTCTTTAAACCATCCCGGATACATCTGATTACACAACACTTGAATGCATTACTAAAGTTACTCATTCTATAGATCTCATACTGAGTTCTCACACTCAGTTATTCTCCTATAATTGATGTACTTACTTGAGCGTCGGAGTGTTTTTCCTTTGTTTTGCAGGTCCCTTTCCTAAACAAAGTCGAATCACCATCCGACATGTAGAATTTGGAGTCCACCTAGACCACGTTTAGCCCACACGTGGAACTTTCAGATTTTGGTAAGAACATTTGGCAGTGGGGCCTAGGTAAAACTTACCCTGTGACCTTGCACTCAAATCAGTAGTCGGCATGCATTCATGGTCAGTACATGCTCCAGCGTTAGACGCGACACCCCTGTCGATGCGTCTAACCCCCCACAGAATACCATGACGAACGCCGACACAATTCAGCAACTCCAGAACCGCATGGCGGAGATGGAACGAAAGTATCAGGAAGAGATCCAATGTTTGAAAGCTAACAGCGATCATCAGGAAGCCAGAACATCCCCAGGGAGATGAACGCTCCCCCGACCCTAGAGAAGAACAGGCACAAGGCAAATCACATCCTCAACAATATGTCAACCTCGCTCATTTGTAGTTCGACACAACACAATCCTCTCATGGACCGCATCAGAGGAGTCGACATCCCTTTCGGCTAGAAACCTCTGCACTTAGAGAGGTATGATGGTACCACCGATCCAGACGAACACCTTGATGCCTTCCTCTCACAGGCAAATCTTTACACGAACAACGACGCCATATTATGCCGAGTGTTCCCTACGACCTTGAAGGGAGCAGCGTTAGCATGGTATGGTGGCCTCCCTGAATGGTTTATCGACAGTTTCGACACCCTTGTCGAGAGATTTTGCGTGCAAAACGCAACCAGCCGAACCCATAGGGTAACCTCTGCTGCACTAGCGACATTACGCCAAGCAGATGATGAACCTTTCCGCAGGTTCATGGAACGATTTGCACAATTGACTGTCCAGATTCAAAACTTCAACCCCGAGGTAGTGCTGCATTCCATGATGCTGGCACTTCGACCTAGAAATTTCGCAGATAGTCTATGCAAGAAACGCCCTTTTAGCATGGACGAAATACGCGAACGTGCTAAAGGTTACATACAGATGGAAGAAATGTCAAAGTTCAGAAATGAAGTCCGACAAGTCGGACAAAAGCACGAGAAACATGAAGTCTCCATCAGAGTCGACCCCCATAGGGCCAACAAGAAGCGAAAGATGCATAAGCCACAACTTCTCCTGAGAGGACCCAGGTTCGAGAGATATACTCCCTTGATAGTCAACCAAGCTACAATCATGGAAGAAGCCTTCAATACGGAGGTACAAGTGACATTGCCAGCTCCCCTAAAGCTGTGAAAAAACCCTAATAAATATTGTTGCTATCATCGTGGTCAGGGCCATAACACGGAAGATTGTTAGGCTTTGAAAGAAAAGATAAAAGAACTTATCCAAGCGGGACATTTATCATGGTTCGTAAAAAGACTTGATAATTCTCCAGCAGAAAACAGACAAGAGGGACGACAAGGGGATCGATTTAGAAACAGAGAAAACGATGGATGAAGAGATGGAGCAGAAGACCGAGGAAGGCAACAACAACCGCAACCTAGACGCGAACGTCAACCCCCTTGCCAACAAGAAGAGGAGCCCGCTCAACATATTCGCGAGGTAATCCATACCATTACAGGAAGCTTCTCATACGGAGGATCATCCAGTCAGTCTCGAGAGAGACACTTACATTCCATTTGAGATATTGACATAAACTGTGTCAACACTCTCCCACTGCCAAGTCTACCTCCCATTACATTCACCAATGCAGATTTTGAGGGAATTAATCCTGTCAACCAGGATGACCCCATGGTCGTTTCCCTCATAATCGCCAATTTCAAGGTGACAAAAGTTCTCATCGATCAGGGTAGCTCCGCTGACGACTTATATCTAAAGACTTTTCAAGAATTGGAGATATCACCAAGCGCTATACAGCCTCACCCAGATCCACTCCTAGGCTTTGTAGGAGAAATGGTAGAAACCATAGGATATGTCGACTTAATGACCACCTTTGGTCAAGGTTCACTTTCCAGGAGCTTTACAATCAGGTATAATATTGTGGATGCCGACACATCATACCTTGTCCTGATTAGCAGAAAAACCCTGAATGAGTTGGGAGCTATTGTTTCTACACCTCATTTGAAGAAGAAATTTTGTACCATGACGGGGGAAATTGTCACTATCAAAGCAGACCAGAGGCAGGCTAGACAATGTTATATAGAAAACCTTAAATTCGTACCATATTCTCTCGACAGGAGGTCAGACAAACATCGTACCACGTCGGGGGACACTTCCCAGGTCATGAACATAGACAGAGAGTCTACTCCTTATACGCTGACGGTCTATACAACTCACCATGATGATACCTTCGACGTGGATCTACGCGATGACAATATCGACAAAGGACCAAAACCGATCGAAGAACTAGTCAAGCTGCAACTCGGGCCCAAACCCAGACAGTGCTCGCAGCTTAGCAAAGAGCTTATCAGCCATGAGTACAGGCATCTAGCTAACGTACTCCGCAAGAATGCATCTCTATTCACTTGGCAACCATCTGATATGCCAGGTATTGACCCTAATGTCATATGTTACAAACTGGCAATATGCCCACAGACTAAGCCAATAGCGTAGAAAAAGAGAAATATGGGAGAAGAAAGGCGAAAAGCAGTGAAAGAAGAAGTAGACAAGTTTCTTAAGGCCAACTTCATCAGAGAAGTTAGATACTTCACCTGGCTCGCCAACGTTGTCATGGTCAAAAAAGCCAATGGCAAGTGGCGCATGTGCACAGATTTCACAGACCTTAACAAGGCATGCCCGAAGGATGCATACCCACTCCCCAACATTGACAGACCTGTCGATGGGGTGTCTGGATTTCATATCTTAAGCTTCCTGGACGCATATTCTGGTTACAACCAAATCAGAATGCATGCCCCAGATGAAGAAAAGTCGACCTTCATCACTGAAGATGCCAACTACTGCTATAGAGTCATGCCCTTTGGTCTCAAAAACGCAGGAGCTACATACCAACAACTGATGGACCACATCTTCGGAAAACAAATCGGATGCAACGTCGAGGTCTATGTAGACGACATGGTCGTCAAGTCCCAAAGTGTAGCCCAACATGTAGTAGATCTGGAAGAGGTATTCGAGGAGGTTCGGAAGTACGACATGTGTCTCAATCCCGAAAAATACATATTCGGGGTAGGAGGCGGCAAATTCCTTGGTTTCATGATCACACACCGAGGAATTGAGGCCAACCCAGACAAATGATCAGCCATCTTACAGATGCACAACCCTACTAGCATCAACGAAGTTCAAAAATTGAACGGAAGGCTAGCGACCTTGTCAAGATTCCTTCCGAAACTCGCCGAGAAAGCCAAACCTTTCTACAAACTGCTCAATAAGGCAAAAACATTCCTTTGGGATGAAACATACGAGCAAGCTTTCAAGGCCTTCAAAAAGACCATCGCTCCACCAGATGCCTTCGAGCTTATTTCCAAAGTCACCAAGTGATAGTTAAGACTAACTATCCCATCAAACAGGTACTACGGAAACCAGAACTGGCAACAAGATGGTGGCATGGTCAATCGAACTGTTAGAATTTGACATTCGATATGAACCACGTGGTCCCATGAAGGCACAGTTCATGGAAGACTTCCTAGTAGAATTTGTTGGAAAAGACAAATCCACCCAAGATTGGTGGAACCTTTAGGTGGACGAAGCATCCAACGTACAAGGAAGTGGAGCAGGCATCATACTTGAAGGACTTGGTAACATCTCGCTGGAACAAGCCCTTAAGCTTAACTTCAAGGCCTCCAATAACCAAGCTGAGTATGAAGCACTCATAGCGGGACTCAAACTCGCCAAAGAAGTCGAGGCTCAATGTTTGATATGCTATTCCGACTCACAGCTCATCCAGGGACAGATAACGGACAAATACCAAGCCAAGGAAGCCATACTCCTCTAGTATTATCATAGGGCTAAAACACTCATTGATAGTTTCGAGTGTTTCAAGATGTATCACATACCTCGAGAGAGTAACACCAGGGCTGACTTACTATCCAAACTGGCCAGTACTAAAAAGACCGACCACCTCAAAACAATCATCCAAGAAACATTCAAGAAACCTAGCATTGACACCCACGTGGTAATGGCTATTGAGTTAGAAGAGCCCAATTGGATGACCCCCTACAAAGACTTTCTCATAAGGGGAACACTCCCAACAGATGAAAACAAGGCCCGATGTCTAAAGCGAAAAGCCAGCTATTATGTCATCATTAACAGTGAGTTATTCAAAAGAGGGCTGATAGCGCCTCTACTCAAGTGCTTGGACAACTTACAGGCAGATTACATCCTGAGATAACTCCATGAAGGGATCTATGGACTCCACACAGGGGGACGTTCCATAGCCACTAAGGTAGTACGAGCAGGATACTACTGGCCAACACTCAGGACCGATGCTTTCAAGTTCTCACGAAAATGTAAAAGGTGTCAGGAGTTTGCGGACAACCCACAGATTACTCCTAATAACCTTCATACTATCTCCTCTCCATGGCCCTTCGCTATGTGGGGCATGGACATCTTGGGACATTCCTTAGAGCT
Source organism: Glycine latifolia (assembly GCA_013407115.1). Lineage (NCBI taxonomy): Eukaryota > Viridiplantae > Streptophyta > Magnoliopsida > Fabales > Fabaceae > Glycine > Glycine latifolia. Next base: position 13,329,186 of record CM023942.1, read on the forward strand.
CTAGGGATGATCAATTTTCTACTGGTAGCAATAGACTACTTCACCAAATAGATCGAAGCAAAACCACTAAGAGAGATTACAACTACCAAAGTTGAAACCTTCACCTGGAAAAATCTCATATGCAGATACAGTCTACTCTATGCTATCATTACTGACAATGGTACGCAGTTCAAGGCACAGACCTACGAGAACTTTCTCACAAGACTAGGTATCAAACACCTGGCCACCTCTGTTGAACACCCACAGACTAATGGTCAGGTGGAAGTAGCAAACAAAGTTATTCTATGAGCCCTTCACACTAGACTGGACAAGTCCAAAGGTCTCTGGAAGGAGGAGCTCCCTAGCATATTATGGGCTTACCATTGCACACCTCAAAGCACTACAAAGGAAACCCCTTTTCGCCTCACGTATGGTATTAACGCCATGATTCCTGTCGAGCTAGGGGAACCTTCGTCAAGAAGGATACTTTTTCAGGAACAGTGCAACGAGGACAACATGAGAGTTGAACTGGAGACTAGTGAAGAGCTCCGAGACATAGCCAAAATCAAAGAAGAAGCGGCCAAGCTCCGTATGACAAGAAGACATAACTCCAAAGTTCAACCTCGAAACTTCCAGCCAGGCGACTTAGTTTGGCGTGTCAAGGGTAAAGCCAGAAATGACCCCTGCGCAGGCAAGCTTGGACCAAACTGGGAAGGCCCATTCAGAGTTATGACCAACCTGGACAACAGGGCCTACAAATTACAGGAACTCAATGGCAAAGACATTCCAAGAACTTGGAATGCTACCCACTTGAAGTTCTACTTCAGCTAAAGAGCTCAAGGTTGGATGGCGTACTCTTTTTCCTATTCAAGTCCTTTTTTCCCACTGGGTTTTTCACTTGAAAGGTTTTAATAAGGCCCATCCAAGGAATAACAAAGGGAATATGTACATGCTACACTAATAAAACATATTCCTCTCTTCTTTTACGCATATTTGATAATTTCAAGAAATATCGCCTAATCAATCTCCCGGGTCTAGCTTCGACAAAAACCCAGGACCATGTCCTGGTACTTGCCTAGGTCCACCTTCGGCAAGCCTTACTAAAACCCAGGACGAACGCGTCCTAGTACTTTTAAAAGGTTTGTAATTCCCATTTTGGGGAAGACCTCATTGAAGTCCAAGACCCAAGGTAAGTCCTTGGAAGAAGATTCGTAATTCCCAGTACGGGGTAGATCTTAAAAGGTTCATAATTCCCAGTACGAGGTAGACCTTCAAAGGTTCGTAATTCCCATTTCGGGGTAGACCTTATCAAAGTCCAAGACCCAAGGTATGTCCTTGGAAGAAGATTTGTAATTCCCAATACAGGTTAGATCTTAAAAGGTTCGTAATTCCCAGTACGGGGTAGACCTTAAAAGGTTTGTAATTCCCATTTCAGGGTAGACCTTATTGAAGTCCAAGACCCAAGATAAGTCCTTGGAAGAAGATTCATAATTCCCAGTATGGGGTAGATCTTAAAAGGTTTGTAATTCCCAAAAGATTCGTAATTCCCATTTCGGGGTAGACCTTATTGAAGTCCAAGACCCAAGGTAAGTCCTTGGAAGAAGGTTCGTAATTCCCAGTATGGGGTAGACCTTAAAAGGTTCGTAATTCCCATTTCAGGGTAGACCTTACTAAATCCAAGATCCGTCTTGGCAACCCAAGAATCCGTTCTTGGTCATCTCACAAGGTTCGTAAAACATAACTATGGTAGACTGTCAAGGTTCATAAATCCTAAAGCTTTGGTCGACTTCTAAAAACCCAGGGCGGTCGCGCCACTTGTACATCTATAGCGACACAGAAGACTCAAGACCAGCTCTTCGGACCATAAACCCAAGGCTATACCTTGGTAAATCTCTACAAAACCCAGCATGGACATCTCCACTGGTATCATCCTTGACAAACATGAGGTACAACTATGTTAATTCTCAATACATGTTATCCTTATCACAGTTTTCCTTACTGGAATACAAGTTCTCAGGAACATAAAGCCCAAGATACATAATTGGCACACAAAGGCCAGGGTCCATCCTCAGTCTCTTAAACCCAAGAAAACTTTTTTGGTACTATTACACACTATGGAACCCCGACATGGTGGACCATAGAGTTGTTTGTTTTGCAGCAACATACTTAAAGACCGGTATAGTTATCAACAACTCTTGATAACTCACAACTTATGAAGCATAAATACCATCTATGGTCAACCTCGTATTCACCAACTTATCCATTATGGAAACATGAGGTGTTCAAAACTTTACTTTGATGATTTCAGTGCTCACAAATTCTATTCATGCAGGAATACGAGCCACATAAAAACCCAAGGAAACATCTTTGGTATAATAAAGTCTGAGGTCCTCTTGGCAATAAACCCAAGAAACATTCTTGGTATTCTAACTCCTATGGAATCCTGACATGGTAGACCAAAGGATTGTTTTATTTTGTAGGAATAATTGTCTATGGTCCGCCCTTGACATCCTGAACCCAAGAAGCGATCATGGTATTTTCATCTCATGCAGAACCTTGACAAGCTAGGCTAAAAAAAAAAAAACTTAGCCAGATGCAGAAGAAAGAATTCAACGCATATGAAAGTGGTAAACTCTCAACATTTTTCTAAGCCTAAGATTTACTCTTAGCACACATTAGCAACGGGAACCTCGACAGGCAAAGCTAAAAGCTTAGCGACTTCTGCAAATGGGAATTAAATACACTTGTCTAAGGACCATTCTCTGCAAACTCAAACACAAGACAAGATCTTGGTACACATGTTCATTTGGAGTTTCGACAAACAAGGCTAAACACTTAGTCATTTGCAAAAATAGAAACACGACAATAGTTCAAGAATTGCGCTTGACACTATAAATCCAAGTTACATTCTTGGTAATTCATTTGTTTCCAAGTCTCAGCAAAGCAAAATGGGATGTGGTCAAACACAGAGTCTCAATTTTTAACACAAGTCAAGCGGCTTACGATTCACCAACACAAGTAGTCATAATCAGAAGACAATATATATACAAAAGAAGACACAGAAGAGTAAAGGCAAAAGGAACATGTTCATTAATTTGTTAACGCTTTACAATGCCTTCACGGCTAAAAGCTAAAACAAAGCAAAAGATATAAAAGATGGCAGCGCACACTATGGTCCCATCATCTTCTCCTTCAGCAAAGCTCTACTTTGAGTGTGTCCGATTATCATCGCTCTTGACACACAATGGCTCAATCAATAATCTACTCCTATGCCTTGGCGGCTCTGGTGAGACGATCTCCAACACGGCTCTGGTGAGACGATCTCCGCTCGGCTCTGGTGAGACGATCTCCACACTGTTCTGGTGAAATAATCTCCACCCGTTTCAACAAAGATATTGAGGACGAGCTTCTTCACTTTTATCTCCCTCATTGGAATGGAGATTTCCAAAAGAACATTTTCCCTTACCCATTCATAACCATGAATGGTTGAAACATCCGACAACAACCCCGTATCAGGATTATGATGCACGCGGGAGGAAACACTAACATCTCCATAGTTATTTTGTCTCATCCTCCCCGAAGAAGGGGTAGGAATAATGGTGAGAGGCAAAGGTTCCTTCACCTTTGCCTGTTGACGAGGACTCACCCTTTACTCAGAGGAAGAAGGCGATCCGTCTGAGTTTTCCTCCAAAGAGTCATCCACAGGAATCACATCGCGCATAATGCGCTGTTCAACTGAACCTCCTAAGTCACTACCCCCTATACCTAGGTCAGAGTTGGACAATGGTGATTCAGACATTTTTAAAGAGGAAGCCTAAGCAAGAAAAATAAAAGGAAGAGTGAAGAAGAAGATTCGGGAAAGCAAGGACACAATAGTAGTGGAAATGGCAGAAATCTCATCTACTTAAAGAGGAATGAGGCTCGACGGTTATTGGAAGTCGTGATTGATCGCATTTACCCACTACCTCACATTCTCCAATAGGTATCCACTCCCCAAGTAACACGTGTGCAAGGGTAATGGTGCGTGGCCGACACACGACTGCTTGCATTAATAAGGACATAACGCATGTTTTCAAAAATCACATCAAACAGTCATATTTTGGCAGAGTTCATCAGCCTCGACGCTACACTTACCTACTCTGATAAGAATTATCATCATTATCGAGGCCTCACTTGCCTGCCAAGTTCAGACTTATCCACTAAAGCGAAATAGTCTACCTTGGACAGCTCAACATGTACAACCCAGACCACCTCGTCCAGGTTCAAGTATTCACACAATCTGGACAGACTCGTCTAGGTTCATGATATTACTTGCCAGAGTTATTGACCTTGATACATGATATTACTTGTCGATGTTCGGGGCCTGTTAGCACTCATCATATTACTACCATGACATCAGACATTCTTCATCGATGCTCTTTCACCCATTTTGGCCTATAAATTGGCTCAGAGGCTGGGGGGTTATGTACCATCCAAATATGGTAAAATTACACATGGCTATCACTGCAAGGTCACTGTACACGTGGACACTCTCCACTTCAGCACTGCCACATTAAATAGTGCTTATTCATCCTCCAAGTGTCAACTCGGACATACGTGTCCGCCCTCCATGTCAGCCCTGCTACAGGAGCGTGGACGTCAACCTGCTACAGAAGCACCGACACCAAAAATATCAGATATGCTTGGATATTCAAATTGGTGCAACCACCTTATCTTATCATATCTTCATAAGTTATCTACAAGCTGTTACTTATCTACAAGTAACAGTATATCAATAAGGTACACATTATCTTATATTTAAATTAGATAATTGTCTGCTATTATCTGTTATTATCTTATCTATAGATTATTAACAAACAAAGGCCCAAAGCCCACACTCCACACTATAAATGCAACCTTACAGGTTCTCTCTAAACCATCTTGGATACATCTGATTACATAACACTTGAATGCATTGCTCAAGTTACTCATTCTATAAACCTCATATTGAGTTCTCTCACTTAGTTATTCTCCTATAATTGATGTACTTACTTGAGCGTCAGAATGTTTTTCCTTTGTTTTGCAAGTCCCTTTCCTAAACAAAGTCGAATCACCGTCCGGCGTGCAAAATTTGGAGTCCACCTAGACCATGTTTAGCCCACACGTGGAACTTCCAGATTTTGGTAAGAACACCTTGGGACTTAAGTAGGAAGAACTTGTAGAAGATACCTAGAAGTTAGCATTTATGAATAAGTAGGAGTATTCTTTTGTTTGAAAGTTAAAAAGGGAACTTTATAATAATACATATTGTTCTTATCAAAATCTAGATGTGGAGCACGTCAGGGTGGATGTGGCGAAGGTAGGCTTTAGACTTTGCATGTCGGATGATGAGTCGACTTTGCTAAGAGAAGGGACATGCAAAACAAAGGAAAAGACTCTGATTCTCAATTAAGTACATTAATTTTAGAGAGAGAAAAACATATAACTAAGCATGTCAGTCAAGGTGACAGTGCATGAGTGTGTACTCGGGTATGAATTAGTGTGAATGAATGTGTGTGGAAAGGTTAGATGGAACCTAGTATGTATAGAATTAGCATGGGCCTTGGGCCCTTGTAGATAATTATAGGGTATAGATAATTAAGCTTACAAATAATGTGTACCTTATAGATAATCTGTAATTTGTAAATAAGTTAAGGCTTATAGATAATGGTTTATAGATAATCTAGTGGATTATAGATAATCTAGTGGTTGTAGATAATTTAGTACCTATCATATGATAAGGTGGTTGCAACATTATCAATAACATTAGAATAATAAAGCATTAATGATAACTTGTTGGCCCAATCGACCAGACTGCTGAGGGTAGACGTATGTGCTCCTGTAGGAGGGCTGACGTGGAGGGTTGACACATGTACGAGGGTCCCACATAAGTGGCCACGTGTATTTTTCATATCTTGGATGGTACATAAGCTCCCCAGCCTCTGAACTAGCTAGCGAGCGAAAGAGGATGTTTGGCATCGAATAAGAGCTTCTGGTGTCGATGGTGATAACCTCAACAAGTGCAAGAAATGTAAGTGTGTCGAGCTTGTCAAGCCCCACAGCCTGGACAAGCGTTGTTCGGGCTGCTACTGTAGAATTTTCTAGAAAGGACATGCTTTTATTCTATAGGCGAGGTCGCACATGCTAGGCAAGTGAGGTGTCAAGGGAGGTAGCCTTGACAAGTAAGAGGGTCGCAAGTTTGTCGAGCCCCCGAGCGTAGAAAAATGTTGTCCAGTGTCAATGGTGATAACCTCGACAAGTGCAAGAAATGTAAGTGTGTCGAGCTTGTCAAGCCCCACAGCCTGGACAAGCGTTGTTCAGGCTGCTACTGTAGAATTTTCTAGAAAGGACATGCTTTTATTCTACAGGCGAGGTCGCACATGCTAGGCAAGTGAGGTGTCTAGGTTGGACATTTTTGCCCTTATCTGACCGTTGTAGAGTGTATTGAATGCAAGTTTTACGCTTGTCCTTTGCTATAGGCGCGTGCAACGTACACACAATACTCATGCATACATGTCACTTGTGGAGTGGAACGTGCTGGAAATGTGTGTTATTGGGTGAGTGGAATCTGATCATGACCCGGATATCTAGAGAGTCATTTCCAATCCCGCCAGTAACTAAAAGGTCGCGACTCCATTTAAATGGAATGGACATTTGACGTTTCTGTCACCGCCGTTCTTGCATTCTTGACTTTCTTCTTTCATGAATCTTCTTTATTCTCTTGGTCTTCTTCTTGTTTTCCCTTTCTTTGTTCAAGGTACACTTTCTTTCTTTCATAATGTATGTGTCTCCCATCTCTAATTCCGATTTGGGTCTTGTAGGTATCAATTCTGGGGGCTCAATCCAACAACCCCTGATGCGTGAGGTCATCTTCATCGATGACACCTCAGAGGAGGAGACCCACCATGGAACCTCTTTAGGCAAGAATGAGGACTCATGTCATGCTGGCAAGGGTACTTCCCGCCTTCATCAAAGGGTGCAGCCAACGGCTTCCCCTCGAGTCGAGGAACCTGTGCAGATTATCACCATTCTTCCCTCTTCTTTGGGAGGAGCGAAAAAAAGTGGGGGCAGAGACACTGAGGTCTCTCCTCATGTGCGATGCAACCATAGCGTTGGGTCATTGTCGTCCACTCCCACCATCATTGGCTACGAGTGGGTAAGGAATGACGTTCTGAAATACCGATCCTCCATCACCATGGCGACATATGTTAACACCTTATGTCATCAACTCAGGTTGACAATCCCTGATGATTCTTGCAAAGTGGTCGTTGAGGCCTGTGAGAGTGATGACTTCCCTTTTTTGAGGGCTACACCAGATGGTCTGCCCTTCTTCTTCATGTATCGGTGCCTCTTCGAGGTGCTAGTTTGCTTCTTCCTTTGTCCCCCTTTTAGTGTGCTCTTCTTGAGCACTTGAATGTAGTCCCCTCCCAACTTCCTTTGTCCCCCTTCCTTTGTCAACCTACTGCTGGGGTTGGCCCTACTGGTATTGTTGAAGTTTCTCCCAGCATTCCTTCCTCTATTTTGGCTAAGAGGAAGCGAAATGAAAATGCTGGGACTATTGGACAAAATAAGTCGAGGACCCTACTTGACCTTCATGCTCTAAGGTAGGTCGTCCAGGCTGCTGCTGCCCCAGCTACTGTCGTCGTTGCTCCTGCTCCTCCTACCTCTCTTCATGTTCCTGTTTAGAGACTCTTGCTCCTGCCATTGTCGTGGTCCCTTCGGCTTTTGCTATTGTTGCACTCTTGCTCCCTTCTTCTTCTCTTGCTCCGTCGGTTATTTTTGTTGCACCGGTGTCGACTCATACATGCTTTGAGGGATATTTACTCTTTGTGAAGCGTGGGGCATAAGCCAGAGTAGAGGACCTTGACTCCCTTCGACAAGAACTTGATTCGTTCGGTCGGGGTTAAGAGCGCCATTGACTCTACGAATGTCTTTCTTCAGAGAAGCCTTGCGATTTTTGAGGAGAATGGGCAGTGCCAATAGGAAGTTATGGGTGTGGCGTCATTGGAGGCTAAGGTGGCCAAGTTGACGTCTGCCATTCACACTATTTGGAAGGTGAAGCGCGCCACAATGAATGGTGTCATTGTGGCCCTTGCTGAGGTGGTTAGGTCTAACCATTGGTTGTTTGCCAAGGTTGGTGGTGTCTTGACCAAGCTTTTGTGCACTAGGTTGGATGGTAACGAGTTGGCTAGTCGCGACAAGGTACTGATGGGTACGAAAAAGGAGCTAGCTGTCAAGGTTGACAACGTTACTGCTGAAAGGGATGAGCTCTTTAAGAAGGTGGTTGACTTAGAGACATGGCTAAAGGAGTTTGAGCTCAGGACTTCGGATGAGATGGCTGTTAGTAAGGAGCTATCCATCTATAAGAAGGATGCAGTGGAACAACATGAAAAAGGCTTTCATAAGGTCGTCAGGTAGGCCAGGTTCTTTGCTAAGGACCTTGACTTTGGTCTCTTTGACCTATTCAAGGATTGAAGGATGGTGTTCAACTCGACGAAGAAAAGCTTCCATCTAATGAGGAAGGTGGTAGTGAAGAGCAGGGTGATGGGGCCAATGTCTAGGATGCCCTTTTCCCTTTGTACTTTTGCTTTATTAACTATGGGTCGTGAAGGCCGTCTAATTTTTACAATCATTCTTCTTTAATGAAAATTTTCTTCTATCATTATTCTTCTCTTTTTATGCTTTATCTTGCATGATGTTTGTTTGTGCAGTGCTCCGTAGTGATTATGATAGGCTGCCTTGATGTCCTTGTGGCGTAGGAAGTGAGACAGACCTTGATGAAGATAGGAGACTTAGATGACGCGAAATCATCTTAGTTTTGATTTCAGCCTGGTTAAAAATTCTTGTAATTCATGTAAGGATGCTTCATTTCGCTTTACGGAGCTTCTCCCCTGACGCTCATGAGAAGGTAATCTGAATTCCACATGGTTGAAGGTCTTGTTGACCAGTATGGTGGTATCTTGTTTTGCCTTTGGTTTGAGGGTGAGTACATGATTCTTGGACTTTGTTTGTCGAGGTTCCATAGTAGTGAGTGTACCAAGAGTGTGTCTTAGGTTTTGTGCACCAAGGATGGACCTTGGATTTTTGTGTTCCTAAAAACTTGTAATCCTGCAAGAATAAAGTTTAGGAATAAGAAAGTGTCTCAAGGGTAGACCTTGCATACATTGAGTTTTTGAGTGGGGAAAACTTAGCAATAAGAAGGCTCACCAAGGGTGGACCTTGGGTTTGTCGAGCCTTGTACCAGGGGAGTTGTCCATCCTAGGTTTTGTCAAGGCTTACCATGGGTGGACCTTGGATTTATGAACCTTTGGAGATGGAGGTCTACCAAGGGTGGACCTTGAGTTTATGAACCGTTGGAGATCAACCAGCAACATGTCTGTCCTAGATTTTGCTGGAGGCTCACCAAGGGGAATGAACTTGGGTTTTCCGAACCTTTGGAGACTACCAGGAGCTGGTTCTGGATTCTGCTAGAGGTTCACAAGGGTCACAACTTTAGGTTTTGCGAATCTTTGGAAAATCGAGTAGGGGATACCCTAAATTTTGCTGAAGGTTCACCAAGGGGTAGAACCTTGGGTTTTGCAAAACTTTGGAGACTACCAGTGACGTGTCTGTACTGGATTTTGGCGAGGTTTCTGTGAACTTGTATTTTGCAAAGGCAAAGTTTACATACCTTGGATTTTCATGAAGGTGAGACTTGGCTTGGAGGTCTCCTCAAGAGCGGACCCTAGGGCTGACCAGGAACACATTCGTCCTAGGTTTTGTCTAGGCTCACCAAGGGTGGACCTTGGGTTTAGTTGAGCCTTTAGAGATGCGACCATGAACATGCTCGTCTTGGGTTTTGTCAAGGCTCACCAAGGGTGGACCTTATGTTTTGTCAAACCTTCGAAGATGCGACCAGGAACATGCTCGTCCTTGTTTTTTTCTAGGCTCACCAAGGGTGGACCTTGGGTTATGGCCAGTAGATTCTTACTCGTACTATTTTGGTGGCAAGGCAGCGCCCTCATGTATGGAAACCACAGATCCCTTCGTGGAGTTCTCTTAGGACATAGTTTGCCTGGTTGGTTGTCCAAGCATTTAAGTAAAGGTGATGTCAGCCCTCTTTTAAACAATTCGCCATCAAGGATGACGTAGTTACTTGCCTTCCTTTCTAGGCATTAGGCTTCATTCTCATATGACATTAATGCCCCTTGTATTAGAAATTTTTATAAGTAGCCATCCAGTTTGATTCCTCCTCATCGCCTGCCATGACCTCTTGGGTGTTTATGGTGGGAGCTTCGAGTGTCTCCTAGATGATAGTCTTGAGATGCCCTATCTTCTTAGTGTTGGCCAACATGGAGAGCATATCTGCTCTGGTGTTTCTCTCCCTTAGTATGTGATACATCTCGAAGTACTCAAAACTGTCGATGAGTGTGGTATCCTTAGTCTGATATTTGTTGGCGACCTTTCCTTGGACAAGTTTTGAGTCAAAGTAGCATCTCAATCTTATAGCTTCGACTTCTTTTGCAAACTTAAGGCTTGCTTTGAATGCCTCACATTCAGCTTGGTTATTTGAAGCTCTGAAGTTGATCTTGAGGGCTTGTTCTAGGGTGACATTTACAGGCCCTTCAAGGATGATGTCTGCCTTGCTTCCTTTTACGTTGGATTCTCCATCCACGTAAAGGTTCCACCAGTCTAGGATGATTTGGTCGTTTCCAAGGATTTCAGCAAGGAAGTCTGTCATGAACTGTATTTTCATGGGACCGTGAGGTTCGTAGTGAAGGTCGAACTACCATCCTCTCTGCCGGTTCAGGCTTTCGCAATACCTGTTTAATGGGGTAGTTCATCTTGACTACCACTTGATGACTATGAAAGTAAGGTTGGAAGAGTCTAGCTGAGGCGACGAGTGTCAATGTTTTTCCGTCATCTGGTAGAGCTTCTCAGCATCATGGAGGATGTGACTGGTGAAATATATGGGAAGTTGGTGTTTCCCTTCCTCTTGTACAAAGGTTAAGCTAACGACTTCATTAGCTACTGAGACGTATAGGAGTAGGGATACTCCTACTGAGATGGCTAGCTTGCAGCATATGATGCTAGAATGGATACTTGACATGTCAGATAGTTGCAAAGTGAACAGGTTCGTGCTTCAATGTAGGACATCAGCTAAGTGTTTGTGCTTGTGGCTGGTATGGTTCCTGCTGAGCTACATACAGTGCCGGGGTTTGGGTTCGGGCTATCGCTAGATGAGCTCTTCAATAGGTTTTGGGCCTTTGTCAATGGTGTTTTCACGCGGGCCCACATTGAATATGCCATCTTTACTTGCTTCATACACGTTCAGGGTTCAGATTGGAGACCTTTTGTCCATGCTCATGACTTGACTTGTACCACATGCTTTGGGGCAGTGTCTTTTGGACTCCCTGGTGGGAGGATATGGTACCACTTTTAGGCTCTCTGCATAGAATTGTCGAGCTTGCGTCTGCTTTGCCATGGCAGCAACTATTTCTCTTGTCAAGGTAGGGAGCTTCATCTTCAGGTGAGGTGTTGAGACGATGGCTCCGAGCTCGTTCAATGTTTTCCTGCCAATTAAAGCAAGATAAGGGGTGTCAACATCAACAATTAGATACCTAATGGTGAGGCTCCTTGAGAGCGGGCCTTGACCAAAAGTGGTCATGAGGTCCACGTAGCCTCTAGTCTTAACTCTTTCCCTGCAAAGTCGATGAGGGGTCCAGAGTGAGGGTGGATCGTGTTTGGTGAAACTTCAAGCCTCTCAAAGGTTTTCTAGTAAAGGATGTCCATAGAGCTACCCTGGTCTATGAGGACCTTGGAAACCATAAAGTTGGCGATCATAAGGGAGGCCACCATGGGATCATCCTAGTTAACAGGGTTGATTCTCTTGAAATCTTTATCTGTGAAAGTAATAGGAGGGAGGCTCCATGGTGGAGGTGTTGCTTCCGAGACTGGCTAGACAACCCTCCATGAGAGAATCCTCCCACGATGGTGTTGATCACACCTCAGATTTGTTGGACGGGCTCATTCTCTTGTTCTTGAGGAGGCTGGCATTCACATCTAGGTTGATGCTACCTCTGTCACCCTTCGTCTTCCGTTCTGTCCCTTCTCCTATCAGCATCCTTGTTTTTGGGTTGTGTAACACCCCGTATGCATTCGGTGTATTAACAATTACTTAATCAGATTAGCGCGGTAATTAATTAAATCATCGAAAGCGTTTTCAAAACCATATTTCTTGATTCATTATGTATGGTATGTATCCATAACTGAAATATACGAATGCCAAGACACTACCATAGCCCATACGGTCCAGATAACACAAATAACGATAGATAAACCTATAATAACTATACAGATTTACCAAGAGAATTATAAACCATATGTATCTATATACATATACATAGATTATATATATATATATATACATCATCAAAGACACTTACTGTGTCTATACAAAAGAGTAGGCATCATGTGCCCTGATCTCACAGATCACATCCTCACATGAAGGTACAAAATAATAGGCATAAACAAAACTTAGAGCCAACAAGCTCTCAAAATCTATGCTTAAGGTTCACACAGAACCTATCCCTACACGGGCCTCTTGCCCTGGGATCCACCATCCGCTCCCTGAGCATCACCTGCAAAACATATAATCCCCAACAGGGGTGAGATAACAATCTCAGTAAACTCAGGGTCCTTGGAGGTCTTTCCTCCCCCTGGTTCACTTCCATGGCATATAATATTAAAATTGGTATCACATCATCTAGCCATCACGGCTCTCAAACATATCACATGTATATCACAACACAGATACAACATATACATATAGATATATCGTATTGCCTGAGAAAGATCATCCGCGACGGGTACATTCTCCCAGGACTTACTCGGACATATATGGCACTTCCGAGAGAAGATCATCCGCGACGGGTACATTCTTCTCAGGTTTTATTACATATACCTATATTGACCACTTAGAGTTGTTCCATATGACTTTGGCTCTAAGGGAAGTCCATATTTAGTCCATTTTACTGGCCAGAGAATCTCATCAATCACATAACACTATCATAGTGTACATCATATACATGTTTTCAATAAAAAGCAGTAACACACAATTTCAATGTACATGCATCATGACATACAATAACAATCACTCCCTCGGAGTATGGTGGAATACAGACAATGGGAAACACTCCCAAGAACAAAGAGCTTACCTGGCAAGACAGTGCTCTGCTATCCAATCCCTGGACTGTGGTCTCTACCACTGACACCCTCGGTGTCCCACCCTATACAAAGGCACACAAGCAAATATGAACAACGGTTCTCAACCGTTCAAAAGAAAAGAAAACAATTTTCTATCATTATAATCCCCTATTACTCTATTTCAAGTCTTTAAAGCTAGTCACCTAACTGGTGACTTACAGACCCTCAACAGGATCTATCTCAGCCTAACCAAGGTACTAGAGTCTCTCTAAGACTCTGCATAAGCCAATTCCATGCTCTAACCAGACCATAATTCAATGATTATCAAGTTCATCAAAATGGTTACTTCAACACTTTTTCACCGTTTATATGGTCTCCTGAACATATTTTGTAAGAGCACCTAGGCTCATACATGTCATAATACTCTCCATTTAACCAACATCCTTCATACTCATACATATCTTAGAGTCAAAACCAAACTTCATCAAAATTCATGTTTCAAAGCTCAATCTTCATTAGAACAATCTCCTGAGCATACTTTTCTAAAGGATCCATCCTAATTCTAGCCCTAACACAAATGGGTCACTATTCATCCCAAGAACAATTTCACAAATCAATCAGTAAAACTTGAGTTTCTTACCTCTAAACAATCGAGGAAGGCTGGAGGATCACTTCTCCAAAAGCTTTAGTATCCTTGAATCGTCTTCTTTCCCTTCCAAATCTCAGTTTTGAGAAATCCCTTAAAGAATTTGATCTCTCCGATTGACGGCTCTTAAGGAGAATAGAAGTTGGAATCTAGCTCATAGAGGAGTTCCAATCACCTTTCTAGTTGGGTGGAAAGTGTTTAGATGAAGGATGGAAGAGATATGAAGCTTCCTAATTCATAAATGGTGGAAATCAGCGGAAGGAAGAAGAAGAAGCGTCTTTTCTGGCCCAAAACGTGAAAATGGCCTTTTATAGGCCCCCAGCCCGTGTCCTGGCGCTGACCGCGCCAGATTCCAGTGAAAATTGGGCTTCTGGTGCATTTTCACGCTAACGGCGCCATATTCCAGCTGTCACCAATTCTGTCGCTAATTTCGTCGCCAATTCTGTCGCTAACGCTTTTGCGACAGAATATAGTAAATTTAATTAATTTATTTCCATGGTTATTACAGGTTGACTTCTCGGTATCCTCCAGAACTAGTTTCTGCTGAGTGGTTATTGGGTTTTTCACGAATCAAGACAAATACTTAGCTTGTATAAGCTCTTCGATTCTATCTTTTAGAGCCCAACAGTCCTCTGTGTTGTGAGCGTAACTATGATGGTATCTATAGTATTTTGTCATTTCTATCCCCGACTTGGGAGAAAGTGGTGCAGGTATTTTTACCTTTACCTCCATGTTGAAGGCCTCCTCCAAGGTGGTGGTGTGGTTGACTGTTAGGGGTGTGTAGAGCTCACACCTAGGTCCCTTTGGGAAGGGTTAACGCTTGTCCGTATTGTGTTTTTTGTCCAACCAGTGTGGGTCGGTCTTGGTTATTCCTTCCTGTTTGTCGTGCTTTTTTGGCTTGTCATACCTCATTCCTGAATCTCGACATCTCTTCCATCTAGACATAACCTTTGGCTCGTTTCATCTACTTGTCCACGCTAGAAGAAGGTTTCTTTCATAGGTTGTCTGCGAAATTACCTGGATGGAATGCAATGCCACTTCAAGGTTGAGGTTTTAGATCTGGACAACTATTCGTCCAAATCTGTCCATGAATCTTCATTGTCTGCCTATCGCAGACTGACTAATGCAGCAGAGGTCATACGATGAGACTGGCTGGTTACGTACTATGAATTGAATCGCTTGACAAAGGTGTCGAAGTTGTCGATGGACCTCGGCAGAAGTTCACTGTACCATGTCAAGGCTTTTCCCTTGAGAGATTTAGGGAACACCTGACACAAAACTCAATCGTCATTGGTGTAGAGATTTTCCTGGGTTAGAAAGTCATCTAGATGCTCATCCGGATCAATGGTGTTGCCATACCTCTCTAGGTTGAGTGATTTCCAACCCAGAGGTAGGTCGACTTCCATGATACGATCGAAAAATGGGTGTCTGCAAGTTGTTCACCCTCCTGGAAATTTATATGTGATAAGTTGCGACCGTCCTGAGGGTTGACAGTGTGTCGGGGGTGTGACTCCCCTTGAGCACGCCCAATCATTTTACGAGCCGATTGTTGGTCACGTTGGGGACATCTCACTTGAGCCTCCAGTTGATCGTGATCAACCTTTAGCTTTTGGAGTTCCTCCTCATGACGTTCCATCTCTATAATGCGGGTCTAGGGTTGTTGAAGGGTATCTGTATTGGACATGGTTGTTGGGGAGGATTGGAATTTTCAAAGGGGGTACAACGTCTGAGACTAGATCGTGTGCTAACCATTGCTGAAAAAAGGAAACGAAAAGCGAGGCCGCAGGATAAGTTTGGTCCCACAGTGGGCACCAAATGTTCTTACCAAAATCTGGATGTGGAGCACAGATCTAACACCCTGAAATTTCAATAACTGGAAATAGATATTTGGTGTATTTTTTGTGTTGTTTGATTATTTGATTAATTTAGACTAGTTGATTTGTTGTGTTATTTTATTGTTTGATAAGTTTGGATTAGTTGAATTTTTTTGTAAATTATCCTCGTGCAATCTCTTAGTGTGGATGTTAAGTTATGTGGAGTTTGTTTGAGCTGCGTTGAAATTGTGTGATTTTGAGTTTGACCCGAAACTTGTTTTTAATAAAATCACTATTTTGGATTGGTTAACCGTTGGATCACCTTAAACTTTTATAGGTAGGTTCATAACCCATATATGCAAAGGTTGACCGTTGGGATTTTGGAAATAACATTGGAAGCGTGAGATATTAATTTTTCATAGAAGCCAAAATTTCAATTTTGGGTCAGCTTGCCCAGACGAACCAAAATGCCTTCCAAAATTCACTTGGGCAAGCCAAGGCGGTTACAAATTCGTACCAGCAGCGAAAATCACGAAAATGGAGGCCTTCTTCTTCCCCACACCTTCCCCTAACCTCCCATCATCCACCTCCACCACCCACAGCCACCAGTGACCATCACGAGCCACCACATGAAGAGGAACCCTTTAATCGGAGCAGAATCTTTGAAACTTAACTCAAAGATTCGATAGAGAATGGAGCGTCCAATCCTTCTTTCTTGGTTTCTTTGACGTAACCTTAGTTTCCTTTGTCTTCTCCTAGCTAGTTTAAGCTTTTCTTAGTGTCTCTTGCGTTTTGGGTACCATTGTGGAGTTTTACCACTTCCTTTGAAAATCCATGGTTGTATGTTGTGTATGTACACGTGGGATGCAATAACCGGTTGTTACCCTTGCGAGAAAGGATGTGTTCCTTCCTACGGTCAGTGCATCAGTGAGCCCACATTGGTGTGCTGTGTATATACGTGGGAGGTGCATGACGGGTTACCCTAGCGAGGAATGATGTGTTCCTAGTCAGGTCATGCATTGATGGTGCCCATGTTTCATACTTCATAATTGCATGGATGGAAATAAAATGGTGGCAATAAGTACCGAGAGTACTAGGGGGCATATCACTTTGTTTGAAACTCCCTTGAGACTCAAGGCTGATCACCATGGGGGGGAGCAACCTGTGCATGACAGGGTGACCTCGACGAGCTACTGCATCATTTTCCTATAGAGGCTATTTCCATGAGGATGGTACCACATTGCATTCTGAGATATGAGTCAGGTGCATGTATCATTCTGAACATGATTGTTTTGATTTGTGAAATATAGTGGATGATTGGTTTATTGAGTGTGTATTGAATTGATGGATTATTAAGGATGATTGTGGTTGTCATTATTGATTTTTTTCTAATCATTGTCGTTTGATGCTTGTTGATATGTATAATAAACTCACCCTTGCATTTGTTGTACTGTGTGGTTGGTACCTATGATGATCGCGAACTTTTGTTCATGTGAGCAAATGAGCAACATTAGGTGACTTTGGAGGGAGATTCTTTTTGGTTGGAGCTGCCAAGCTGACGTGATGACATTGAAATTCTTTTTTGAAAGAGTTGTATTTTGTTAATCAACTCTTCCTTAGTTAGTCCCTTGATTCTTTTTGTTGGATATGTAAATTCTGGGGATAAGTGCTCGTAGTTAAAACTAAATTAAGATTGATATGTAAATGATATGTACCGGTTTAATATATATGTATGTATGTGTGTGTGTGTGTATATATATATATATATATATATATATATATATATATATATATATATAGATAGATAGATAGATATTCAATTACGCAATTGTGTCATGTGTATGATTATTGTATTATCGCGAAAAATTTACTCTCATTTTCATAATCAAATTAATGGAGTTTTCATTAAAAATTGAGATTTGCATGATTAGAGTTAGTGATATAGTAGCGACGATGCGGGTCGTTACAACAGACATGGCCAAGGTAGGCTCCAGACTTTGCACATCGAATGATGAGTCAACTTGTCTAAGAGGGGACACCTACAAAACAAAGAAAATGACTCTGACGATCAAGTAAGTACATCTATTATAAAGACATTAAAACATATAATTGAGCATGTCAGTCAAGGTGAGAGTGCATGAGTGTGTACTCAGGTGTGAATGTGTGTGGAAAGGTTAGATGAAACCTGGTATTTATAGAATTAGCGTGGGCCTTGAGGCCTTGTAGATAACTACTAACCTGTAGATAATTGTAGGTTATAGATAATAAAGCTTATAGATAATGTGTACCTTATAGATAATCTGTAGCTTGTAGATAAGCTAAGGCATATAGATAATGGTTTATAGATAATCTGGTGGATTATATATAATCTGATGCTTACAAATAATTTAGTACCTATCATATGGTAAGGCGGTTGCAACATTATCAATAACATTTGAATAATAAAACATTAAAGATAATCTATTAGCCCAATTGACCTAGCTGCTGAGGGTAGACGTCTGTGCTCCTGTAGCAGGACTGACATGGAGGATTGACACGTGTACGAGGGTTCCACATAAGTGGTCACGTGTATTTTTTAGATCTTGGACAGTACACATGAAAATGTTTTTCAAAAAAAATGTTTACACATTACATTCTTAAGAGCTTTAATCAATAAATTCATTTGATTTTTTTTTAAAAAAAGATAATTTATTTTAAATTATATAATAAACTAATTTTTTATTAACGGATGCAAGTAATAAAAAAACAAATTGTTAGTATTGAATAAAAAAGCTATTTTTTTCTTCTTTTGAGAGGCTTCTATTTTTTACACTTTTATGAAAATGTTCCCTTTTGGTTTGTTTGCTTATGTAGTTTTTTTGGGTGTAGTCTAGAATGGATGGTCAAAATAATGACATTGAGGATCAAGGCGAAGATGGTGTTAAAAGTCAATCCTAACTTGCTATCAACTTTCTCGATGTATTTTTACAAATACACAATGGAAATATGATTATTCTGTTGTAATGCAAAAAATACACAACGAAATCATGATTCTATTGTGTTATTTGGAGGTGAAAAAACTTACACAAGAGAATCATATTTCCATTATGTTTTATTTTTTTTCACCTCCAAATAAACAATAGAATTATGATTCCGTTATGTTTTTATCAAAAGGGTATTTATGGGATAATGTTAAAAGACACCCCGCATGCATAGTGTCAATAGCAACTACCAGCCCAAGTCTATTCCTTTTTCATAACTACATGGATTTCCTGTCATGAGAATCCACTTGCAACAAAGACTTTGAAAATGATGCATACTATTTTTAAGAGACATATTGAAGAGATTCACTGTCAAAGATATTGCTGATGCTTAATTTAAATTTTAAAAAAAAATCAGTCATAATTCGTTTGTAATTAGCCCCAATAGAATTCTGCATATCTATGTAATATAACGCCAAAGTACACATTTCCTTGAAGGGGTACCCCTAATGATACATGATAAGTATCAACAAATGAAAAACTATACAACATAGAAATCATCCTATATTGTCCAAAACTTGCGTAAAAATGTTGTGTTGTGAATGATCATGAGAAAGCAACAACTATATGAGTTTCTTCTTCAGAAAAAAGCGCTTCAGATACCACACTTGCAATACCGAAACCAAAATGCAGACACTAAGCGACATAATGCTAAACCAAGCCACTCTGCCATTTGTTCTTTCACTGACTTCTCTCATCCTTGCTTCCCTGCAACAAATTTCAAGAAAATGAATTTCTGAAATGCACTAATCAACACTCAAGCATAATTGTAGCAGTTATTGTGCGGGACTAGATACAAAATTGTTATTTCTTGTTTGTCAAGGAGCACAAACAAATGGCCCTTTTGTTTTTAAGGAAGAGACCAAACTACTCAATTTCAATGAAGAAACATTTTCTCATATGGACTGGTTACATATTTTTTAGGAGTAATGATACTTCTTTAAGTAGTTGTAACTTTGAAGAGCCTTACTTATAGAATTATAGGTACAAAGATAAGCCTAACTTCATAATTGCCTCACATCAACTATGAGAAACTAAACTCTGATCAAATTAAAATCAAACATAAAGTGTAAGGAGATAATATTTACTTATCCTTCAAATAAACTAGATAGCCGTGGATGGCCTCCACTGCTCCTTCAAGTTTCCTGAGCTCAAGTTCAACACCCTTAAACCAAAGCAGAAAAATTAAATTAATTATTAATAATTAAAAAATATAAATGAACCACAAACATGTACAAGTTTTATTTATATACCGAATGAATAATAATGCACAAATAGTATAAGTTTTTTAAGAAAATGTTCAATCACAGATTCTATGTGTAAATTTGTTGACCTTACAGCGAGTCATTATAGTAGCTTATAACTTACAAGCTTTCAGCTTTTCAGTTCCTGACGATGTAGACATATAATAAGTTTTCAGTTAGTTTATAAGCTAATTTTACCAAACACACGACACACCCAAATGATTTCTAATTGATTCATTTAGATATCCCTATAAAACTCTTGTACTTACAAAGGCAATGACAGAACATGAATGAATTTCATCGGTTTACCTCTATCTTTTCTTTCTTTGCAACAGACTCCCAATCCTTGGCATAAATTCCTGTTTTCCAGTCAAGGCTTACAGTTGCTTCTTCTTGATGTTTACCATCCATCCAAAAGCAAGCGACATAGTTCCCACTCTCCGCTGTTGTAAATGCAAATTGACCTTGTGTGGCATTTTCATTGTGGTGAAGGCTATTTCCATAAGGAGATGTTACCTGGGAAAATAAACAAATCAAATTAAAGCAAATTATCAACATGAACCCTTTAAAACTATATTTAGTTACACCTTATAACCCAAAGTCTTTATTTCACAACATTAGGAATCAAGAGAAGGAAGATCTCAATTCTCAAATCTGCAACAGGGAATGTGAGCAACAAAACAGCTGAGAAATTTGTTTAATTCAGAAGTGTCCAACCTTAATACCAAATGTACCAAAAAGTATGCAGATTTATTCATTTGTGAAGTTTAGTTCTTGGGTTAAATGCATTATAGGTCCTTTAATTTTTGGTCAAAATTGATCTTAAGCCATATACTTTAAAAACCAAAATTTTGATATACCAATGCTTTATAATTGGCGAAATTCGTCTCTGGGTCCTAATTTCCTAAGTTCCATAAAAAGACACGAATTCACCAATTTGAAAAATATGAGAACCAAAATATCCTAACATATGAATATTCACGCAAAATCGGATTAATCTATGTTTCTCCATAATTCTATATGATCCAATGTAAATCCGATCACACACATTGACCATCTAATTGACCAATTTCAATGCATAAGGAATCAAACAACAGTAGCCAGCAACTCTAAATCAACCAAACTGGATAAAAAAAAAAAAAAACATGAACTTTTCATGTGGGTTTGGGAATATTAATGAAACATACCTTGACAGAAACTGTTTGAAGCCCACCCTCTTGAGTAACAACATAGTAATCGGCTAAAACGACAACGTTTGACTGGATTTCCTCAGACAAACACTTAGTCCCCGAAGTGGGGAGTGTTAACCACACAGCCTCTGCCAGGGGAAGCAGATAAAAATGAGCGATGAAGCATAACAACAACACCACAGACATTCCAACTCGAGAGTTTCTGTCCCTAGCCATTGGCGAAGGTTGACCTTTGAATCAGACACTGTCTTGCTACAGTGCTTGGATCTGCAATTTGTCAAATTTTGAGTATTGTAATGTCTCTTACGTTCGGGTGAGGAAAAGTTCAGTGTTTAACTTTTTTGTTGAGACAAGAGTGTGGGTAGGTTCAGAAGTTAAGTTTGTGTTGTGTAGGTCAAAACTGAAAAAGGAGATTTTGTGGCGGTGACGCATTTGCTGCCTACATGGCTTTGCATCGACCAATCACGTTCGTGAAAGAAAATCCATGTAAGGAAAGGTACCACATAAACATTGTCTTGTGCCACGTGGCCTTTTGGCATTAAGGCTACAAATTATAAAATTTAAGAGGAATTCTATGCATTCATATTAGAGTCAATTACACAAACCTCTCAAAATTTAGATTTATTACACTTAATATCTTTTAATTTTATAACATTATTACTTTTGTCTCCTTTGAGCATAGATTGAGGTGGTTTGAGAACGTTATGAGACAGCCATTTGATATTCTCGTAAAAATAATAATTTGTTACCAAGAGCTCGACACAAAGAGAGGTAGAGATTGACCGAAACTCACTTAGGAAAAGGTAGTGAAACAAGACCTAATGGAGTGAGATATAGATTGGTGGACGGTATGTCTTAGAAAGGAGTAGAAAAAAGCTATAAGCTTGGTGGAGGGGTATACTCATTAGTAGTTCTATGTTTTAGTCATTCCTTTGTTTTAGTTCTTTTTCTCTTCTTTTCCCGCTTCTCCCTTTCACCCTTCTTTTATTTTAGCTTATTTTTTCTCTCTTTTATCTTTTTTTTTTATTTATCATTGGGTTCATCTATCACCAACCCCAATTAACTAGGGTTAAAGGTGATGTTGATGTTAATGTTGATTACTTTTGTCTCCTTTGTTGGACTCAAAGTTTTGATGCTGACAATGTGTTATATATTATATTAAGGGATTGATTCAAAATAGAGAATCAATGCAATTTGACTAAGTCTCAAAAGAAGATTTAAACGGAGCAACTATTGATGGACATAAAGGAATATCAGAAACTGTCATCTAGAAAGTTTGTAAGAGTTTTCTTTGGTTTTTTTATATGATATCTGCTGATAAAGTTCATTATGTTGATAAATGTCTTATAAGTTTAAGTTGATTAGAAAAATCTATTTTTTCTAATTAAACAAAATTTGTCATATTTAATTTTATAGATAAAATTTGTTTCTATTTTGATAAATAAGCTTAACTAATAAAATCTAAACAAAATTTTGTTGTTATCAAAACTAACAGAAACAAATATTTGAAAATAAAAAATGTGTTTATCCATATATGTATGTAAATAGAGTATCATAGGGTCTAAAAAAATGAATGGATTCTCCTTGAGTTATATTGACAATCTGAGTTGTAGATATTATTTGAGAATTTGCTCACAGGTTTATAGTGTGTCTTCTGTTTAGACTTAGAAGCTTTAAAGTAACTTTGAAATATTTTATAAAAGTCTGGTTTAAAGTTAAATCAGCAATTGATTAAGAAACTTTGTGGAGGAACAAGGTTTGGGAAAAAGTCATACAAATCTAGAGTTAGGTTTGGGATTGACTTGTATAAGGGTAGAATATGTTTTACACTTGTACTGGATATTGGCTCTTTAAATAGTGAAGTATTATTTACTCAATTGGATTGAGTGATCCAGTTAGAGCCATAATTGTTTCCTCCTATTGAGCCTAGGAGTTTTTTTCCCGTTAAAACTCACTATGTTTTGTCCTCTTTACAATTTGATTATCTGTTTTTATTTTTGGGATTTTATTAGAATTGTTTTGCTAAATTTATAAACTCAATTCAACCCCCTTCTTGAGTTTATCTGGGACCAACAATTGGTATCAGAACTTCGTTCTTTGTTTGTTACAGGTAATACTGAAGAGTATATCCAACATGAATGACCTTGAGACTCTCTAGACAAGCTATGCTCCACAAAGACCACCATTATTTGAAGGGAAGTTTTATCCCTATTGGAAGAATAGAAGGGAGACCTACATTCAAGCTGAAAATTTTCAAGTCTGGAATATCATAGAAAATGGAGATTATGAAATCACCAAAAAGAACGAAAAAGGTGTGGATATCCCAAAGCTAAAACAAGAATACACTGATTAGGAATGGAAAAAGATGGAACTAAATGCTCAAGCTAAGAGGATCATTCACTGCAGCATAGGACCAATGGAATTTAATAGAATCATGGTTTGTAAATCTGCCAAAAGCATATGGGATCTCTTAGAGGTAACTCATGAGGACACCAATGAGGTAAAACAATCCAAGATTGACCTTCTTATGCATCAATATAAATTATTTCTTATAAAACCAAAAGAACCAATTTCCGATATGATTACTCGCTTCACTAACAATGTAAATGAGTTGAAAGCATTAGGCAGGGAGATTTCACAAGAAGAGCAAGAAAAATATTTAGAAGCCTTCTAAGAGAGGAATGGATGCCAAAGGTAATGACTTTGCAAGAAACCAAAGACTTCAAGAAGTTCAATTTGGAGCAGCTGAGTGGATCCTTAATGACCTTTGAGATGCAACTAGAGGCTCATAAAAGGGAAAATCCAGTAGGAAGAGACAAGGGAATCGCTCTAAAAGTTGAATTTGAAGAAGAGCAAGGCAACACTGATGATGAAGAATACCTTGCCTTACTAGTTAAGAAATTCAGAAAGGGATACAAAATTTCAAGAAACTCTAATAGGAAATTCAATCAGGAAAAATCTAAACATAGCTCCTCTAAGACTAATGATGGATGATTCAAGTGTGGAAAGCAGGACCATAGGATCAAAGATTGCCCAGAGTGGGAGCTAGACCACAAAAAGGAGAAAAAGATGAGAGAGGAGAAAAATATTGGCAAAAAAAACTTAAGAAGGCTACAATGGCAGCTTGGTCAGATTCTGGCTCAGAAAAAGGAGACACAAATGTTGAAGAAGAAAAAGCTCATTTATGTCTTATGGCTGGATCAGATGATGACTCTGATGCTGAAACTACTAAGGTAAACTCTCAAACTGAAACAACAGCATTGCATGAACAAACTAAAGAAGATCTAGTTAGAAACATAAAATCTCTCATCAAAGCAGTGCATATGTATGCATGAAGAAAAATTTGTAGCACTAGATGAATGTGATGCATTGAGAGAAAAAAGCAAGGAGTTGCTTAATGGTTATGGAAGTCTAAGATTAGAACTCAGGACCATAACCAAAATAAATAATGACTTGGTTAGAAACATTCAGGATTTAGAAGTAGAAAATGAAGATATCCATAGGTGCATGGCTTTCTTGAGATTTGAAAAGAAAAAATTAAAGGAGGTGGCTGAAAAGAGTCCTAAGGTAGAACTACTGGAAGAAAAAATAAGGAACTTGAATAAGGAGAATGGCATCCTTAGAAGAAAACTAGCTGACCTACCTAACGGTTCAAACAAAAAGCAAGTTAGACCTTGGGAAGATACTTGGATTAATAAGGCACACACTCAGTCTAAGCATGGACTAGGTTATAACGCATGAGATTCTAGAAAGAAACATTTTAAGCTATATGAAACTAGAGTTTGCATTCATTGTGGGAAGGGTGAACACCTAAAAGAAGATTGTATACACATAACAAATGCATTAAAGAAAAATGAACATTATGCACATCATTCTCATTATTTTATGAATAAACCAACAAAGAAAAGAGAGCACAATTCTACATATGCTACGAGAAAAGGACCCAAGCAAGCCTGGGTTCCCAAAACTAACAAATGATTTTCTTTTGCAGGTTGAAGTGAGGGGGAACATCACATGGTACTTAGACAGCAACTGTTCCAGGTACATGACAGGAGACAAATCTAGATTCCTCACTCTCAATCCCTTCAAGAATGGATGTGTAACTTTCAGAGATAACAACCAAGGTGATATCTTGGTAGTTGGTAAGATAGGTAAGTCATTCACGCACTCCATTGATAATGTGTTTTATGTTAAAGGATCAAAACACAGCCTATTAAGCATATCTCAGTTCTATGATAAAGGGAACTCAGTAGAGTTCACATCTGAAAAATGTTTTGTAAGAAAATTGTAGACACAGATGGTTATCTTGGAAGGAAAAAGAAACATAAATGTTTATCAAGTTAACTTAAACTCTATTTCTGATGTCTCATTAACATGTTTAAGTGTCATAGAAAATTATACCCTTCTTTGGCACAAAATATTAGGACATGCAAGCTTTGGAGTGATCAAGAAGTTGCATTCACAAGGACTAGTTTTTGGTCTGCCTACTCTCAAATTTCAGGACATCAAGCTTTGTGATGCTTGCCCTCAATGAAAGCAGGTCAGATCCTCTTTTAAATCCAAAAACTAGAAAAAAGGATTTGATTATGAATTTTCATCACCAAGGACTCCGCAACAGAATGGAGTAGTGGAGAGAAAAAACAGGACCTTGGAGGACATGACCAGAACCATGTTGATTGCAAGTGGTCTACATAGGAACTTCTTGGCAGAAGCTTTAAACACAACTTGCTACGTCATAAATAGGGCCATGATCAGATCCATGATAAAGAAGACCCCTTATGAACTGTCCAAAGGAAGAAAGCCCACCATAGTGCATCTAAAGTTTTTTGGATGCAAGTGCTTTGTCCATAATAACGGGAAGGACAACTTGGGGAAATTTGATGCAAGGACTGTTCTTGGGTTACTCCTCCAAGAGTAAAGCATACAGAGTCCATAACAAAAGGACTTTGTGCATGGAAGAAAGCATCCATGTTGTCTTTGATGAAACTGACATTGTTGATAAAATTATGCAGGAAAGTGAAGACTTTGAGCTTGGAATAACTAAAAGAATTTGGAATGGAATCTGCCAAGCCTCATCATACACCTATGGCCACTGGTAACAAAGTAAGTGAAGACTTCTTAGGTAAGAGTATTGATATCACTACTTATAGAGGCATGATAGGTTCTTTACTTTACTTAACATCCAATAGACCTGGCATTGTTTTTAGTGTAGGATTATGTGCAAGATTTTAGTCAAATCCTAAAGATTCACATTTAAAATATGTTAAGAGGATTCTGAGATATTTAAAGGGAACTGAAAACTTAAGCTTGTGGTATCCTAAAAGGGCTAACTTTGACTTTATTGCCTATAGTGATGCTGACTTTGTAGTTGATCTGGTGGGAAGAAAAAGCACTTAGGGCATGGCCCAGTTTCTTGGACCTTGCTTGATATCTTTGGGTTCCAAGAAGCAGCACTCAGTAGCATTATCCACCACTGAGGCTGAATATGTTGCAGCTACTCTTTGTTGTGCTCAAATTTTATGGGTCAAACAACAGTTACTGGATTTTGGTATAGACACAGGATGCATTCCAATCTTTTGTGACAACACAAGTGCCATCAGTATCTCAAAAGATCCAGTGTTACACTCCAGGACTAAACACATTCATCTAAGACATCACTTCCTTCGAGATTGTGTAGAGACAAGTCAAATTTAGTTGAAATTCTGTCAAACTGAGCAACAAATTGCAGACATTTTCACTAAGCCACTAAGCAAGGACATGTTTGAAAAACTAAGACTGGAACTTGGCTTAATTCATATGCATCCATGAGTTCTTAGGTTCACTAATTAACTAACTTCCCTTCAGCTCCTCTTTTCATTCATTCATCTTTTCCTTTTTTTTTTATTTCCATTTTCATCTCTTCTATTGTTTATTAAGCACAATTTCCCTTGAGTACAGTAACTAGTTCCAAATTTGGTGAGGATTTAACATTTTACAGGTGAAGTGGAGAATCTAGAACTTGTGCCATTGAAGTTTAAGGCTCTAAATAAGAGAAAACAGCTCCATGAAACTAACAAGGATGAAATAGGCCATGTTTCTCTTAGCCAGAGCCTTCTATAGCCCACATGACACTTTTATATCCGTAGTCACCCTTGTTGAACCTAAATTTGCTAAAACAGTTGTCCTACCAAGTCAAAGTTTCTAGGAATATCAAAAGAAAATATCCTGCACATTACCCCATAATCACCCCAAAAGTTATGCACAAAGACAACAATTGGTATCAAATGAAAGACAACAAATGTGCACTTCTGACACAAGGCCAACAGTACATTAAAAAAATTATTATAGAAAGGCCACACACTAAAGCTTAATCAATATTCTTGTGCATCTAAACAAAGGAACACAAAGTCAGGGGGAACAAAACGTCAAGACTCCTAGTTCAAGAGTAGCTGAGCAGTACATTTTTTTTCTAATAAATTTTTTAACATTACTATCTCTTTACATCTCTAAAACATTACAAGCTTACAAAAGTCCTATAGACTTGATTGGATCATGGAGTTAGATTCCTTAAATGAGTGGAGAATAGTTAAGAAGTACAAGCCTATGGAACCTCCAAGAGAGACAAATACAGAGTGATGTGTGCATACATGAGTGACTTGGATGGTTACTGTGTTGCTGCATATTGTTCTAAGTCTCTCATATTTCAAGTTTCCTTTCCTCCACTTCTCCTTATCTTTTTCTCATCCTCTCTTTTTGATGCTGCCAAAGGGGGAAGTGTGATGTAGACATGTCACTACTGTATGCCTTCTTCCTTCTAATTATGCTACTTTCTTTTCTTCTGGTTATTAGTAAGCTCTAGAACTCATAATGATGCTATTGTTTATTAAGCACATAACCAGTCAAAGGATTGATAAATTGTAATTGTGCAGTGATCTCTGGGAAGATGTCCTAACTATGCTCTAAGATTGACATGTTTTTCTTCTGATTTGTAAGTTATTTTTCAATCTTTAAAGCCTGTAGGAATATATGTCTAAAGAGATTGTCATCATCAGAAGAGGGGAATTTGTTGGACTCGAAGTTTTGATGCTGACAATGGGGCAAATATTATATTAAGGGATTGAGTCAAAATAGAGGATTTGCCTAATTTGTCTAAAAATCTCAAAAGAAGATTTAAACTGAACAATTGTTGATGGGTAGAAAGGAAGACCAAAAACTGTCATCTAGAAAGTTTGTAAGAGTTCTCTTTGATTTTCTTGACTTAGATTGCCAATTAAACTCTGTAAATAAAATTGGATAAGGGGAAAATAAAATGGATATGATATCTACTAATAAAGTTCATTATGTTGATAAATGTCTTGTCAGTTTAAGTTGATTAGAAAAATCTATTTTTTTCTAATCAAACAAAATTTGTCATATTTAATTTTATAGATAAAGTCTGTTTCTGTTTTGATAAATAAGCTTAATTAATAAAATTTGAACAAAATTTTGTTGTTATCAAAACTAACAGAAACAAAGATTTGAAAATAAAAAAAATGTGTTTATCCATATCTGTATATAAATAGAGTATCATGGGATCTGAAAAAAATGAGTGAATTCTCCTTGAGTTATATTGACAATCTGAGTTACATATATTCTTTGAGAATTTGCTCATAGGTTTATCTTGTGTCTTCTGCTTAGACTTAAAAGCTTTAAAGGTAACTTTGAAATATTTGATAAAAGTCTAGTTTGGAGTAAAATCAGCAATTGAGTGAGAAACTTTGTGGCGGAACAAGGTTTGGGAAAAAGTCATACAAATCTAGAGTTAGGTTTGAGATTGACGTGTATAAGGGTAGAATATGTTCTTCACTTGTACTGGATATTGGCTATTTAAATAGTGAAGTATTCTTTATTTAATTGAATTGAGTGATCTAGTTAGAGCCGTGGTTGTTTCTCTTATGGAGCCTAGGAGTTTTTTTCCCGTTAAAACTAACTGTGTTTTGTCCTCTTTACAATTTGATTATCTTATTTTATTTTTTGGATTTTATCAGAATTATTTTGCTAAATTTATAAACTTAATTCAACCCCCCTACTTGAGTCCATCTGGGACCAACATTGTTGTCTTTGTTACGACGTCCAACTTTTGTTAACTTTTAAAAAAAAATCAAATAAAATAAAAATTAACTTTATGATAATCTTAATTTGCCCTTCATTTAATGTACATAGATTAGGGTTTGGGATGACTTTCAACTCTCTCTCAATGCCTCTCCTTCATTGAGCTTTTGCCTATCACTATCATCCTTTATCAACAATGACCAAAACATATTGGAACAAAATTAAATCAATATATAGAAATATGACCAAAACATGCACTACTGCAAAATATGCATTCAAAATCGTCAATTTAACATTGATTACAAGAAAAATTGATGTTAAATTATGTGCGATGGCATTTTTGTAAATAACTTGACCTTCTTAACATCGATTTTCAAAAAACTGATGTTACTAGCAAAAACTCAACATCGATTTTTTGAAAACCGATGTTGTTAGTACAATGTTAACATCACTTTCAAAAAATTGATATTGTTAGTAATTAGTTAACATCGATTTTTGAAAATCGATGTTGTCAAATGAGTAGATAACATTGATTTTTTTTTAAAATGATGTTAGTTCTTTTTTAATATTTATGTGTTGGCTCACTTTCTCATTCTCTCGAACCTTCACTCCTCTGTTGTTCCCACTCTCTCGTTGATCATCGCCACTACGTCATTGCCATCGTGTCTCTCGAACCAGGTTTGCCATTAGATTTTCTATGTGGCTTTTCAATTTCCAAATCCCTAATCTTTTAAACCCCAAATGCAAAGAGGGTGCTTGCAAGACATGGTTAGGACTTCAAATTTGAAACCGCCATGGGTATAGAGAGGGTTGTGGAGTATTGATACATGGTTGGGGCTCCAGATCTACACCACCATGACTTTGCAGTGTGAGCACAGAGGGTGAGAGTTGCCACCACGGAGGAGAAAAATATGCTATGGCACTGTCAAAAGCATATCTGACACCACCACCCATCCTCTGCACACGGTGGTGCAGATTTGGCCAGTGACAACACATGGTGGTTATCGTGCATGCGAACCGATTGTGGTAGAGGGTTGTGATGGGGTCGCGATTATGCTTAGAGGAGGAGGTGGTAGGCACGGTGGTTGATAATAGTTGTGGAGTTGTGCGAAGGTGCCTTGGGATACTGGTAGTATGCGTTAGTGATGGGGCTGGTGGGAGAGGTGGTTGTGCGTGCTGATCTGGCCAGCGAATCTCGCGATTTCCAGATATGAGGAAGGGATGGTGATTTGTGATTTCCAGATCTCATCAGCATTGTCGTTGCGGTTACAGTTGTGTTGTAGTCGTTGCTTCCTTTGATGAGGTTGTGTTGGTGGTTGCATATTTTCATCTTGTCTCAAGGCTATTTTGAAACAGTATACAGAAAAAAGTACAAATTTGATGCTTGAGCTAGTTTGATACAAGTTGACACTATTCTATGATTACTAGCAAATGATTGAGGTATATTATAGCAGATGATTGAGGTACAAATTTGATTTTTGACTTTATGTTGAAAAGTTTTTAAGGTATTTTCTTAGGCAGGCATTGGTCTTTGGTGGTCCTACAAATATTGATGGAGTTACCTTCTTTTAGCTTCTCTTTCTCTTTCTACTCATGTGCACGTATAGTTATGTGTGTTCAGATTACTTCTATTTATATTCAGTATTCCGTGTGTTTATTTCTTGAGTCCAACACTAGATAGGTGGCTTTGACTCACTGGATCTATAGTGTTTGTGTTACAGTGAATCAGTTAGTGGTTGCAATTTTTGAGCATATAATAGTTATGATATATGTTCTTGTGAAATATCATTAGATGAATATGGAATCTAAAATCAAAAGTAAATTAAATATCATATCTTTTTTCAAATTTCAAAATATACTTCTAGAAGAAATCAGGTGAAAGGATAAATGCAAAAGTATGACTTACCACTTTTGTTTCTTATCTTTTTGTGCAGAGAGTGGAGTTCTAGGCTGGGAATTGAAAGACAAAGGCTTCTTAGTGGTTTTACACGGAACAATGTCATTTGTATGTATCTACCTTTGTAATATTCCGCATAGGCATTTTCTTACATGTAAATATATATCTCATTCACAATGCTATGCTGAAGTTGCGGAAATCATTTATTTAGTTGGGAAACAAAGGACTGAATTTTTTTAAACAAAATGAGTTAAATTGTTGTTTATATCCATTTTCAGCTTAGGGAACATAGAATATAACTTATTTCCCATTTTTTTTCTTCCTTTCTTTTTTTTTTTTACTATACGAGCAAGTAAGGTTTGAGACTTTGAGCTTCTCATAATTTTTATTTAACCATTCCAAACTTTTTCTTTTTTTTTACTGAAGTGGGTTCTGACAATTTTCGTGGAGTTTGGATGATTGATGATAAAGACAATAGTTTTTTCAACCTTTTTTTCTTCTTCTAGACCAAAATATCTTTGCTAATGATTATTTTTATAGGGGAAATCTTCTGCTGTTATCTTGAA
This sequence comes from Glycine latifolia, assembly GCA_013407115.1. Lineage (NCBI taxonomy): Eukaryota > Viridiplantae > Streptophyta > Magnoliopsida > Fabales > Fabaceae > Glycine > Glycine latifolia. The sequence goes on from CM023942.1 coordinate 13,360,815, forward strand.
GTTTGAGCTCTTTCACACTCCAACACCTAAAATGCAGTTCGTTAATGCTACTCTTTCTTTTCTTTTGTTCATTAAGTTAGTAAAAGTTCCATGTTGGGATACTAATTGAATTGGAGTTAATAATGATGATGATTAGAGGTTTTGACTTCTGATACTATTTGTGTAATTGAGCAGGCCTAAGTTACAAAGTTCATTGGATGGATGTGCAGCTTTAGTTCATGAGTATAGAATCCCTCCTAAAGCTCTTTAGGGATTGCATTCGTATTATCCTTTACATTTTGATGTTTTCCATGTTTTCCTTATTGATATTAGTGTTCATATCAGTCTACTAAAATCTGGTTATCACACACCACAGCTGAAGGTACCAAGGTTTGTCATAATTCATATTTTATGGTTCAAAAAGATACCCTGGTAACCATTGTTTTGCCATAACTTATGTTAGATTTTTTCATACTATTCTATTCTGAAAGGTTTAAATTTAAATGTAATAGTGATTCTTTGCCTTCTAAAGGAACATACAATGAAGATTATGTTAGGTCAAACAAGGGTGTTTTGTTACAGTAGAAAATATTTTGTAACTTTATAGCAATGCTTCTTGTGAAACAAAATAAGTTTTTTTTATAAAAAAAAAAGTGAAAAACTACATCAGTTGTAGCATAGACCGGTGTATAAATGGCCTTTACAGCAATATCTGTTCTAGTGAAAATCAATATAGAAAAGTAGTTTTCAATATCGATTCTAGTGAAAACCAATGTAGAGAAGTAGGTTTCAACATCAGTTCTAGTGAAAACTGATGTTAAAGCTTATCACTATTAATATCGTTCAATTCAACATCCATTCTAGAACCGATGTTAAATGTCTTCTAGAATTGATGTTGAATGTTTTTTTTTTTTTTTTGTAGTAGGGATGTAATGTTAAACTTTAACTCATGGGTCAACTCAACCCACCATAGGTTCAACCTAGACATTCAGGTCCTAGGTTGATTGGGTTAGTTTTTTTCATAATTAGAATGGGCTAAATTTTTCCAACCCAACTTGGCCCAAACCTGTGAGGGGGTTGGGTTAGCCCACAGGTTTTCACCCATTTTGATGGCTTTAAGTGCCAATGTCAAGGAAAAAGCTATATATGGACAAGCTTCTAATTTTTTGAATTATCAATCCACACTATAGGATATTAAAACAAAACCAAACAAGATAAAGTCTTTTTAGGGCTAGTCTTGAGATTTTATTGGCTTGAATCAAAATTAGAATGGGCTAAATATATATATATATATATATATATATATATATATATATATA
>CM023942.1:13367688-13434611 GCA_013407115.1 Glycine latifolia
TATTATTATTATTATTATTATTATTATTATTATTATTATTATTATTATTATATGTTCCATGTAAGCATGTTAAAGCTTAAATTGATAAGTTAAAAATCATCTTTTAAAAAATTAGCTTATGCTTAAGCTATTTATAGCTTATAGAGAAACTCATTTTAATTTTTTTCTTCTTCTTTTCCTCTTCTAGAAGTACTTTTAGATATGTTTATTCAAACAAAAACTTTTACTTATATTGATTTTACTTTTATATCTCCATATAAAATCTATTTTTTCTAACCAAAACTTTTGACTACTCTAGTGCATCGTTGTTGGTTCCTCTTTTTGGTTTGATTGCTTTGTTTTCTTTTGATTTTTCTCTCCTCATAATTTTTCTTCAACCATAATACCATAAAATTATTGGTGTTTCATTAATCTACCTTTAGTTTCACTCCCTCTAGCTACCAAGTGAATATCTTTTTCAAAAAGGTATTTTTTTTCTTTTTATCCTTGTCATTATAGTTTCTTCTTAATTGGATTCATAGTATTTATTCAAAAGGTAGGTAAAACACTCAACTTATCAAAGGCCCAACCACTTCTCATATTTATGTACCATTTTTTTAGTTTGTTTAGTTGTTCTATTTTCTTGTTTTTTAGTTATTTCCTTAACAATTAGGGCACCAATGTCTTTAGTTTGTTGTTTTTTTTACATGTTTAGTTTAGTTCATCTCCATATATGTCATGTCTTAAACTATGAAACCATGATTTGATTTTATTATTAAATTTTATTTCTCCCTTGTGTATATATGTTCTCTATAAGCATGTTAAAGTTTTAATTAAGGTTTGTAATTATTTTATATATCAAATTTGATTCCATTGATGTGTTTGAATGCATGATTTTATAATGCTTTTCATTTTTACTTTTATTCATTGTTATTCTTTTGTTGATATTTACTATTACTATCACTTCAAACTTTGTAATAACTTACTGTAATTATTATTTCATGTTGTGTCTTTTAATGTATTATTTGTTATATATATTGTAATCTAACCATATCATTCCCTTCAAAACATAACATGTATTACAAATATTGTAAGATAATAAAATAATCTCATCTTAACACCTTAAATCCAACCCTCAGGATACTTTAATAGAACTAGAAACAAGTATTAAGATAAGATTTAATTAATTTAATGTGTGTGTATATATATATATATATATATATATCCCTCCTAATGATCACTAACTGATCCACTTGACATCACCACATCTTTCATGCATTCACTTTATAACATTGTAGGGAGTATTTCCATAACCTATGTCTATATTTTATACAACAAGAAAGTTTTATACACCAACTACATCATAATACATGAATCTAAAACATAAAACAGAATATTACAATTATTAGAATAAAATTATTTATGTACAATCCCAAACAAGGTACATGTTCCAAAAAAATTAATATTTAGCACCCTTAAAACATACAAGCATATATACTAGTCTTACTAGGAGTAAACTAGCCTCACTATAGATAAAAATTCTAACAATAGTTATCACAAGTGTTTAAACAAAAGGGTACAAACCGTATATAATAATATCTAAAATATTAACTTTTAGTTTCTTCAATGTTTCTTTTCATTCTTTGTTGCATTTCCATCTTTAGATTTACTACTAGCTTTGCTGTCATCTTTAGACTTGTTATACTTCATGGATACCCTTTCTTTATTTAGTTAAGAGACTCCTCCATTGCTATAAATTAAGTGTAAAAAATGAAACATATCAAACAAAAAATGAAACAAATAGCAATTCATGTCATTCACAAACTGTTCTTACCAAAATCTGGAAGTTCCACGTGTGAGGTAGGCGTGGCCAACGTGGACTCCAAATTCTGCACATCGGATGATGTGTAGGCTTTGCTTAGAGGAGGAAATTGCAAAACAAAGGAAAAGCACTCTGACGCTCAAGTAAGTACATCAATTTATAAGAGAATAACTGAGTATGAGAACTCAACATAAAATATAGAGAATGAGTAATTTGAGTAATGCATTCAAGTCTTAATGGGATGTGTATTTAGTGTATTCAGGAGTGAGTTAGAGAGAACCTGTAAGGTTGTATTTATAGTGTGGAGGGTAGGCTTTGGGCCTTTGTTTGTTGATAATCTGTTGATAAAATAATAACAGATAATAGCAGACAGTTATCTAATTTAAATATAAATAATGTCTACCTTACTGATATACTGTTATTTGTAGATAAATAATAGCTTGTGGATAACTTGTTAGGATATGATAAGATAAGGTGGTTGCACCTATTTGAATATCCCAATATATTTGATATGCTGTTAATAAGGAGATAAATATTGTAGACGTCCGCGCTCCTGTAGCAGGTCTGTGTCTGTGCTCCTGTAGCAGGGCTGGCAAGGAGCCCGGACACGTGTGTCTAGGTTGACACTTGAAAGATGAATATGCACTATTTAATGCAACAGTGCTAATGTGGAGGGTGTCCACATGTACAGTGACCCCACAATAATGGCCACGTGCCATTTTACTATTTTGGACTGTACATAAGCCCCCCAGCCTCTGAGCCAATTTATGGGCGAAAGAGGATGAAAGAGTGTCGATGCTGAATGTCCAGTATCATAGTAGTATGATGAATTTTGTCAGCCCCCGAGGGTGGACAAATGATGTCGCATGTCGAGGTTGATAGTTATATTTGAGGTCGACCAAAACTTTAGACTTATGAATCAGAATCGTTTCGGTGTAGTTTGGATTTATGAATCCGCAAGTTACCAAGGGCAGACCTCGAACCAAGGGCGGACCTTGGATTTTATAAAGTACCAAGGGCAGACCTTGGGTTTTTGTAGAGTACTAAGGACAGACCTTGGGTTTATGCCAAGAGAAGCTCTTGGGCTCAGATTGTGTTGATGGTTGATCCTGGACAAAGTAGTCCGGGTTGTGAATACTAGTTGTCCAAGGCGGACTATTTTGTCTTTTAGTAAATAAGACTGATCTTGGCAGGTAAGTGAAGCGTTGAGGATAATGGCAAATTAGTGCATAGCAGGTAAATGAAGAGTCACGACTGATGAACTCTGCCAAAATGTGACTGTCTGATGTGATTATTGAAAATATGCGTTATATCTTCATTAATGCTATCAATCATGTGCCGCCCACGCACCATTACCCGCGCACATGTGTCACTCGGAGAGTGGATACGTTCTGGAGATTGTGCGGTAGTGGGTAAATGTGGTCAATCGTGACGCAAGCTTCTAGGGGACGTTTCGAAATCCCGCCCAAAAACCATCAACGTTCACTGTGCCTTTAAATAAGGGAGATTTCTGCGATTTTCACCGCCATTCTTGCGCTTTTGTTTTTTCTGAATCTTCTTCTTTACACTTCTTGCTTTTTCTCAAGGTAACAAAAATGTCTGTTTCACCCGCTTCTGATTCTGCCTTAGGCATGGGTGGTAGTGACTCCGGTGGCTCAGTAGAGCAGCACATTATGTGCGAGGTCATCTCTATGGGTGACTCTTTGGACGAAAACACCCATTAGGAGTTTCAGACGGATCATCTTCTTCCTCTGAGAGGAGGGCGAGTTCTCGTCGAGCTGGTGAGGGCACTTCTCATCCTTGTCAACAGGCAAGGGTGGATGAACCTTTGCCATTCACCATCATCCCTACTTATTCTTCGGGAATGATGAGGCAAAATAGCCCTGGAGGTGTAAGAGCCTCCTCGCGCGTGCGTCGCAGCCCCGGTGCTGGGTCGCCACCGACTGGTTCAGTCATGCGTGGCTATGAGTGGGTAAGGGAGGACGTGTTTAAGTACCGTTCCTCCATAGCTTCTTCTGTTTCTGTAAACGTTCTTTGCTCGACGTTGCAAATGACGGCTCCTTCAGACGCCAGCAAGGTCATCGTCGAGCCTTGCGGGGAAGATGGTTTTCCCTGCTTGAGAGTGGCGCTGGGCGCTCTGCCCTTCTTTTTCATGTACCGATTCCTTTTTGAGGTGTTGGGTATTGTCCTTCCCTTCTCTCCCTTTCAATGTGCTTTGCTGAAGTACTTGAATGTGGCCCCCTCCCAACTTCACCCTAATAGTTGGGCAGTGGTGCGGGCCTTTGAGATTTTATGTTCTCATCTGCACATTCGTGCCACTGTTCCTCTCTTCTGCTTTTTCTTTCAAACCAAGTTGTCTAGGAAGGTTGCTTGGATCTCCTTGCACAGCGTCTCAAAAAAGCTATTCGAGGTAGACACCAACGTCTTTCGCCGGTTCAAGGACCGATTCTTCAAGGTCCGCGAAAGTGGTGTCGTGGCTGATGGGTTATCATTGATGCACAACAGGGATGGGGAAGCTTGCTTTCCCTTCTACTGGCAGGCTGACCCTACTAGGTTCAGGTCCTTTGATGAGGACATGTTGACCCTTGTGGAAAGGTCTGACAAGGCAACCTTGGAGCTGTTGCCAGCCTCGCTGGACGCACGAGCTATTCTGTCGCTGCCTTCGGCCAATGACCCCTCTGCCACACTGGACGGTAATATTCCTTCCTTATAACTTCTCTATTTTTCTGGTGTGCGAATTCTAACACTTGACACTTTCGTGTTTTTGTATTTTCACAGGTATCATGGGCAATTTTCAATGAAGGCCATTGGTACGCAATGTAGGTGGAGATGCATGCCACCCCCTGTTCCCCCCGGCTGAAGAAGAAGGTCGACCGACTGTCCAGGTTGGCCCTTCTGAGGTAGCCGTTGCGTTCCTTGGCTCTTCCCCTGTCGAGTTGGAAAAGAGAAAAAGGGATGAAGGTGCCAGGACGTCTGGCCGCAAGAAGTCTAAGGCTACCCATGCTCCTCGTGGTCTGCGTGCATTGAGGGAAGCTGTCGGGTTAATGCCGACTTCACCTCCTCGTGCCCGGGCTCCTTCACCTGCTACCACTGCTGCTATTCCCACTACACCTATGGTTGTGACCCAGGCTCCGCCTGCTGCTGCCGCTTTCGTGTCTCCCATGACTACCGGTTCGACTCCGCCTACCTCACGTCCTGTTACTCCTTCTCCTTTTCCGCCTCCTCCATCTGCAATGCCGCCACCTGCTACCCACTCTGTCACCCCTTTGGAGTTTCTAAGTGCTCCAAGGGAAGTCGACTCATTATGGAGTGTTGGGCATAGGCTTGACCGAGGATTGCCGACCCTTTTTGACATAAATTTGATTAGGTCGGCCAGTCCTCAACGCTCGTTTGACACTGCTGATCTCTTCCTGCAAAGAGGACTTGCCATTATAAAGGAGCAAAGGCAAGTGTATCAAGAAGCCATGGGCAAGGCGGCCTCTCTAGAGCAGGAGTACCACAAGCTGAAGGGTGTTGTTCGTGGTGCTTGGCGGTTAGAGTGCAACCGGTTGAATAGCACCGTGGTGGCATTTGTCGAGGCTTTCTGGTGTAACTGTCTGCTGTCCATGAGAACTGGTGAGGCTTTGTCCAAGCTGTTGCAGACTAGACTTGATGGCGATGAGTTGGTCGCCCTTGCTAAAGCAACTGTTGCTAAGGCTGACAAGGCTTTAGCTGAGAAGGAGGAATTGGCGAAGAAGATGGCCGAGCTTGAGGCCAAGCTGAGGGATGTCGAGGATGGACTTGCTGCCGAGATGGAGCTTGCTGAAAAGGTATCGAGTCTGGAGGAAAGGTTGAAGGAGGCTAACACCGAGCTCAATGTTTAAATGGCGATCAACAAGGAGCTTGATGAAGAGCTGAAGATGTATAAATGGGAAGCAGTGGAACAACATAAGAAGGGCTTCTCCAAGGCAGTGCGCCAAGCCGGTCTCTTTGTGAAAGACCTTGACTTAGGTCAATTTGATCCTTTCCAGGATGTGAAGAATGGTGTCATGGTCGATGAAGAGGAGCTCGGTTCTGCTGAGGAGTCTGCTAGTGATGCAGCTGATGTATAGGCCGCTTGATGCTTCTTTTATTTTTTGTTTCTTTTGTACTTTTGGCCGGGATGGTCATGTAAAGTTTCTAGTATTTTAATGAAAATATTTCTCATTTCTTCATCTTCGTCAATCTCTTTGCATTGCATGTTATACTTGCACAATATTTGTTATCATACCACGTTACGGTAATGTCTTGCTGTTCAAGTGATTCGACGTATCAATATTGCTTTCCGAATTATCAAGTCTTTGAAATAATGTCGGGTTATCAAATGATTGAAGTAATGTCGGGTTCCTGTTTTAACAAAATGGCTAAGTCTTTAGCTTTGCCTGTCGAGGTTCTCGTGCTAAGAGTGTATCTTAGACTTAGAAATGCCGGGGCTTGACCACGGACATCCTTGTTGAACGCTTTCCAATGGCTGAGTTTCTAACCCGGTTTATCAATATTCTGCAAAGAAAAAATACCAAGAGTGCTTCTTGGGTTTACAATGTCAATGGTGGACTCTTCTGTCGAGGTTGCCACCAAATGAGAGTACCAAGAATTTTCTTGGGTTTGAATTGTAGAGGGCAGACCTCGAACAATTATTCCTGCAAAATAGATGAGTCTATGTGCCGAGCTACCATAGAAGTTAGTACCAAGAGTGTTTCTTGGGTTTTAGCATGCCAAGGGAGCCTTGGACTTTGATATATCAAAGATGTTTCCTTGATTTTTGTATGGCTTGTAATCCTGCACAAATAGAATTTTTGAATGCTAAAATCATCAGAATAAAGCTTTAAATACCTCATATTTCCATGATGGATAATGGGGTAAATACGAGGTTGACCACAGATGGTCCTCAAGCTTTGAAAGTTGTAAGTTATCTGGGATTGTTGATAACCATGTCGGTCAAGGGTGGACCTAGCAAAAATCTGATGATAACTATGGTTAACTGTGTCCGGGTTCCATAGTCTGTAATAATACCAAGGGTTTTCTGGGGTTTGGGAGACCGAGGGCGGACCCCGGCCTTTGTATACCAAGTGTGCATCTTGGGCTTTATGTCCTAAGAATTTATATTCCTGCAAGAAATATGACAATGATAACATATGTCGCGGGTAGACATAGTGATACCTCATATTTGTCAAGGCTGATAGCAGTAGAGTTGTCCATGCTGGGTTTTACCACAATTTACCAAGACATGATCCTGGGTTTAGGAGCTGCTGAGAACATACCAGTGGTACGTCCACCCTGGATTTTTAGGAGGTCGACCAAAGCTTTAGGGTTTACGAACCTTGACAGTTTACTGTAGTTTGATTTTATGGACCTGTAAGTGGCCAAGAATAGATTCTTGAGCTGCCGAGACGGATCTCGGGCTTAATAAGGTCAACCAATTAGATGGATTTATGAACATTCTTCCGAGGACAGACCCCGGGTCTTCATGCCAAGACGGATCTCGGACTTGCTAAGGTCCACCAATTACATGGATTTATTAACCTTCTTCTGAGGTCGGACCCCGGGTCTTGCTAAAGGTCCTCCTAAGGGAGCCCTAGAATTTCTATGAACCTTTGGATGCTACTAGGACGCGTCCGTCCTGGGTTTTGGCCAGTAGTATCCTGCTCGTACTACCTTGGTGGCTAAGGATCGTCCTCCTGTATGGAGTCTGCATATTCCTTCATGAAGTTCCCTTAGGACATAATCTGCCTGTGAGCTGTCCAGGCACTTAAGTAGAGGAGCTGTTAGCCCTCTTTTGAATAACTCACCGTCAATGATGACATAATAGTTGGCTTTCCGCTTTAGACGTCGGACCTCATTTTCATCTGTTGTGAGTGTTCCTTTTACGAGAAAGTCTCTGTAAGGGATCATCCAAGTGGGTTCCTCCAATTCAACAACCATTATCGCTGGGGTGTCAAAGGTGGGTTTTTGGAGTGTCTCTTGGATGATTGTTTTGAGGTTCCCGATCTTCTTGGTACTGGCCAGCTTAGATAGCAAGTCGGTCCTGGTGTTACTCTCTCGGGGTATGTGATACATCTCAAAAGACTCGAAGCTGTCGATGAGTACTTTGGCCAGATGATAATACTGGAGGAGTAGGGCTTCCTTGGTTTGAAACTTGTTTGCTATCTGTCCTTGGATGAGCTGTGAGTTGGAGTAGCACCTCAAACATTGAGCCCGACTTCTTTTGCGAGTTTGAGTCCTGCTATGAGGGCTTCATACTCAGCTTGGTTGTTGGAGGCCTTGAAGTTAAGCTTAAGAGCTTGCTCCAGTGATATGTTGCCGGGTCCTTCAAGTATGATGTCGGCTCAGCTTCCATGTACGTTAGATGCTCCATCTACGTAAAGGTTCCACCAGTCCGGGGTGGTCTTATCCTTCCCGGCGAATTCTGCTAGGAAGTTTGCCATGAACTGTGCCTTTATAGGACCACGTGGCTCATATCAAATGTCAAATTCTGGTAGTTCGACTAACCATGCCACCATCCAGCCTGCCAATTCTGGTTTCTGTAGTACCTGTTTGATGGGATAGTTAGTTCTAACTATCACTTGGTGACTTTGGAAATAAGGCCTAAGGCGTTTGGCGAGGTGATTAATGCCAAGGCTATCTTCTCGATCATTTGATAGCGCTTCTCAGCATCATGTAGCATGCGGCTAGTGAAGTAGATAGGGAGATGGTGCTTCCCTTCTTCTTGGACGAGTTCCGAGCTGATGGCTTCGTCTGCCACTAAGAGGTATAAGAGCAATGGTGCCTCCTGTCGAGGTCGACTCAAGACAGGTGGTGCAGCAATTGTCTTCTTGAACACCTGCTCACAGGTGTCATCCCAAAGGAATGGTGTTGTCTTGGTGAGCAGCTTGTAAAAGGGCTTTGCTTTCTCAGCAAATTTCGGAAGGAATCTGGATAATGCGCCTAATCTTCCTTTCAGCTTTTGAACTTCATTAACATTAGCTGGTCTATGCATCTGTAATATGGCTGAGCACTTGTCCGGGTTGGCTTCAATACCCCGGTGTGTGATCATGAAGCCAAGGAACTTGCCACCGCCTACCGCGAATGTGCACTTTTTTGGGTTGAGATGCATGTCGTACTTCTGAACCTCTTCAAATACCTCCTCGAGATCTGCTACATGTTGGGCTACACTCTGAGACTTGACTACCATGTCGTCCACATAGACCTCGATGTTACGTTTGATCTACTTTCTGAAGACGTGGTCCATCAGTCGTTGGTATGTAGCTCCTGCATTTTTTAGACCAAAGGGCATGACCTTGTAACAGTAGTTTTGGCATCTTCAGTGATGAAGGTCATCTTTTCTTCGTCCGGGGTGTGCATTCTAATTTGATTGTAACCAGAATATGCATCCAGGAAGCTTAAGATGTGGAACCCGAACGCCTCATCGACTAGTCTGTCGATGTTGGGTAATGGATATGCGTCCATGGGGCATGCCTTGTTGAGGTCTATAAAATCTGTGCACATGCGCCACTTGCCATTGGCTTTTTTGACCATAACAATGTTGGCGAGACAAGTGGAATACCTGACTTCTCTGATAAAGGTTGCTTTAAGCAGTTTATCTACTTCTTCTTTTACTATTTTTCGGCTTTCTTCTCCCATATTCCGCTTCTTCTGTGCTATTGGCTTGGCCTGTGGACATATAGCCAATCTGTGACATATGACATTAGGTTCAATGCCGGGCATGTCAGATGGTTGCCAAGCGAACAAAGATGCGTTCTTGCGGAGTACGTCGGCTATATGCCTGTACTCGTGACTGGTGAGCTCTTTGCTAAGTTGTTTGCACTGTCCGGGTTTGGGCCCAAGTTGCAGCTTAACTAATTCTTCAATCGATTTTGGTCCTTTGTCGATATTATCATCACGCGAATCCACATCGAAGGTGTCACCGTGCTGATCTGTAAGGTAGACCGTTGGTGTGCAGGGAACATACTCTCTATCTATATTCATGACCCCGGTAGTGCCCCCCGAAGTGGTACCATGTCTGTCTGACCTCTTGTTAGGAGGATATGGTAACACTTTTAGGCTTTCGACATAACATTGTCTAGCCTGCTTTTGGTCTGCTTTCACAATGACTATCTCCCCTGTCATGGTAGGGAACTTCATCTTTAGATGAGGCGTAGAAACGATAGCACCCAACTCGTTGAGAGTCTTTCTACTGATCAAGACAAGGTATGATGTGTCAGCATCCACAATGTTGTATCTGATCGTAAAGGTCCTTGATAGTGAACCTTGACCAAAGGTTGTCATTAGGTCGACATATCCCAGGGTATCGACCCTTTCTCCTGCGAAGCCTAGGAGTGGTTCTGAGCAGGGCTGTATAGCGCTTGAAGAAATCTCCAACTTTTGAAAGGTCTTTAGATATAAGACATCATCAGAACTCCCCTGATCGATTAGCACCTTTGTCACTTTGAAATTAGTGATTATGAGGGAAACAACCATGGGATCGTCCTGATTGATAGGGTTAATTCACTCAAAATCGACATCAGTGAATGTGATGGGAGGTAGACTTCACATCAGGGGAGTGTTGACATAGTTTATATCAATATCCCAGATGGAGTTCAAGTGTCTCTTGCGAGATTGACTCAACGATCCTCCATATGAGAAGCCACCTGCGATGGAATGAATCACCCCACGAATGTGTTGGACGGCCTCCTCTTTCTGTTGACGAGGGGGTTGACGCTCGCATCTTGGTTGCAGTTGTCTTTGCCTCCCTTAGTCTTCTGCACCATCTCTGCATCTGTCATTGTTTCTGAAGCGATTCTCTCGTCGTTCCTCTTGCCTATTGCTGGTGGGGGATTATCAGGTCTTTTCATAAACCTTGATCAGTGCCCTGCTTGGATAAGCTCTTCAATCTTATCTTTTAATGCAACCCAGTCTTCGATGTTATGGCCAGTGTCGCAGTGGTAACAAAAATACCTATTAGGGTTTCCCCCCTGTTTCGAGGGAGCTGGCAATGTCACCTATACCTCCATGTTGAAGGCTTCATCCATGATCATGGCTTGATTTACCTTCAGGGGAGTATATCTCTCGAACCTGGGTCCTTTGGGGAGAAGCTGTGGCTTATGCGGCCTTTGCTTCTTGCCAGACCTCCAGGGGTTGACAGTGATGGGAACCTCGTGCTTTTCGCACTTTTTTCCAACTTGTCGGACTTCATTGTGGAATTTTGACATTTCTTCCATCTGAATATACCCTTGGCTCTTTCGCGTATTTTGTCCATGCTAGAAGGAGGTTTCTTGCATAAACTGTCTACTAATTTTCTAGGTCGTAGGGCCAACATCATGGAATGCAGTGCTACCTTAGGGTTGAGGTTTCTAATCTGAGAGGTGACATGCGAGAATCGTTCCATGAACCTGCAGAGGGGTTCATTATCGGCTTGGCGCAACGTTGCTAGTGCAGCACATGTCATCTTATGAGTTCGGATGGTAGCGTATTGTGCGCTGAATTTTTCGACAAGGGTATCGAAACTATCGATGGACCACTCGGGGAGGTCACCATACCATGCTAATGCTGCCCCCTTTAAAGATGTAGGGAACACTCGGCATAATCTGGCGTCATTGTTCGTGTAAAGATTCACCTGTGAGAGGAAAGCATCGAGGTGCTCGTCCGGATCTGTGGTGTTGCCATACCTCTCTAAGTGCAAAGGTTTCCAGCCGAATGGGATGTCGACTTCCATGATGCAATCGACAAGTGGATTGCGTTCAATGTTATGCCTCTCCATTGGATAGCCCTTCGTCGAGCTACATATAGGCGGATGGTTGACAGGTTCTCAGGGGTGCGATTCGCCTTGTGTCTACTCTTCTCGGGTGACCGGAGAGCGTTCATCTCTCTCAAATTGTTTCACCCGGGCTTCGTGTTGATCACGGTCAACCTTTAGTCTTTTGATTTCTTCCTGGTACTTGCATTCCATCTCTGCCATGCGGTTTTGGAGTTGTTGAATGGTGTCGGCATTTATCATGGTAGTCTGCGGAGGGTTAGACGCATCAATAGGGGTGTCACGTCTAACGCTGGATCGAGTGCTGACCATGAACACGTACAGTTGAGTGATTGGAATAAGAGGCCGCAGGGTAAGTTTTACCTGGGCCCCACAGTGGGCGCCTAATGTTCTTACCAAAATCTGGAAATTCCACGTGTGAGGTAGGCGTGGCCAACATCGACTCCAAATTCTACATGTCGGATGATGTGTAGGCTTTGCTTAGAGGAGGAACCTGCAAAACAAAGGAAAAGCACTCTGATGCTCAAGTAAGTACATCAATTTATAAGAGAATAACTGAGTATGAGAACTCAGCATAAAATGTAGAGAATGAGTAACTTAAGTAATGCATTCAAGTCTTAATGGGATGTGTATTCAGTGTATATGGAGTGTATTCAGGAGTGAGTTAGAGAGAACCTGTAAGGTTGTATTTATAGTGTGGAGTGTGGGCTTTGGGCCTTTGTTCATTGATAATTTGTTGATAACATAATAACAGATAATAGACGAAGTTATCTAATTTAAATATAAGATAATGTGTACTTGACTGATATACTGTTATTTGTAGATAAATAACAGCTTATGGATAACTTGTTAGGATATGATAAGATAAGGTGGTTGCACCTATTTGAATATCCCAATATATTTAATATGCTGTTAATAAGGAGATAAATATTGTAGACGTCCGCGCTCCTGTAGTAGGTCTGTGTCCATGCTCCTGTAGCAGGGCTGGCAAGGAGCTCGAACACGTGTGTCCGGGTTGACACTTGAAAGATGAATATGCACTATTTCATGCAATAGTGCTGATGTGGAGGGTGTCCACATGTACAGTGACCCCACAATAATGGCCACGTGCCATTTTACTATTTTGGACTGTACACAAACCTTTTAAAAGAAGAAAACATTTTTTATTCCTTTTTAAAAATTTGTTGGCACTTGTTTTCCTTCTCTTTTTAGGGTACACGATATAATCATATAAAAATGTGAACCAAACAAGTCCAAACTAAAAATTTGAGTTTGGCCTAGTTTAGTTCACACTTTTATATGATTATATCAAGTTGCTTAAAAAGAAATGGAAAACAAGTGTTGGCAAATTTAAAAAGGAAGGAAAAATGTATGCTTCTTTTCAAAAGTTTGTGATGGATGAACTTTTATTTGTTTCTTTTTTTGTTTGATGTTTCATTTTTTTACTTTTATTTTCTAGCAATGGATAAGCCTCTTAGAGTAAATCAAAAAAGGTATTCATAAAGTCTAACAAGTCTAAAAATGGCAGCAAAGCTGGTTGTAAGTCTAAAGATGAAAATGTGGTAAAATGAAAAGAAATGTCAAAGAAACTAAAAGTTCACATTTTAGATATTACTATATTTGGTTTGTACCCTTTATTTAAACACCTAGGATAACTATTGTTAGAATTTTTATCTATAGTCAGACTAGTTTGTCGCTAGTAAGGCTAGTTAAAGTCAAATCAATTTTATAGTTAAAATAATAATGTAATCCATTATTTTAAATGATGTTTATTCAAATTCAAAGTTAGAATAAAAAAACAAGGATATGCATATATTGAAACCATATATACAAACCATGTTGTGGCAAAATTAAATCAATATATAGAAACATGACCAAAATATTTTATGTGAAGCTCTAACTCATGGGTTAACCCGTCCTATCACGGGTTCAACCCAAAGGACAGTGTTATTAAAACCGGTTCGGACCGGCCGGTCAGATCGGTTGAACCGGGAACCATTGGTAGCTCCGGGTCGAGTTGGGTGTGGAATCGGCCATGCAAGTGGCCCGGTTAGGCCTTGCAAGAATCGGCTGGTTTTTGAAGAACTTGGCGACCCGGACGGGTTTTAAAAACCCTGAATGATTTTGGACGTCATCAACACTACTTGACCACCGTCACGAGCTACCTCGTCGCCGATAACGTGAATGAAGATGTTGACAACCTGGAAGGAGGTAGCAGACCAGCAGGAAGATAGAAGAGAAATAATGTAGCAGAGCAGCAGGAAGAGAAAGAGGAAGCGGGTAGCAGGTAGAGAGAGAAGAGAGAAAATGAGTATACGCACGGCGAGGGGCACAGCGAGGCATGGCAGGGTGTGGTGCAGCGTGACGCGACGAAGGGAGCGGCACAGGAGCAACACTTAGAGAGAAGGGACTAAATGAGAAAAAAAGGCGCTGGAGACATAAGAGAGAATATATAGTAAGGGTTAGGTTTTCGTTTTGGGCCTCCAGATGCACATTTGCTTCTTGTACCCCTTTTTTTGCTTTCTGTACTCCTTCTAGCTTATTTTTTTAATGAAAAATTGGGCTTGTGTTTTAATTTAAGTAGTTGCTATTTATACTCCCTTTTATTATTAATACACTTTACTTGTATTATCAACTTTAATACTTCAATTGTTATTTTGAATTTTTTAGTATACTTTTCTTAAATAATGTTAGTTATATACTTATATATAATATAATTTTAAATTTCTTAATATAGACCGGATCAAACTGGGCCAATTATTAACCCATCGGTTGAACCACTGACCCACTACCTCGACCGGGTCAATGACTGAACCGGTTTTCACAACACTGCCAAAGGATTTGGTCTTAGGTGGACCAGATTAGTATTTTGCATAAATAAATGGACTAAATTGTATCAACTCAACTTGACCCAAACCTATGATGGGCCAAGTTTGCCCATGGGTTTTGTCCCATTTTGATGACTCTAAGGTAGTCTTTGACCCAACTTATCATCAAATTTTTTCTCCTTAAATAAAAAGCTAGGCCAAACAATCATACACATAAGCTCTTAAAAATATAAGTAACTTATCATTTAAGAGTAAATAATAATAAAAAGTAGCTTATGAACAAGTTAATTGAAGGATGTTAGAACTAGACAATCCATGCATCTCTTAAGGTTTTGAAGAAAACAAAGATATAAATTTATATAAGTTTTTTGGTTGTATGTAAGTTAACAAGATATACCAATGGAAACAACACGAAGTAAGATTTCTCTTTATCTGCATACCTCTTCAACTAGATGATAGATGTAATTCTTCTTCATTAATTAACTATAGTTCAATCTATCCAAACACACATCTAAATATCTATGTTTGTTAAAGTAAATTAGTTTGTGTCATGTTAAATGATATTATTAAAAGGAACATATTTGATAATCTATATTATCTTTCCTTTTATATGTTTACGATTATGTTAAGCTATGAAGGACAAATTTAGAATGTATTGATCCATAATCAATCAAGACGCGCATCAACTGCAAATACTTGGAAATAGAGAACAAAGGATCGACAATGGTCATATTTTCAATACTCAAGATTTGTCATTGATTTACAAATCTCTTAGTATTAAAGGACATAAAGACCTCACAGAAACAAATAGATGAACAAGAAAAGAAAAGTGATTAAGACACACATTCAATAGAGAAACACTAAGTTTAGAGAGTCTATTCTTTGTATTACAAAGTTTTGCCTTTTGAGATTAAGATCTTCATTGTAAACATGTTTTGTGGGCGTTAAGAATCTCTTATTCTATTTCAAACTATTATTTGTGAAAGTCAGGAGTGGCTTAATTACTAAATAATACTTGGGTGTTCTTAAATTCAGGGGAGTCTAAGGGGTGTGCTAGTAAGGACCTAGAGAATACTTGTAAGCTAGGAGTGACAAGATAGAATAATTGATGTAATCTAATTTGATTAATAGAACCCTTTACTAGTTGGTAAAGGAGATCTTGACATAACTCAGGTTGAGTGAGCTATTATAAAACTAAGTGTTTCTACTCCTCTCCTCTAGCTTGTCAAAGTATTTTCAAAGCATATTATTGACACATCATTGTACACAAGTTTTACATAAAGAATTGTCTTTTGTAAACCACTAGACAACAATCCATTTTTTGCTTCGGCAAACATTTCCTGTTACTGGACAATAGTCCTTGGAAAATTGCTTTGTTTAACATATCACTTCCATTACAAAAAATCTACTAAAGTTTATCTAACACATTATTCAACCTTATTTTAGTGTGATTTATTGTATTTCAAATGAGCTTATTACTAACTTATGCATAGCTTCTTAGTGTACCCTCATTTAATTTCCTTAAGTTATGTCTTGTTTAGGTTTTCCATATCAAAAGGCTCCTCGTTGTATCAACAAAATGTCTTCTTTTTTTTTCATTTTGCGTGCAAGAATTGTGATACATACATACATATATACACACACACACACACACACACACACACACACACATATATATGCATATATATATATATATATATATATATATATATACATACATATGTATGTATGTATGTATTGTTTAAGTTATTACGCATAAGAGTTGTGAACGCGTCATCATTATTTTCCCACAACTCGTGTGGACTGTAGGCCATTTCCATAGTTTGCATGATTGAGAAGTCCATCTTTGCATAGCATGATAACATACAAAAGAAATAACAAAAAGTATGGAGTGACGTTGTGATCTTTCGATGCTGATCCTATGGAATGGATTGAGATTTTATCTCACTCCAACATGCAAGCAATCAAGCATATATAATTTAACCTATGGGGAAAGCTCTAAAGTATTCTAAGTTGTGAATAATCATCATGCATCATAAGTGTAGCACTCTAAATTAGGCTATGTATATACACACATAGAACCCTTTTTACTTATAAAAAATCCCAATTTAATTATTAATATAAAGTCTCATAACTATAATGAAATCATACAAGAAAATTTACATAAAATTTAAAGCTTTTTGACTAAATTATTAGAAACTTCATTTTACTTAACAACCTTATTTATGCAAGTTTAGAACATATCATTACTATTTCAATAATAAGTAAGACCAAATACGATAGACTTCAATGCACATTTACATACATATTCGAGTAAACTAAATTAAATAAATACAAAAAAGAAAAAATCCCTAGTCTACCACCATTTTTTACAAGAAAAGACTAAGACCC
Organism: Glycine latifolia; assembly: GCA_013407115.1. Lineage (NCBI taxonomy): Eukaryota > Viridiplantae > Streptophyta > Magnoliopsida > Fabales > Fabaceae > Glycine > Glycine latifolia. The sequence goes on from CM023942.1 coordinate 13,384,457, forward strand.
AAATTAAACTTCCTTTGTCACATCCATTGCACCCACCATTACTACAACTTTCGATGATGGTTCTAAAATCGTATTTGTAGTGCACACTTTCTAAGACGATTCCTCAACAAATTGTCTTAGAAGATAGTTTTTTAAAAAAAAATTAAATGTGTTTCTAAGACGGTTTTCCTTAGAACCGTCTTAGAAGATGGTGTTTTAAAAAAAATTATACATGTTTCTAAGACAGTTTTCCTTATAACTGTCTTAGAAGATGGTTATTTAAAAAAAAATTGAACTATGTGTTTCTAAGACGGTATTTTAGAAAAATCATCTTAGAGTGTCTTTTTAAAAAAATAAAAAAAATTGAGGATTTTAAGATGATTTTCCAAAGAACCGTCTTAGAATGTATTTTTTAAAAAAATTATAATTTTTTCCCATATTTTATTATTTCATAACCTTACAAAATTATTATTATTATTATTATTGTTATTATTATTATTATTATTATTATTATATAGGGTTGTTTACTAATTTCAAGCAAAGGGATTATTATAAATGGTCAATTAAACTTAACCAACTTATGCCGACCAAAAAAATAAAAATTAACCAACTTACAATGTTAAACCAATCTACTAAGACATGTCAAGAGTATAAACAACTTCATCCTTGCTATTCAAATACATCTCTTGGGCCATATGTAGGTGTAACAACAACATTTCAGATGATGACAACTAGAAAAAATAAGAATGTGTCAGGATGAATTCAAAATCTGAGATAATATTGATAAGATATAAATGCCACTCCAAGTAACTTCAAATTACAATAAAATTTGAAAGGAGTGTAAAACACTCCTTAAGACCATTTCATAGACTCAAATCTTAAGACCAGTTCAAGAAGAATCAGATATAAACTATCCATTGTTACTCTCCATTGATTGTCTTGTGAAACATATCATGTCTTTTTGGTTCATTTTAACTCTTAATCCTAAGAGCCAAAAATACTTTAATGAATTACATATAAAGAATTGCAGGACATACAGAAATTTGAAAAGTGTCTTAATATATTTGTGATCCACACAAAGAAAAGAAAAATAGATTTAATTATTATAAGCCCTGAAAATTTTATTTTATTCCCTTTTATGAAATTATTTTTTACCTATTTTGCATGTATAGGCTTCTATTTTTATTAACCAGTGATTTAGTGATAAATGTATGAATAAATATGTGATATATCAATATAAACATCAAAATTTTAGTCGTTAAATTACTTTTCTTTTTGTGTGAATATATATTCAAAGAGAATCAATTAAAAAAAACTAAGCATGTATATTACAATCATGATGAAAGCTGTCTGTTTAATATTCACACAGACGCACACTATATATATATATATATATATATGGAACACGACTTGCACCTGAAAGGGGAAAGGAAAAGGTGTTTCACACCTTTCAGTAACGTCTAAAGAACAAGGAACAAAAAATTCACCTTAAATCTAAAAATCAAGTAGAACAAATTTTTTTTATAAAAAAATATTGGAATAAAAACTTAACCACTCAAGAGGCTAATTATTCAATAGATGATTACTCATTAATAATTTTTTTAACAGCTTTAACTAGTCAAATGCTTAATTGTTCCTAGACTGTAAATATTTTCATGAAACATACCAACATTTTCGTCATATGCTTGATAGCCACATCATACATCCCAAGAGAAGCATACCACCTAAAACAATCACAGGTTGGCAGTGGCAGAGAAAGTGAAAAAAATAAAATATACTCATAAAATTTGTTGAATACATAATATTACTCATAAAAAATAAAAAGTAGAATTTCTATTTATTGTGTACTATAAATCAATTCAAATGAGCATATATGATATATAAATTAAATTAATTATGTTTGTGAATGATAGGGAATGGGGATGAAGGGGCCTTTCCACACCAATAACCTTTTGGCAATTTTTAATGGAATCTTATTTAAGAAAAGGGTGAGAATGATAGGAAAGGGGGCTGAAGAAACCAACAGTGGAAGTATGCTATTTTGTTCAATTGAATTTATTAATAAGAAATGAATTACATCAATATTAAAGAGGATAGAAAAGTGCAAAGTAATTATTAAGTATGAAGACTATCAAACAAGCTTAATGGTATGCTTCCCACGTAGCAACAAGCTTTTTGAAATAGATGGCTTAAATGACAAGAAGCCCCCTGATAACCGATGTCATATCACTTCAAAATAATTAAACTACACTAATTCTATAGCACAGGATTAACCTAGGTCGACTCAGAGACACAATCAATATGGTTCAAATTTCAATTCACTAGTAAATAATAGGGGATTTTTATCGAACAGTTTGCATGCGATAAACAAAAATTTCAAAAACACAAACTACAATTGAAGAAGCTAACAGAATTGATTAAAGGTAATGTAAAACAGATTAAAGAACATCGATCCAATTCACCAAACCAAACAATGCACATTATCATAGTTCTCAGATAATGATCTTGTTATGAAATTTCATTCAATTTCATTAGAAGCAGTTCAATCGAATTAACCCCTAAATTAATTGAAACCACAAACCTAATTGAAATATCATCCAAATAATCTGTGATTAAAATTTGAAATTAGGAAATGAATCCATAACCTAATCCATTTTCAATCCTAAACACATTCATAATCATGAAAAACGAATAGAGGATTGAAGAAGAAAGTGAACATTCATACAGAAATTGAAATACCAAACCAGAACTCAAATTCTCCTTGCTTGGGGTTGGATCCTTGGATTGATTGATTGTTTAGCCTTCCATGATCATCATCAATGGAAGCCCTAAGAAATTAATGCAAGAAAATGGAAGAACAGAAATGAAAATGAAGAACAGTGAAGAACAATGAAGAACAGTTGAGAGAAAATAAGAGAAAGCGTTTTAATTCTAAAAACTTCTAAAAGTCACTACAAAATATGTTTTTGCTAAAATGAAGTGTCCAAATCCAAATAACTAAAATCACTAAAATATAGTGACTGAGTTAGTAGGAAAGGATGGTCCATGATTAGGCCCATCTAATCTAACTAATTACACCAATTCGCAGCCCAAAATTCAAGTGCAGTGATTCTGACTTCCAAGCCTAAAATGACCCTCAAAATGACAAAATTGGCCTTGGCTTATCTAAGACAAAATTGTAGATCTTTTCCTTATCTTTCCAGGGACTACTGATACGCACCATTTGGAGTTCTGTAAGGATCTCTAGGTCTTGCACAAGGAAGATAGGTCAAGTAAGCAAAAACTGAATTAGAATAGGAAAATAAAAGTCTAAGAGAAGTCAAATAAGCTAAGAAGAATAGAAAAATATTAAACTAAAAATACTCAATCAGCCCCTGCAAAAGTTCCTTACAAGGAGTCAACATATCAACCATAGGTAGATAATGAAAATAATGCATTGAAACATTAAGTGCCAACTTTGGGTTTTTAGCATAAAGGTATAAATGTATAATGCTAGCTTGCATGTTTGTTGGGATCTACATTTGGGTCTTCCAAGCACACTAGCACTATTAGAGTACAAGTGTGAGGTAAAGTCCCACATCGGATAGAAATAGAAAAGTTGAGCACCATATAAGTGAAGAAAAGGCCCATAAACCTGAGCTTAAGGCTTTAGGTTAAAGTGTGGTATCTAGTTCACTTATATGGTTAGTCATGACCCATTGGTGTAAATCTCCCCGATATTTACCCTATCGATTTCCCAACATTGGTATCAGAGCCAAGGTTCTGCGATTGGGGTTTCATTGTTTTAGGGTTTTCTTAACATTAAGAAATCTGCGAAATCAATCTTAGGGATGTCGACCAACCAATCACGAATCGAGGTTGAAAATTTTGGAGGAAATGGTTTTGAGTTATAGAAATTGAAGATGAAGACCCTGCTTGTTGACAGGAACCTCTGGCACATGATCGAAGATGCACCACCTGCACCTGAAAGATCAAATGAGTTGTAGACTTGGATTAAAAATGATCAAAAGGCATGAATCCTGATTTGATTGTGCCTTGCTAACAATGTTCTGGTGAATGTGATCTCTGATAAGACTGTGAAGGATCTTTGGATGAAGTTAAGCAATCTCTATCAGAGCAAGTCACTCGTGAATAAGTTATTCCTGCGAATGAGGCTATACAATCTACGGATGTCTGAAGGTGATTCTTTTTCTGCATATTTAAATGAATTTAACATTTTTTGCACACAACTCACATCTGTAGATGTCAACCTGGATGATGAAGATAAAGCATGCACCTTGTTGTGTTCACTGCCAAACTCTTGGGAGCATATCATTATCTCTATTGGTACTGGTGTTAACACACTGTCCTTAGAGACCGTTGTTGCTGCCCTGCTATATGAAGAGATGAGAAGGGTAGGTTCTGAAGGTACTGCTAATGAGGCTCTGTTTTCTAGAAGGAGGAATACTGATAAATCAAAATCAGGTTTCAAAGGCAAATCTCGGGGAAGGTCAAAGTCTCGTGATAAATCCGAAGCAAGGTGCTGGAAGTGCAAGCAGGTTGGGCACATAAGAAAGAATTGCATAAATAAAAGTGTGGGCCCCGAGAAAAAGTCTTTGTATGGCCTGAAGCAATCTCCCAAGATATGGTATCAGAAGTTTGACACTTATGTGTTGAACCTTGTATTTGACCATTGTGATGCTGATCATTGTGTTTACGTGAAAAAGGTAGAAGATAGCTTTGTTATTCTAACCTTGTATGTTGATGACATGTTACTTGTTGGTAACAGTTTGAAGATGATCAGTGCTGTAAAAGCTCTACTGGCAAAGAAATTTGAAATGAAAGATTTAGGCCTCGCAAGTATGATCTTGGCCATGCAGATCAAAAGGGAGTGTCATAGAGGAAGCTTATGGTTAAGTCAGAGGAAGTACATAGAAAATGTTCTGAAGAAATTCAATATGACTGATTGTAAATTGGTGCAGACTCCCATGTCTAAAGGTTTGAAGTTATCCACTGAGCAGTGTCCCAAGACTGAAGAAGAAAGAGAAGATATGGCATCAGTTCCTATGCTAGTGCAGTTGGGAGTTTGATGTATGCTATGATTTGTACTCGTCCGGATATTGCCCAACCAATGGGAGTATTGAGTAGGTTTATGTCCAAGCCAGGAAAAGAGCATTGGATGGCAGTGAAACGTGTATTCCATTATCTTCATGGTACATCTGACCTTGGGTTATGCTATGAAGGCGTGAAAGACTCAAGGGGACAACCACCATTACTGCTAGAGTGCTTTGTTGATGCTGATTGGGGAGGTGACATTGATAGTAGAAGGTCTACTAGTGGATATGTTGTTTCTTTGTAATAGAAGATGATGACTCATCTCGTTTCTTGGAACCCACACTTTTATTTCTGCAATTCTTTCTTATGTGCCCAACCTGCTTGCACTTCTAGTACCTTGCTTCAGATTTATCACGAGACTTTGACCTTCCTCGAGATTTGCCTTTGAAACCTGATTTTGATTTATCAGTATTCCTCCCTCTAGTAAATAGAGCCTCATTAGCAATACCCTCAAAACCTACCCTTGTCATCTATTTAGATAACAGGGCATCAACAACATTCTCTAAGGACAATGTGTTAACACCAGTACCAATAGAGATAATTATATTCTCCCAAGAGTTTGGCAATGAACACAACAAGGTGCATGTTTTATCTTCATCATTCAGGTTGAAATCTACAGATGTGAGTTGTGCGTAGACAGTGTTAAATTCATTTAAATGTGCAGAAAAAGAACCACCTTCAAACATCCATAGATTGTACAGTCTCCTTCGCATGAACAATTTATTCATGAGTGACTTACTCTGATAGAGACTGCCCAGCTTCGTCCAAAGATCCTTCGCGGTCTTATCGAAGGTCACGTTCACCAAAACATTGTCAGCAAGGCAAAACCAAATTAGGCTTCGCACCTTTCGATCATTTTTTTATCCAAGTCTGTAACTCATTTGATCTTTCAGGTGCAGGTGGCGCATCTTCGATCATGTGCCAGAGGTCCCTGTCAACAAGCAGGTCCTCCATCTTCAATTTCCATAACTCGAAACCATTTCCTCCAAACTTGTCAACCTCGATTCGTGATTGGCTGGTCGACATCCCTCAAATTGATTTCGCATATTTCTTAATGTCAAGAAAACCCTAAAACAGCGAAACCCTAATCGCAGAACATTGGCTCTTGATACCAATTGTTAGGAAATCGATAGGGGTTATGGTTGAGTCAGAGGAAGTACATAGAAAATGTTCTGAAAAAATTCAATATGACTGATTGTAAACCGATGCAGACTCCCATGTCTAAAGATTGAAGTTATCCACTGATCAATGTCCCAAGACTAAAGAAGAAGGAGAAGATATGGCATCGGTTCCTTATGCTAGTGCAGTTGGGAGTTTGATGTATGCTATGATTTGTACTCATCCGAATATTGCGCAAGTAGTGGAGTATTAAGTAAGTTTATGTCCAATCCAAGAAAAGAGCATTGGATGGTAGTAAAGCATGTATTTTGTTATCTTTATGGTACATCTGACCTTGGGTTATGATACGAAGGCATGAAAGACTCAAAGGGGCAACCACCATTACAGCTAGAGTGCTTTATGGATGCTGATTGGGGAGGTGACATTGATAGCAGAAGGTTTACTAGTGGATATGTTGTTTCTTCATTTGGTGGAGCTATTAGTTGGATGAGCAAGAGGCAGAGCATCATTGCATTATCAACTATTGAGGCTGAGTACATGGCCTTGGCACATGCTATCAAGGAAGTTATTTGGTTGCGAAGATTGCGTAGAGAGCTTGACCTTACACAAGGAGATGTGACTGTTGGGTGTGATAGTCAGAGTGCTATATTTATGTCTAAAAACCCAGGATACCATGTGAAGATCAAACACATAGGCGCCCAATACCACTTCATCAGAGAAAGACAAGGTAGTAATGCTGAAGAAGGTTGACACAAAGGAGAATGGTGCTGATTTTCTGACCAAGGCCATGGTTTCAAAGAAGTTTGAATGGTGTAAAGTTGCATTGAGATTGAAGAAGCATGCAAAACATTCGGACAAGGGCCAAGGGGAGTCGCCTCGACGGAGGAGTGCCCCCAGAACTTTTATTCGAGGCCTAGTATTGTTGTTGGCCTCGTGCTTTATTATTTTTCATTTGGGATTAGGCCCATGAATAGCTATGGTGCTTAGGGTTTCTAAGCCTATATATTTCCTTGTAATCTAAGTGCAATTGTACGAGTATGGAGGAAATATAGTGAATAGCTAGACGTAGCCCACATTGGGTGAACCATGGTAAACTCTGTGTGTTATTTTCTTTTTTCCTTTCTCTCTTTCTCCTATCTCAATTGTTGTGTGATTGCTCGGTACCCAACATTGGTATCAGAGCTGAAGGTTCGACTTGGTGACCAGCTCGGACAAGTAACAAGGCGGTTGTGGATCCATGGATATGGAGATCCTTGTATCAAAAGTCTTCCTAGCGGGTGAGTCCATGCATGGAGACTAGGCAGGGGGTCCTACAAGTGTTGCGATGGTACAAGAGATGTTTAAGCTCTAAGGGCCACCATTGGATACTTGTGAATTGAAAATGGTTTTGCTCGAGGGGGAGGCTACCATGTGGGAGAGACTCACACTTAAGGGGGAGATTGCTGGAGTACAACTGTGAGGTAAAGTCCCACATTGGATAGAAATAGAAAAGTTGAGCATCATATAAGTGAGGAGAAGACTCATAAACCTGAGCTTTAAGATTTTGGGTTAAAGTTTGGTGTCTAGTTTACTTATATGGTTACTCATGACCCATTGGTGTAAATCTCCCTGATATTTACCCTCTCGATTTCCCAACAAGCACAGGGTTTGAAATCTTAAACTTTACTTTGATCCGTGTAAAAGAAAATAGAAAATAGAAAGTAGAATAGTAGATATATAAAATCATAAAAGAAGGAATTTGTAATTGTTAACCAGATCCTACCTGGACAAAATATGTATGTCCACTACAGAAAATGCTTGAAGGCAAAATTCCCAGCTTTAGGTTTCCATCATAAGCATAAACAAGTCCACTGTCTTCATCAACTAATGGTCTTAATTGTCTGTGTACAATATCATTAAAACCATTCTGATGCCATATCTTATCATCAGCTAGAAGCAGTTCCTTCCATTCCTTTGCTAATTTTTTTGCAAACTTAATAGGTCTCCAATGGAAAATTCCAATGTTGTAAGCAACACCAATTATACAAGGTGATAGACACAATCATTAATATAGTATCTCTTCCATTAAGGCTAAGAAATTGTGATGATATATGTAATAAAATGAGAGATAAAGAGGTGAAGTGAGTGAAAAAAAGCATTGAGTTTCAAAAAAAGAGAGGAAGAAAACAACTTCAAAGTGTGATATTTAATTTGATATGCTAAAGAATGTGCTTGAACTTCAACAAGATTATATTTTGTTTCTAAATAGAGAGAAGAGCATAAGACACATAATATAATAAAAACTTTAGACTCTTAGACAAAGTTTGCATATTGTAAATTATTTTGTTAGCTTGTAATGTAAATCCATAGCAAAAGAGTGACAGGATACTCTAAAATAATGCCTAAAAATAGAGTTCGTACAAAAGGTTCTTTATCATTCATTTAGGGATCATTTTCAAGCCATATTCACCTTCTTGCCAAATTTCCAGACTATCATCAACCACTATTGGAACAACTTGATCACTGGATGTTAAAACATCTGCTTTGGGATAACGAGGAAGATATGGAAGTGGGTTCTGCTCCACAATCATATAATTGCATATAAGTTTTATGAATAAAATATATCTCAGAAGAACAATCACATAATATGCTTGGCGATTTCCTTAAAGATGAGTATAAAAGATGATTATGCACACTGAATAAAACAAATAAAAAGTCTTGTTAATGGCACCAACAAAAGTAGGAGTATGATAAAAAAAAGGACAAAATAATAACAGAGAATTAGCAAGCTAGCAAAGAAACTACAAAATACATAAGAAAAGAAAGTAAAAAAGGGAACACCCTGATCAATACACATTTTACAACTATTTTTAAATTTTGCATGATTTGTAAAAACAAAGCTAGCATATGAATCACTTTAAAAGTTAAAACTAAACATATATTGAGAAATGGAGAAAAGCACCTTCAACCAAACCATGTCAGTGTCACAAATCAACAGCTCGTAACAGAAAGGCAGTATCAAGTTGATCAGAATAACTTTTTCTCTCCCTATTTTATGAAATGTTGGAGATCCCCAGCCAACATCATCAAGTATCAAGTTCTCACATTACCTCTTTGTTAATGCCTTTATCGGAAAAAAGATAATGATACATAGTAATAAAATAAAATAATAAAAAAACGTAGAGTTGGGAGAAAGAAAAGAATGGAACCAAACAAGTGAACATAAAGATAGGAAGACAAAACATTCTCACTCCCAACAAAATGGCGATTAATAGCGAATATACGCCACCACTGCTGATTGGCAAAATCAGGCCTTACATAGTCTTCATGACACTGCAGTCTACTACCAAACCCTCCGATGACCACCCCATCACCACCATCACCACCAAGATCACACCCCCACCGCCTTAGATTCCCAAAGTCATTCCTTCCCCCCAAGCTCGTCTCCAACTCCAACAATTCCATCTTCGACTTCTTCATAAACGTCGTTACCAAGGTCCAAACTGGTGCGTACTTTACTCTTTTCAAAAACCCGTCCTCGTCCTCGTCCTGGATAATCCACCCCGCTTCCTGGTGAAAATAGAAGAGAGAAAGCGAAGAGAAGAGGAAAAGGGGTAATAAAAAAGGAACCAAAACGGTGAGACACAAAAAGAAGAGGAAGCGAAATGGTGAAGCAGTGTTGGGATATGTAATTTGAATTTTGAAAAACTGATGAGAGAGAAAGAGTAAAAGGAAGCGACATAATTTCAAAGACGGTTTTGGAAAAAATCGTCTTTGAACACTTACCTTCTAAGACGGTTTTTTTAAAATAGTCTTTGTTTATTTTATTTTATTTACAAATTTGCCACCGTTCTTTTTTTAAAATGGTTTTCATATAACCGTCATAAATCCGTCGTCGTAGAAGACGTTATTTTTAGTAGTGCACGACACTTGTAGTAGCTCTTCCATTCAACCCACTCATTTGCACATATCATCATTCATTCTCTAAAAAAATGATAAAACATGGTAGTGAGTCCTTCGTGCCATTGGTTGCCACAAACAATATGGACTCAAGGTCCTAAACAACATTTATGTCAAAGTTTGGTATATTTTCATTCATGCCTTCAACACCATAATTCAGGTGTTTAAATACACAATAAACTGATAGAAGATCAGATAAAAAATTGTTAAAACATTAATAAACTATACAAATTTCTCTACCCAATATCCATAACAAACTCCTATTAACATGGACTATATTTGAAAAATAACAGAATTTCAAAAAAGTTTAAATTTTAAACTTCTATCTTTTAACACTCTCCTTCAAGTTGGTGCATGTATGTCTATCATGCCCAACTTGTTTATGCCATTCTCAAATGATCTTCCAGAAATAGCCTTGGTTAATACATCAGCAATCTGGTCTTCTGACTTTACAAATGGTAATTGAATAATCTTGTAATCAAGTTTCTCTTTAATAAAATGTCTATTTACTTCCACATGCTTAGTTCTATCATGTTGCACCGGATTATGTGTTATTTCCACAGCAGTTTTGTTATCACAATTCAACTTTATAGGCTCACAATATTCAATTCCAATGTCTTTCAAAATACTTCTAATCCAAAGTAATTCACAAATACCTGAGACATACCTTTAAATTATGTTTTTGCACTTGATCAAGCAACTACTTTCTGTTTTTTGCTTTTCCAAGTTACCAAGTTTCCTTCTACAAATGTGAAATAACTTGAGGTTTACTGTTGTGTAGTCTTGTCTACAGCCCAATCTGAATTTGTGTATCCCTCAACCGAAATACTACTATTTTTTTAGAACAGTAGCCTCTTTCCAGGTATGCCTTTCAAATATTTGAGAATTCTCAGCACTTCATTCATGTGATCTTCACGTGGAGAGTGCATAAATCTACTAACTACATTCACTGCATAGGAAATATCAAGCCTTGTATGTGCTAAATAAATTAACTTCCCAACTAACCTTTGGTATTTACCAATATCTTCTGGAGTTTGATTTGGATAAATAGCTAAGGTATGGTTCATCTCAAATTGGAGTTTCCACAAGCTTACATGCTAACATTCCAGTTTCTATAAGTAAGTCAAGGACATACTTCCTCTGTGACAAGCAGATTCCTTGATTAGATTTAGCTACTTCAATACCTAGGAAGTACTTCAACTCCGCTAGGTTCTTCATGTCGAATTCAGTGGCTAGATCCAAAGCATTCATTTCACACTCATCATTGCATGTTACTACCATGTCATCCATATAGACCCTTAAAATGGTTACTTTTCCTTCCTTATGTTTTGTAAACAAAGTATGATCAGAGTTACTTTACTTATAATCGAATTTATTCATGGCCAAGGAGAATCTGTCGAACAATGCCCATGGGGATTGTTTTAAACCATATAGGGCTTTCTTTAATCTGCATACTCGGTTTTCTTGCCTTGTTCAACTCCAGGTGGTATTTCCATATACACTTCTTCTTCTAAATTACCATTTAGGATGGCATTCTTCACATCATATTGCTTTAGGATCCAATTTATGTTGGCTATAATGGAAATTGTAATTTGGATTGTGTTAAGCTTGGCAACTGGTGCAAAAGTCTCTTAATAATCAATGCCAAACCTCTGTGTGTACCCCTTAGCTACAAGTCTAGCCTTGTGTCTGTCCAGTCTTCTATCAGCCTTTAATTTTAGTGTAAATAGCCATTTGCATCCTATTGTTTGCTTTCCTTATGGTAGTGAAACTATTTCCCAAGTTGAGTTCCTTTGAAGAGCTTCCATTTCTACATTCATGGCCTCCTTCCACCTTGGATCCGCAAGTGCTTCCTGCACATTTGTTGGAATAACTATACTAGACAATTGATTAGTGGCTAAAGCATATGATTTAGAAAGTTTCTTTGTTGAAACATAATTTCCAATTGGATATTTAGTTTTAGCAGATGGATCAGGTTTATACAATTTTGGAGGAATGCCTTTAGTATGTCTCTGGGATCTTCTGAATTGTGGTTCATGTGTAGGTGAGACATCACTATAGGGAATACAAGGAGAAAGGTTAGGAATTACCACATTATGGTCATGTGAAGGTGAATCAGGGACAACCACATCAGTAGAGTCAAGTATAGGTGTTAAGTATGGTATACCAGCTGAGGAAGGAGAATTTTCTGGACTTGTGATGATTATATCTTGTGAAGCAGAATTAGGTGTATTTCTTTGTGTGGATGAAGAACTGGGGTGAAGAAATGTCCAACCAAACTTCTTCTCCACATGTATCTTCTAACTCCCCCTGAGAAGAAGCAATTTTGCTATCCTTGAGTAAAATGGTTCGATTTCCTAAAAAGAGACATTAAGAGAGACATGCACTTGCGGAGGGCAGTATCTTAGCACCAATAGCCTTTTTGCAAGTCAAAATAGCCAACAAAGATGCATTTAGAAGCACATGGATCAAGTTAATTTTGCAGAGATTTAGGGATATGAAAAAAATAGTACAACCGAAGATACGAGGCTCAAGATTAGATAATTTGGGAATAGACAAAAAAGACTCAAGTCTTTGTAGAGGAGTTTGAAAATCTAATGCACTAAAGGGTGTACAGTTAAGTAAGTTCGCAGCTGAGATAACTGCTTCTCCCCAGAAATATCTAGGTACATTGATGTCAAATAAAGAAGCTCGCACAACCTCTAAGATTTGTTAATTTTTCTCTCAGCCATTCTATTTTGTTGAGGCGTATAAGCACAAGAAGTTTGGTGTTTAATGCCATAGGAATCAAGGAAATTAACAAAGTCAAACCCTTGGCGTATTTGGACAGAGAACTGAAATTCTATATGAACCATTTGATAGAATTTTTTGAAAGCAAGAAACACATCACTCTTATATTTCAAGAGGGAAATCCAAACCATTCGAGTACATTCATCAATAAAAGTCACATAATAATAAGCTTTAGAAAGAGAGGGGACTTTGGCAGGGCCCCATACATCAGAGTGAACAACTTGAAAAGGTGTCACACTTTTATTAAAATTGGGAACATAAGGGACACATTGGCTTTTAGCCAATGGACACACAGAACATTGAAAACTAGAAAGGGAAACTGAAGTAAACAAATGAGCAAACAATTTTTATAAATATCCAAAAGACAAATGCTCTTAAGATGAGGAAGAAGGATCAAAACCCAAGGATAAGATGGTGGAAGCTAAAGGAGGAAAAATAAATAAAGTTTAAGGAAAACATGTTGCGTGAAGGACCGTGGAAGTTTATTGGAGAAACTAATGAAATATGAAATAAAATAGCTGTGTGTCCAAAATGTGGGAAGGAGGGTATTGGGTGAAAGCAAAGGAAACAAAGTACTTACAAAGGAAACATGGTGGTGGAATGGAGAGGTGCAGAAGGCTATTAAATAGAAGAAGGAATGCTTTAGATATTTGCATAAATGTCTCAATGATGAAAATTTGCAAAAGTTTAGAGAAGAAAGGAAAAATGCAAAGAAAGCTGTGACGGAAGCTAGAGGCAAGGTTTTTGACGATTTGTATAAAAATCTTGGGAGCAAGGATGGAGAAAAGCTATTTACAAACTTGCTTAAATGAGGGATAGGAAGAGTAAAGACCTCACCCAAGTTAGATGTATCAAGGATGAAAATCAAAAACTTTTCGTAAGCGATGAAGATGTAAGTGAAAGATGGATGAACTACTTTAACAAACTTTTTAATGGGGATGGCGATAAAAGTGAGGTGGATTTGAAGGACGTTTCTAATGATCTGAATAGAAGATTTGTGCATAGAATTAAGACACATGAGGTTAAAGAGGCTTTAAAGAGGATGAAGAATTATAAAGCTTTGGGATCCAATGACGTCCCTATTAAAGTGTGGAGAGGTTTGGGAGATGTGACAATAAAATGGTTGACCAATCTTTTTAATAAGATTCTTCAAACAAAAAAGATGCCTGATGCTTGAGGAAAAGTATGCTTGTGCCTATTTACAAAAACAAGGAAGATATCCAGAATTGTTCTAACTATAGAGGCATCAAGCTCATAAGCCATACTATGAATTTGTGGGAGAAAGTTATTGAACATCGCCAAAGGAGGGAGACTAATGTTTCTATAAATCAATTTGGATTTATGCTAAGAAGATGTACCGTGAAAGCTATTTTCTTGATGCGACAATTGATGGAAAGGTATAGGGAAAAAAAGAAAGACTTACATATGGTGTTCATAGATCGTGAGAAAGCACATAATAGGGTCCCAAGAGAAGTCTTATAGTGGACTCTTGAGAAGAAAAAGGTACCATTAAAGTATGTTAATGCAATTAAAGATATGTATGATGGGGTTACCACATGTGTGAAAGCTTGTAATGGAACATCAAGGTATTTCCCTATCACGGTAGATGTTCACCAAGGTTTAGCTCTTAGTCCGTATCTCTTTGCCTTATTGATGGATGAACTAACGAAAGATATTCAAGAGGAAGTGTCATGGTGTATGCTTTTTGTAGATGATATCGTGTTTATTGATGAGACCAAAGATGGTGTTAATAGGAAATTGGAATTATGGAGAAACACTTTGGAGTCTAAAGGATTCACGATAAGCAAGAGTAAGACGGAGTATATGAAGTGTGAGTTTTCGCGAGTAAGAGATGGTGATCAAGACACAGTGCATCTACTTGGTCAAGAGGTACCCAAGAAAGATGTTTTTAGGTACTTGGGATCATTTTACAAAAAGGTGGTGAAATTGATGAGGATGTAAATCATAGAATTAGAGTAGGATGGATGAAATGGCGAAGTGCATCGGGGTTTTTGTGTGATCACAAAATCCCCTTAAGCTAAAAAGAAAATTCTATAGAACAGCTGTAAGACCGACAGTGTTATATGGAGCATAATACTGGCCAGCACATAGGCAAAATTAGCATAAAATAGGGGTAGCAGAAATGAGAATGTTAAGGTGGATGTGTGGTTATACGAAGATGAATAAGATAAGAAATAAGGATATTCAAAGAAAGGTATCAGTGGTACAGGTATGTGAAAAGATGAGGGAGCATAGATTGAGGTGGTTTGGGCATGTTATGAGACAGCCATTGGATGCTCCCATAAGAACAAGAGTTTGTTATCAGGAGCTCGACACAAAGAGAGGTAGAGGTCAACCGAAATTTACCTAGGGAAAGGTAGTTAAATAAGACTTAATGGACTGGGATATAGATTTGCAAATAGTATGTCTTAGGACGGAGTGGAGAAAAGCTATAAGCTTGGTGGAGGGTTAAACCCATTAGTAGTTCTATTTCTAGTTGTTTTCCTTGTTTTAGTTCTTTTCCTCTTTATGTTCCCCATTTTCCTTTCAGTCATCTTTTATTTTAGCTTATTATTCCTCTTTTTTGTCTTATTTCCACCTTTTTCTTTCCCTCTCCCTTCTCTTTCTTTTTTTTCCAATCTATCATTGGGTTCATCTACCACCGACCCCAGTTAACTTGGCTTAAATGTGTTGTTGATGTTGATGTTGTTGTTTATCCAAAAGATAAATGCCCTAATCTACGATGCCACAACCAGATAGTGATAGATGCTTGAGAAGCGGTCAGAGAACAACACAATTGAGTGGAAGGTGCAGAGAGCCTTGTTTGCAGTCCAAGAAATAAAGATCACCATGCTTAACACCATAACCAATCTTCTTGTGCTGGTGGATGTCCTGAAATGTAAAGAAAGTAGGCCAAAAAGTAATGAGACAATTCAATGCAAAGGCGAGCTGACTAATAGATAATAGGTTACAGGTTAAGGAAGGAACCACCAAAACAAATTTGAGAAATAAAGGGTTAACTGAAGACAACCTTGCCCCTGTGATATTAGAACATCCCCCATTTGCAGTAGAAATATAGGATTGAGGACAAGATTGAAAATTACTTAACAGAGAGAAGTCCCAAACCATATGATTTGAGGCCCTAGTATCAATAATCCAAGAAGAATTCCAACAATGAGCAGAGAAAACAATAGGCTTACCCAAGAGGTTTCTTCTGAGGATGTTTGGTGAAATCCCACCACTCAGGGTGCCCAATTAATTCATAGCAGCGTTGTTTAGAGTGCCCCAACTCTCCACAATGAAAATAGGTGAACGAAACCTTTCTAGTGGAATTGTCCTTCCGAGGCTTGGAAGGTCCACAGGATTGATGGGAGATAAAGGCAGCGCCATCAAAAATAGGTTTAGGAGTACCCATGGTATGGCGCCGATGGAAATCAAGACAAACATAGGCATTGGTACTCTCAAGGTCAAGTTTAGGGTCCTTCCGAAGAATTTCCCTACGCACATGATCAAGCTCCGAGTCTAAACCAGCCATAAATATGTGCACACGGAGGCGTGAAAGAGCAGAGTGATCGGAGACAACACCATCTACAGTTGCAGAGGAGGTTCTGGAACGATGATAGATCTCTTGGAAGATGGAGAGGATTTCGTTGAAATAGGTGGAGAGAGGATGCCTAGACTGCTTAATAGAGAAAGAACATCGGTTGAGGTCGAACAAGCAAGTTTCATCAGAGCCATCATAGAAGGTACGAGATGCAACGTCCCAGATTTCATGAGCAGTGTCAAGATGAATTAATTGTTGCATAAGGCTAGGATTTATGGAGTCAATCAACCAACTCTTGACTCACTTGTTATCAGTAACCCATGCCTCGTACGTTGGATTCGCAGATGATGGTTTCATGGAAGTACCAGTGATAAAACCGGATTTGTTTCATGCGCCAATGCACATATCCATGAGTTATGACCACAAAGGGTAATTGGTATCATCGAGGATAACAGTCAAGGGAAGAAAGGAGTGGTCTTGGTGAATAATGATGTTGGGTGGAAAAGGATTTGGAGAGGAAGGAAGGGGCAAGGTTTCAGAATTAGAGTGAGATGGAGAGTACATGGTTACAAGGAGAATGATTTAGGGATTTAGAAAATTTGGAGAAAGGCGTTTGGAAGAGACGACGTCATATGAGAATGGGTAAAAAGGGTGGTAATACGAATCAATGTGGGATTTACAAAAAATAAAGCCCTGGATCAGAACACAGCTCTAGTGCCATGTCAAAATTTGGTATATTTTCATTCATGCCTTCAACACCATAATTCAGGTGTTTAAATACACAATAAATTGATAGAAGATCATATAAAAAATATTCAAAACATTAACAACCTATACAGATTTCTCTACCCAATATCCACAACAAACTCCTATTAACATGGACTATATTTGAAAAACAACAGAATTTCAGATAAGTTTCAATTTTAAACTTCTATCTTTTAACACTATACAACCATTGTGTGTGGTTCACTAGCTAATACCACTCATGAAAATCCTAATTCGAGTATCTATCGATCTCTCAATATTTACATATCTTGGCCATGACCATGGTTAGCTAGAAATACCCTAGTCAAAATTGACTGAAGAATATCCCTGACTAAGGTCAACCAAAACTTGGCCACACTGACTTCGGCAAAAAATAACTCTAATTGAAGTCAGTGTAGGCCAAAAACACCCTTATCGAAATTAGAAAAAACATCCTTGATGAAGGCCAACCAAAAGCAGGCTAGCCGAAGTTGGCCAAAAACTTCCTTGGTTGCCATTGGCCAAAATTAATTTATTTGAGAACAGCTAAAAATAGCCTTGAATGAGGTCGATAAAAAATTGTTCGGGTTAATGTTGGCCAAAAATAACCTAGCCAAGGTCAACAGAAAAACCCTATATAAAATCGGCCAAAAATTGTCTAGGTCAACGTTAATAAAAAATTCCCTTGCCAAGATCAACCAAAAACAACCATGATCAAGGGTAGCCAAAAATTTCCCCAACCAATGTTGACTAAAAATAACTTTAGCCGAGATCATCCAAAAACAATCCCAACTAATGTAGGTTGAAAATAGATTTATTGTTTAAAACAAAACTAGTTTTGAACTAAAAATTGGTTTTAAAAAAATCCAAACAATTGTTTTCCAATTAAATGGATTTGGATTTTAAATCCAATCCATTTTATTGGATTTGGATAGAATTTTTAACAATACAATCCATGCCTTCCCCTAGAATTAGGCAAATCCAAAAAGCTAATGAATTTATTTTTTAAAATAATGGGATAAGTAGTATAAAAAAAATCTATTTATAGAAGGTGAACTAAAAAATAATATAAACAATAGAAATTACTTAGACATCTCTTAAACCAATTAGCACAAAAGTTTCAATAGAAATTATCATACATGTTAATTTATGATTAAACAATAGTATAAAAGCTCTTTACCTAATAACTATTTTCTCTTTTTCTATTTATAATTGAGTAAAGTATGTTTTTAGTCCTTGAAATTTTAAATTTTATAATTTTGGTCCTTAAACTTTTCGACGACCAATCAACATCCTTTTACTTTTTTTTTCGTCACAACTTGTAGTCCTTTTCGTCTCTTCCACCATCAAATGATGCTGCGACACTTATTTGTATATTGTTATTCTATTATGACTTGTTTTCTAGCGGCTAAAAACTGTCAAAAATAAAAGAACTCACATGAAAAAACAATGAAAGCATATATGAAACTACACTAACCAAAGAAAACTACACAACTCATATTTCATTTAAGAAATTATCTACAACCCATTGTTTTTGTCAATCTCTTCCATGACAAGATGTCAAAGCTCGACTACAAACATATATTCTCATAATCTTTGATGCAAAATTAAAATAAAAGATTAAAAGTGGAGGAAAAAAACTAATAAATATTAATATTTTTCTAAGGAGAAAGAAAAGGTTACCCACCTCACAACCAATATCGAGAGCAATCCGAATAAAGCCATCTCTGAGATTAATCAACTTCTGGATATCCTCAATGTGGGCATCAACATCGTTGGAGAGGTGGTTTCGTCAAACTGGATCCAGTTCTGCACGACCTTCTCCACAATAAGTTCACGATGGGGACATTAGTGAACCACACATGGTTTCCACTAATCAACTAGGGGAAGTTGTTTCGATACTTGTAGGGTTGCAGTACCCTACACTTTAAGGGCTTTTCGGGACAGTTCCTCTCTTTGTATAACATTCTGCTCAACTTGTACCTTAGGGACCTTTGTGGGTCTTTGTACAACTTGTTCTAGTTGTAGTTGGCACTACACTACATGAACGTTCTAGAAGATTCTATTAGAGTATAAGTGTGAGGTGAAGTCTCACATCTGGTAGAAATGGAAAAGTTAAGCACTATATAAGTGAGGAGAATACTCATAAACATGAGCCTTAAAGTTTTGGGTTAAAGTGTGGTGTCAAGTTTACTCTTTTGGTTGTTCATGGCTCATTGGTGAAAATCTCCCTCGATTGTACAACAATTGGTATGAGAGCCAATGTTTCAACTCGGTGACCGGTTCAGTTGAGTAAAATGATGGCGACGAATCCATGGACATGGAGATCCCTTGTATCAAAAGTTTTCTTGACGGGTGTGCTCTAATGGCCACTGTGGAATACTTGTGGATGATAATGACTTTCGTTCGAGGAGGAGACTATCATGTGAAAGAGACTCATAGACTACCATGTGACAAAGACTCATACTTAAGAAAAAGATTGTTGAAGTATAAGTGTGAGGTGAAGTCCCACATATGGTAGAAATGAAAAAACCATATAAGTGAGCATAAGACCCATAAACCTGAGCCTTAATATTTTTTGTTAGAGTGTGATATCAAGTTTACTTATGTGATTGCTCATGCCTCATTGGTAAAAATATCCCCTATGTTTACCCCCCTCGGTTGCACAACGGATTTGACGCTGAAGTGATTGCAAGGTGTAGAGAGAGAGAGAGAAATGTTGGTTGTGGTGGTGGATCACGAGGCCGAGGAGAAGATTTGAAACCAAATCTAGAAATGAATCCAATAACGCCAGAATGCTACTAAGCATATATGAAATTATTATTATTTTCTTAAGCTTTTTGCAAATAAATTATAGATGCTTTGTTATTTGAAATTATTTAACATTTGAATAATTTATATCATTGATTTTGGATAATTTCTTATGTTGGTTTGAATAATATGCTTCTTTGATTAAGATGTGAATTACTTAAGCAAGTTTATTCTTTAAGTTCTTGTATTGTGTAATGGCTTTAAAACATAATTTTAGAAGTTGTTTCAAAACACAATTTTGCTTTTCATTCTTTTTAATCTTTATTTTTTTGCCACCACAAAATAGAAAACTTGTTTGAAATAAAGTAATAGAATACAAATCAGTGCTGAAATTAAAATTAAATCTTATATTATTATCCAAATTAGATACTTATACTTTATATAGTTTGTTTTTTTCCACATAGAAACAAGGGCAGATTAATATAAATAATATAAATTAATTATTTAATTATACAAAAGGTGCAAATACAAGAATAATTAGAAAAATGGTGTAGCCAAATTCGCCCATTTGGGCGTGTTTAGAAACAAGTTGTGTGTATTGTATCCATATCTTCCATGGTGTGTTGATGAGTGGAACCATACCGAGCACCTGAGTTGACTTGCTTTGTCCCATGTCCATCTCCATGGCTACTCCACTCTCCCACTTCCCTTTTCTCGCTTTCTCACTCTCTATCATCCATCTCACTCTCTTCCTCTCCACAACCGCAACCCAACAACCCCTCCTCGAAGAACAAGACACTCCCATCACGCGCTTCCAGCGCTACCTCCGCATTAACACAGCCCACCCAACCCCTGACTACACCTCCGCGGTCTCCTTCCTCAAAGCCCAGGCCCAAAGCCTGGGCCTCAAAACCCAAACCCTCGAGTTCGTCCAAGGCAAGCCCGTCCTCCTCCTCACGTGGCCGGGCTCAAACCCCTCCCTCCCCTCCCTCCTCCTCAACTCCCACATCGACTCCGTCCCCGCCGAGCCCGAGAAATGGCTCCACAATCCCTTCTCCGCCCACCGCTCCGCCTCCGGCGCCATCTTCGCCCGCGGCGCGCAGGACGACAAATGCATTGCTATTCAGTACCTGGAAGCCATCCGCAACCTGAAATCCCAATCCTTCACCCCATGCCGCACAATCCACATCTCCCTCGTTCCCGACGAGGAAATCGGCGGCTTCGACGGGGCCGCCAAGTTCGTGGAGTCCGAGGAATTCAACGGACTCAACGTTGGATTCGCGCTCGACGAGGGGCAGGCCTCGCCGGGCGATGAATTTAGGGTTTTCTACTCCGATAGGGTTCCGTGGAACGTGAAGATTAGGGCTAAGGGGAGGCCCGGGCATGGGTCGAGGATGTACGATGGGAGTGCGGTGGAGAATTTGATGGAGAGCGTGGAGGTTGTGAGTAGGTTCAGGGAGAGCCAGTTTGATGTGGTGAAGGCCGGGAAAGCTTTGAATGGTGAGGTTGTGTCGGTGAATCCGGTTTATGTCAAGGCTGGGGTTGTTTCTGAAGATGTGAGTGAGTTCGGGAATTTGTGGTTTTTGTTTTAATTGGATTTGATTGAATAAACCAATTTCATCCTAAATGATGGTTAATTCAACTGTAAAGTATTACCCTTTCTTTTATAAGATTCTCAAAGTAAAAAATAAACTATGCAAGTAATTCTTCAAGTATTAGAAATTATGGTAAGTACTAAGTAGTCTTTTTTAAGTATTGGAAACCCTTCAAATTGGTCCTAAATGTTAGTGAATTAGAGATTAAATGGATGGATATTCAATGTTTTGGGGATTATTTATATAGTTTTATTACTAAAGGGATTATTTAAGAGAAAGGGTGATAATACTTTGAGAACCTGATTGATGGTTTATTTGAATTTGGTTGTCGTTGTTTTTGAAATGGATGGTGTGTGTTTTTGCAGGGGTTTGCGATGAATGTCCAGCCTTCGGAGGCGGAAGCTGGGTTCGATTTGAGGCTGACACCAACAACAGACCCAGAGGAAATGAGGAGGCGAATTGCAGAGGAATGGGCGCCGGCTGTTAGGAATATGTCATACGAGGTGAGATTTTTAATGGGAAATGTTGCTGTTAGTTTCAGGCATTTATCTAGTATGTTGTCATTGGCTGCAGTTTTTGGTCAAGTAGGATTTTGGATTCTTCTTGCTTGGGTACTAGTACTACTGACTGAGTCTGGAACTGTAGTCTTAGATTGTTTTGCATCCCTTTCTTTATGATAACAGAGTATGAACACATTTAATATATATTTACAATTCCATTCCTTCTCTATAGCTTTTCATTTTATGTCTATGATACTAAACTAAAGATCCATATAAATGACAGATACTTAACTAGCAAAAAAAAAAAAGAAAAAAACTAGCACTATAGCATGACTGTTTATCATCACTACATAATCTTCCAAGAAACTGGGTGGTTAGTACAACAAATGGATTAAGAATAAATCACAGCTTAGGGATTGCATTTCTAACAACTAAGAAGTTTGTAAGGTTTTTTAATAAGCATTTTTTAATGTTTTAATTCTATTACATTACAATATGTATGTATATGATTGTTATCATAAACCTTCTCTGTTGAAACTTGAAAGGGAAGAAATTCTGATATTACTGAATTTGTGTCTGTTGGAATTGATTGACTGTCTATGGGGTTGGGAGATCTGCTGGTTGATTTACACCCTGCAAACTGCAAATAAACATTGTCTGCACTTATGTCTTTAAGGCTTTTGAGTACTATATTAATAGATTTTCTTTTTTTGGTTTCAATCTTGATTCTGGATGCACCATATTTAAATTTAAGATTGGACTGAATTTGGGCAGAAAAGTGAAAAGATTTGTTTGCGACGTGTTTCAAATGCAAGCGTCACCACCCGCACCTCTCAAGAAAAGATTGTACAGCCAGCCTGTGTGGGCGAGGTGTTTCAAAAACCCTTTTCAAGCCCCCTGTAACACCAATACACCATCGTTTAGAGGTTTTTCAGGGGGACAAAATTATTATCTCAACCCCCTTCTAGAACGTAAGGAAAAACATTATTTTTCCTAATTTTCCCGCCATGCAACATTCACCAACCCACCATTCTCTGGTGGTTTCTAGCGTCCTGCAGCCAGCCTATGATCTCTATGGCCCTTTGTTAGTTTGTTGTATCCTGTCCCCTCTTCTCTCAAACCCCAGTTACTGTTGCATCCCTTTGTTGTTCTCTCTCTTTCATTTGGTCCTTTGCAGCAAATTCCTCATTTTTTAAAATGGTTGGCTTTGCACTGACCCTTTTTGACTAGTCTTGCATGGACATTGCAATGTTGTTGTCACCAACCACATTGCTTTGTAACTGAGAGACGTGGTGCAAAATTCTAATACCATTTGATAAAAGCTTGGGAGAACCACATCACAATTCACAAGAGCTAGCCATTATAGTTGGAGAGCCCAATGCCTTCTAAACCCCACACCCTAGTCTGATACTTCTAACATGGGACTCGAGTCCTATACCTTGCAATTGGATTATCTTGCCTTACCAGCACCAGGGAGAACAATTAGGAAGATGCTTCTAAATGAAAATAAAGTTATTATGGGTGCTGTCACTGCTGTGAATGCTTTCAATAGGATATCTTAGTATGGAAAATGAGGACAAAGCAAGAATATATGAGCTGTTTGTAATTTTTCACTTGCATAAAGGCCTTTATGGCTGCAGTTCAAGAAGATGCAGTGACAATGGATGCTAAGGATTAGTGGTTTACTTAAGGCTTGGAAACTCAACAATCACCAGAGGCTGCAAGAAAAGTGTTATCTCAAACAATTACTAGTTCTTTGGTTGAATGGAATTGTAGCACATGTTGCTATATCACAATCTCAGATGAACAGGTTGAATGCTACAAGGGAATATGTATTGATTTTCATTCACTCGATATCTTGCTTCACATAAATTTACAAGGTCCTTGCAATAAAATGGGATATGGGACAATGATCCAGAAAAAAACTAAAATTGATTCTGATATCAAATTATAAGAAATGAGGCAGAAATCATTAGATGGTGATTACATACACAATACAGGAGACTCTTTAGAAAAAGATAGATATGTATCACAATGTCACTGTCACTGTTGGAGGTTTTCAAAGCTACTTCAACATTAAAAGATTCTTTACTAGTGCTGGAAAATCTCAACATTAAAATAAGCTATTTTTGCCACATTAAATGTATATGCATACAATCTATTTACTCATAGATTAGTGAGTAAATGCTTAATAGTATCATAATAGTCAATAGTGGCGCTGCAGCAACTAGCTTGTCAACCTTTTATTTATTTTATTTCTAATTGGCTGTTGTCTTCCCAGTTGAATTTGAATACTTAGTTGTTTTAAGTTTTAGAGGCTTGAACTTATTTGGTTCCTTGATATTGATTGTTATTATTGACAACATGTGTGTTATTTTCTCAAATTCTAATTTTTTATCATTCATCATCAATGTCTTTAATTTTAGGCAGTTTTAGAAAAAAAAAACTCAGCATATATGTGTTGGTGTAATATAAAGTATATAATGTGTCTCAACTTTTAAATTGTGACCATCCCACTATAGGGTTTTTGGGCTTAGCCACTCAGTAGTGCTATTTGGGATTGAATACTATGGATAGTACAAGAGCTTGTTAGCTCTTTTATGCTATGAGGTCTTATTTATTCCTTTATACTATCAGTTGTGACACTGTTGTTAAAACATATAGCCGTTGTCTTTGCCATTAACTTCTTGACTGCAATTTTTTTTTTCATTTTTGGGTAACTAAATTTGGCAGATTATAGAGAAAGGACCCCTTAGAGACTACACGGGACGCCCGTTAATGACTGCAACCAATGATTCCAATCCATGGTGGTCAGTTTTCAAGCAAGCCATCACATCTGTTGGAGAAAAACTTTCAAGGCCTGAAATTCTTGCATCCACAACTGATGCTCGATACCTCAGACAGAAAGGAATTCCTGTGCTCGGTTTCTCCCCAATGAAAAATACTCCCATCTTGCTTCATGACCACAATGAGGTTTAAATAATTCTTTCAATTCTTCATTATTATGCAATTCTCATTTCATTCCACACGAACTCTGTTACTCTAGTATAATTTTTTTTTTTAACTACGGTGACTTTTCACTTGCAGCACTTAAAGGATACTGTCTTCATGAAGGGAATTCAGGTATACGAGTCTCTGATAAGTTCCTTGAGTACATTTACAGAAGCTTCACATTAAAGGCCTGAGTTGCTGATCTCAATAGGAGAACCATGTCTAACTTTTGTAGGGAAAATCTGAGCGATTGGATACCCCACCCCCAAATAATAAGTGGTGTAAAAGCATAAATAGCAAAATTGATATCCAACACCATGAAAAAAGGAAGAAAAAAAGTCCTCTGTTGTTCCAATTCGCTCATGGTGGGGACTGGGGATGGTACAGCTTATTAATTATTATTGTACCTTTAGAAATTGTCATGGCCAGGAATTATTTTCTGTGATAAGTTTGTTTGGTCCTTGGTGTTAAATCATCATGGCCGAAGGATCCAACTCTCTACTGTTGTCTGTAAGTTTCATCCTTCTATGCTATGTAAAATCTTAAAAAGTAAAACATTGGTTACCACGATAAATACTAAATAGGTGAAGTTGTGGTTGGACTGTGTTCACACATTTAAGAATCTAATGTTTATTTTAGTTTGATATAAGCTTCACAACTTAAAGGAGTTGCTGGTTTACATACAGGTGCTTGTGCGCTCGAGAATTGTATCTATCCGACTAATGAGAAGTGTTGGCAACACTTGTTAACATTTTTTTGGACATTCTTTCCATTATTTGTTAAAAGTTATTGAAAATTATAAGTAGAACTCATTAAGTAAGTGTGACTTATTAAATTGTGATTTTTATTAAATTTTAACTGAGAATAGTGTTTTTAAAAGAGTATATTGCTAACATTTCTAATCTGTTTCATAGTGAGTAATTAATCATTTTGATTTTCGAAAGATTGG
Organism: Glycine latifolia; assembly: GCA_013407115.1. Taxonomy (NCBI): domain Eukaryota; kingdom Viridiplantae; phylum Streptophyta; class Magnoliopsida; order Fabales; family Fabaceae; genus Glycine; species Glycine latifolia. The sequence continues at coordinate 13,410,452 of CM023942.1, forward strand.
AAGTTGGTTATTTAGACTGTAGTTCTTAAAATCTCATCATAAAGCCCTTAAAAGTTTAATCTATTAGTCAAACTAATGCTCCTATTAATTAATGTCAGCTAATAATAATAGTTCTATTTGACATTGAATGAACATGTGTATGAACTTTGAAATTCATTTTCATTATAAAGCCCTTACAATTTTAATCCATGGTGACTCATTTTACCTTTTAGTTTATGGAATGTGCTTTCCTCTTCTAATTCTATCTTTCATCTTCCTATTTCGTCCCAAACAAAATGTATGTGTGCAAGATTTGCTAGCACAAACCATCACCCTTCATCTCAAACAATTTCAAAGCATTGTCTACATCCTTTCTACCTCTGTATTTGTCAAAGAAGCAAGTGGAGGTTGCACTGTTACAGCGCATGGACTTACCCCTCCCTACCATCTCATGAAGCAAAATCCTCAGTACTTATATTCTTGAATCCATTCCTCCTCTTCCTCATTAATATATCAGGGAAATTCCAATCTTGACCTTAAATTTAATCAAATCGTATTTTTATCATCAAAATTCGTTACCCAATTTTTGTTTTTGTCGTGTTTAATATTCTGTTTGAGCTTGAGAGTTGAACTCAACTTATTTCAAGTTCAATTATTCTGTGATTGGGACTTATTTCAAGCTCGAATACTAATAATAACGATAGTTCACAAGAAAAATGTTAAAAGATGATCTGGAACTTGTTCCGTGCATGAATTTTTCTGGTATAAGTTAGCATCTATGTTAGTTCGAATGTCATTATTCATGTCTTTGTATTATTTTGTTTTTTCATTCTTGTACATCTATCTTCACTTTTTTATGCCCAGACAAATGGAAAAAAAAAGACGAGGAAAATATGGAAAAACAAGAAACTAAAACGGAAAGTCCTTAATCATTATTTACAGGTATATGACAAGAATTACTAATCATTATTTAAAGGTTCTTTTTGGTTCAGTAAAATGTTTTCTGTCTTTATTTTTCTATTTTTACTTCTGATTACGAAATATGTCATTATTTTCACTTATTTCTTTTCAAAATTTTGAATAAGAAATACTCAAAACAATCATTATTGTTTTCATATTTAAAATTTAATTATTCAACCTTATATTTTTTTCTTATACTTAAAAATAATTCGTTATAGTCTAATATATATCATTTTCAATGATAATATTATAATAGATGACTTTTAAGGTGAATCACTTTTATAGGTGATCCACCATGTACCACAATCAAGAACCTTTAAATTTATCTAAGGCACACAATTTTATGAGACTCTTATTTGACAACAATGAACGGAGGATTTTATATTAGGAAGAATAGATGATAAAGTTATATACCTTAAATGAATATAAACGTTCTTGACTGTGGTAATGATAGATCACTTATAAAGGAAATCCATCCTAGAAGTTGTCTATATAAGAACTAAGATTGATGGTTTTTAAGTATAAAAATAAAAAGATAAAATTTATAAATTATAAAGATCAAATGAGTAATTAAACTTATTTAAAATAAAAATATTTTACTAAACAATTCCTACCATTTATTAATGGGATAACAATAAAAGGGGAAGATATCATTTTAAAATTAAAAAATGGATCATCTTGTGCAGTACGAAGTAGCATACGAAGCTCACTTATTGCTAGTGGATCAAGATTCAAGAAGTTGGTGTTGTTGGCCCCATAAGACATATATTATTGCATGATATCAAAACAGCAATCAAACACTGGCTATCACCATGGATATGGTTGTTGATTTGACGAAACCATTTTGTACTACATTTTTTCTTGGAAGTTTCACTCTATATCCCTTCCCTGTAGCAAAACAGGGAATTTGAGATTTAATACTCATAAGTTTAAGAATATTTTTCATCAAACTCCCCTCTCCCCACATGGATTTTGCTTCTTCATTCCCCTGACCCAACAACCCTTATAAATTTAAAATCATTGAGTGTACTTTCGCCCATACCTCATCTTGTCCCATCAGAATCTCAATATCTTCACAATTCGTCACCCGTTACACCATATCATTTGTTTATTTTTCTGTAAGAATGAGATGATACTAACTAGACAGTTTCCAATTAACTCTCAACTCCCAAATGCATGCATGGCTCTTATGTGAGGTCACTTCGAGAGGGCATGTATCGTGCTATAACCATGCATGCTATCCAATTCAATTGGCCCCACAATTTATTTGGTTGTCGTTTTCTAAATTTCTGGGTATATGGGTACGGAAGGTTTCATAGTCGGTACGGGCCAGTTAGGAAAGAGACTGTGCACTACACTAGGGTATAAAAATTATACGTTTTTCATTATCAAAATGGCACTACCATGCATTAACATTTTTTGGTCAAGGAGTTCGGCAGCATAGTGGCTACACGTTTTTTCTTATTATTATTTTGGTAATATAGTCCACGACGTGGAGGAAGGAGCACACAAAATATAAAGTTTAGGTTTGATTTCAGTGTCAACAATCTTTTGTTTGGTATATGTAATTCGTAAGTGTGTCAATTTAACCATTTAAGGTTTTGAGTGTGATAGGAGATGAACTATTTTTTGCCTTTTTAAAATTGTGGCTTTTGTCGTGTGATCGATTTTGAAACCCAAGGAATCCGGGAAAGCATTGCCTTTTGCCGGAAGGAATGAAATTGACCAATTTTAGACTTTATGGAGAGTGAAAAGAATGATTAGAGACTTTTAATTTCACTAACTAATGATCAAATTAAAAGGTAGAATTGCATCGGAAGTTAATGTATGCTATTACTTCCCCTAAACAAATGATGAGCTGGCCAAAGTAGTATGCCTTTTTTCTTATAACTTATGACACCAATGATTATAGTAAAAGAGAAAAAAAATATACTAAAGATGGGATCACATGCAATTTAGTTTTTAATCTTTAAATGTGTATATTATCAACAAAGATTGGCCATGTGGGAACCTTATTAACAAGTAACCAGTCAATACTTCTATAATCTATAATCTTAATAGTGAAAGTGTTGTGGAGTTGGTAATATAGATCTTGGAAATAATTACCACGTAAGGTGAGAAGTTTTTCCTTTTTTACAATATTAATCCTTTTGGAATAATGTTTAAAAGGTTTAGGACTTGGAAGGAGTGACTTTGCTGTCAAATATAACATTATTACATTCTAAAAACTTTTGCTACTAAGTAAATTCTCTATGAAGTGGTAGTTAATCTTTGTTGGAGATTGTGAACACATATAAAATAGGTAATAGATATTTTTCTTTCAATTAAGATTTATTTTATATCTAAGAATTAATCAAAATTCAAATCTTAAATCACTTAATTAAGGAATGTAAACTGTTACTACTTATACATACATGTTTGGGTATTTAACCATTAAATGTTCCACATGTTCTTAAATGTGAATAGTGCAAAACAAGAATTGAAGAGATGTATAAAAAATATTATCTTCCCACACGTTTGAAACATTAAAGATACAACTATTTATACCCAGCGTTAGTCAATCTAATAGAAGAATTTTCACCTTGACGATGTTCACGACTTCACACATGCATGGTAGGTAAGCCATTGAAGTATGACAAATTCCAGAAGGTCCAGCTAATTCCACAAACTGCTAAATCTCATTTGGAACTAATGAAGTTTCCTCATAACTTTCATTAAACAGAGATTTTGCTTACTTTCGGAATATATTATGGATTTAATTCCAAATATCATAAACAAAAGGAGTGTGGCAAGAATATGTGAGAATCATTAAATATGGCATGCCAAAGACCGTACCCTAGATGCCACCAAATTAAAAATTATTTGCACGTCAATTTCTTTTCTCTAGTTCAACTTTAAAAATGGCCATGTGAGAGATTACTTGAAATTTGTTGCATATTCTGTGTGTTCCTGCAAAGCGTGTCACAAGTGCTGAAGGAACCAGAGAAGGAGTAAAGGGTTCGTACGGATTTGACGTCACTATTCCCTTCACACGTGCATTATCATCGAAGAGTGCAAGCTGTTATTAATTTGTTATGACATTTTCAAAATAACTGTTATTATTTTTTTATGTAGTTTTAAGTTGTTAAATTTAACCCATAACAGTTTATATGAATAAGAGTTATTTGTATCCCTTAATTATATAATAAAATTTTTAATTTTAATTAAATCTTTCGGCGAAACTTTATATTAATATTATGGTTAATAAAAAATTATTTAATATAAACTATTTATCAAATTAATATATCAAGACATAAAATAGGAGTGGTTGCTATTTTTAAGTTTTAGTTCAACTTAATGTTAATCATATTCATTCAGATTATAAAATTATGATTTCTTCTTTTTATATTCATTGAATAAACATCTCACCATGTGGTTCTTTAAAGCGAGCAGTTCACTACAAAATATAAAGTATATCATTTTAATTAGTATTTTCTTTAATTGGAAATGAAAAGTGGTATTATGGAAACACTCTAATACTATCGAGCAGGATCAGCCTTGAGGGTTGTTCAAAAGTGCAACCGTACATGGCTGACGATTAAAAGGGACACAAATTTTTTTATAAAAAAATTATAAGTGTGTAATAATTTTTATATTATTTTTATAAATAGATTAAAATTATAACTTCTTTCATGTTTCTTTTTTTATTCAAATAAAAATGTCACATATGTTTAAAAAGTATCATTTTATTGTTTGTTAGTTTTTTCTGATGTCATATATTCATAAATTCATATTAAATGAATTTTAAACTCTTTGTGACTTATTAACATGTAATGAATCTATAATAATTGACTTAAAGTTTTTATTTTATTTTAACAAGATATGAAACATAAATTTAAACTAGAATTATAAAGAAAATAAAACTAAAAGCCAATATATTAATAGAGAATAAAAATATATGTAAACTATGAAGATATTTTGCCAATTATAGAAGATAGTGATGGAGCTAGAGCATTTTTTTTTAGGGATCAGATATAAAAATTAAATTAAATTATAAATATAAAATTAATTTTTTTAAAAATATATCAGTAAAAAAATAGTGAAAATGTGATAAGTTCCATGCAAATTCATCCAAAATCAATAAAATCCATCAATGAGAATATGGATTAGTTCAAAAAATATAAACTCGATTGTTTTAAACTTAAATTTGTCCTACCTTATGCGGGGGATGAGGAGAGTCAAATCCATTCCGACCTCGTTACGATACCATTTTATATATAGATATGCATGTAATATTTTTTGGAGATGCAAATTAAAATGATAGATGATAATATAAGAGTTAATTATATAAAAAAATTATATATCCTTTTCAAAATTGTTAAAACTATATTATTTGTTTAATTTAATAAAATGTATATTTTTTTAATGAAATTCCGTGACTATTTTTTATGTAATATATATTTATATTTTTAAATAATTAAGTATGAGAGGGCCTTATTTACTATATTGCGCTAGAACCAAAAAATCTTAGGATCTTAACCTTGCGATCGAGCAAGGCGCCAATGACGTTGCTGAGACTACGAGCAAAGACCCATATAAAGGATTATTGGATAGACCTAATGAAGTGCAAACAATTTCATCTAGTTGAAGTTACTCAACTTGTGGCTCATTGCTTGAAAGTGAGTCTTACAAACAATATTTTGGTTGATTTTGGGATATTTATAGTTTTCCTGTTACTTCTGGAACATATTTTGTATGCAATTTTCTTCTCATTTATGTCCATTTTAGGTCCGAACATTAATTAAGTTTCATAGTTTTCAAGAAGATGAATATAATGGGAAAAGTTTCATGACTTGAATCAATAAAAAAAATTAATATTGCATCCCAAAATTGAAAACTATCAATTTTTCAAAAAAAGATCAATGTGCTATAAAATATATTACTTAAGGAACCATTTTACAATTTTAATAAGAGACCAGATTAGAACCTAGAATAAAACCCACAACTTTTACATTGTCTATTAATCACAAAATGTCACATATAAGGAATTATGATTTATTGACAACCTAGAAAAACTTAACATTCACTGTGTATAACAATTAAACTCTTAAATAAATAAAAACAGTTTCATTAATTTGAACAAAAAGTTATATGACCAAAAATTAAAAGGAATAACATTAAAAAAAAATCATACAGCTAATCAATCTCAAAATGACACAAATAACTTTAACACAGCCCTTTAATTTCTTCTCATTGGTCAAAGCTAAATCAATTGGAGTTCTTTAGTTTCTTGATCACGTCTTTCGGTAGTTGATTCTGATTTGCTGTTTGGTAGACAGTGGACTAATTGTCTGTGCTATCATGATCATCCTTTTTTCTTGGTACGGTTTTACAGGTGTTTCCTTTTTCTCCTTCAACGTGAGAATTTGACCGCGCGATCCAACTTCGGAAAATAAGGGTCACATTAATATATGTCCCATAAAATAAAGTTGTGTTCGACATTTATCATCCATGCATGTGTGCTGGCAATTTTTTCCAAAGCAAAAGGCAAAACTACTTGGTCCTGGTGCCGTACCATGTAGAGAATCATTTCAAAACCTTAAAATTAAAATAAATAAATAAAAAGTTAAATGCAAAGTAAGAGGGACAAAGAAAGAGTGCAAAAGTCAAGTAACGCAGGCGATAGCAAACAAAGCATTGAATTACGTATGAAATATAAAAATATTGTAAAAGTAGTAGTACTAGTTTGGTATGACACATAAAATAAGGCACATTTTTATTTGGAAAAAAAAAAGGAGGGCCCAAAACGCGGTTTTGGAGCTGAATACAGAGAAGCCACAGCTGTGTGTGATTGCATATGCAAAAGGGTTTCACTGTAGTTTTTTGTGCATAGCGGTTTTTCGCTCTAGAATTCTTGTTAAGCATCAGCAACTATGGATCCTGGAAGCTGCCTCGTAACACATAGATTCTTAATTTCTCTCTCAACATATATATATGAATATTAGAAATAGCATACTCTCTGATGTAGTACTTTTTTATATTGTTATTAGATATATTAAAATTCCCCTAGTTGTTACTAAATGATGTGGGTATTATATGTGAAAATTTAATAGTCTTACAAACTACAAAGTGAGACTTACATTAATTTTGTGAAATGATAAAGAATGTATATTGGAATATGTTAAAGAACACTATATTGGAGTATCAGCATTTTACTAGTACTATAATACTAGTAGAGTAGTAGTACGTGTATTATTATAATAATAAAAAATCTATAAAATTGTATGGGTATATTAAATATTTCCTTACTGTTTTCATTTAAAGAGAAGCTCATGGAATGCCATTTGGGGAAGATGATGACTTACATCAGTTACATGGACAAATCAGACTTGAAACGGACAGTGAAATTAATGTTCTAGTCTAAAGCATTAACTTCCTTTTGTATAGTTTGAAAATTTGTTCACTCGTAAATGTCCATAGTATGGTCGTACTAGTAACTGGTCTGCGAAGTTCAGTACCAAAAAACACGCATTACTTTCTTTATGGTTCTATACTTTTATTACCATAAAATATTCAATAACTGAAAATCATCACTGTTATTCTGTTAGACTCAATAATAATAATAATAATAATAGTTGAGATTTATTTTACTAGCATTTTGAGCTGACTAAATCAATTCTCAAGAAAAGAAGAAGCAATAGTTGATAAAAAGAAGAAGCAATAATCCATAAAAATTTTAATGCTCTCTAATTGATAACTTTTTTTTTTGAGAAAAAATTGATAACTTAATGAGTTGATAAATAATAAGTGATCGATTTGTGCAGAAGAATGAGTTATATAGGATTAAATAAAGCGAAAGAGGATAAATTATTATTTGGTCTAAAATTATTATAATTTTTATATGATTGTATATAATTAAGTTTTATTATTGATTTTTTTAAATTGAAAATTTTAATTATATATGGCATAAAAATAGTCGAAATTATAAATATGTAATAATTTTAGATTATGTAATAATTTCTAGCAAAAGGGAGTATGTTTTGGCACAAAATAAGTTTTAAATAGTAATAATAATATAATAACCTGGATGATGCATATCTTCTACATAATTAACTTAGTTTACTAGGATATTATTTTCATTAGTCAAAATGAAGGTTAATTTACTGTTTCTTTTTGTTATATTTGCTCGTCATTATTAGACTAGTTATTTCATCATAAAATATGTATCAGAAGGAAGCTTCACTGAGTTAAAGGACAAAGAAGTCATTTCAAGAACTAATTAAGTCCTCCATATTAAATCTAAATTAACCAAAATCCATCTGGCAATAACAATCACCCATCTTGACTAGGGAGAGATTTTTGCAACCTTAAAACCAAAGTCTCTATCTATAAATAGAGCATCCCCACTTCCCCACTTCCATATGCTTCATTTCCCCACTTTCAACAGAAGAAAAACCAAAAAGTCACAAACACATGACAAGAGTGCAAAAATAGAGAAAAACCTCTTCAACAAAAACACCCCTTTTTTAGTTTTTACTCACATCAAAAGAACCAATCTTTCACTCAAACAAACACTTTTCAGTACTCCACTGAAGAATTAGCATCTTAGCAGAATGGTTAAGTCAGAGAACAAGATCCAGATAGAACAACCATCATCATCAAAGCCAATGAGACCATTATCATCATCATCATCATCAAGTGACAACAACAGCAACAACAAGAAGAAGAAGTACAAGGGAGTGAGAATGAGAAGCTGGGGGTCATGGGTGTCAGAGATTAGAGCACCAAACCAAAAAACAAGAATATGGTTGGGATCTTATTCAACTGCTGAAGCAGCAGCAAGAGCCTATGATGCTGCACTTCTATGCCTCAAAGGCTCCTCAGCCACCAATCTCAACTTCCCTTCTTCTAGCTCCTCCTCACAACACTACATCATCCCTCAAGACACTTCCATGATGTCCCCTAAATCAATCCAAAGAGTTGCTGCTGCTGCTGCCAACAATTTCTTGGACAACAATGACATTTCTATTAATAATAATGTTACCACCCCACCTTCTCCAATTTCTCCACATTCTCCTCTTCTTGCTTCAACCCCTTCTTCTTCTTCATTTGTATCATCACCATCAATGTCATCATCATCTCCATCAGACCAGATTGATGACGATGTCTCTCTTCTGACACCATTTGGGGCCTACACTACTACTGCAACGACTACTATTATTTGTGATCAAGAAAATGAATCAATGGCTATGATGGAATCTTGGTATGGCTTGGAGGGCTTGCAATCTCCAAAGTATGTTGATCAAATGCTAAGTGGGGCATTCTTTGACATCGATTCAACACAGCTGCTTGATGATCTGTATGAAGAAAGTGACATTCGCTTGTGGAGTTTCTGCTGAGAGTGATTCATTAATTTCAAGCCAAACCTTTTTTTTTTACCTCACAAATTCATATTCGTTTGTCAGGTGGTGTTATATGAAGATATCAATCACTGACTGACCAAATTATAATTGCATATTCTAGGGAAAAATTTCACAAAAGGGATAAGACAATTTTTGGTCTCTCCTTTGTGGATTTCTACATATGTATTATTGATGCAATATTTGTCATGTCGAATTTATTAATGGTTTTCTATGTATTATTGTGTAGTTTATAAATGAAAGGGGGAAAAAGATAGTCTCCAATGTCTCAGTTATAATCAAATTCTTTTTTTTTTCTTCATTAGTTTATATGTTCTTTTGAAAGAAATCTTTGGCCACTATGAAAGGGTATGGGGAAGTCACTTATTTGAACAGTTTTTTACGAGTGTAATTTTTTAAATAATTATTATAGAAATTAACAACCTTATTATATATACATAACAATTTATAATTCAATGAGAATGTAAAAATAGAAAACACTTTAAACTTATCACTGATCTAATTAAATTGTTTGTGAATTTAAAAAAGATAAAAAGATAATAATAATAAGCTTCAATTTTTTTTAAGCAAAGTAAGTTTCAGATTTTTTTCTTACTCTTTTTTTATATAAATAACGGAACTGTTATTTGCATAGGAAAATGTCAGAGATGCTTATCAATTCACCGAGAAGGGGGAACATACTGGTACAAAATGTGGAAAATTGAACCATTGAAAAGTGTGTCTTTTCTTGGACCATTTACTCTCATCTCAGCCTTGGAAAAAAAAAATTACTCTCTCAGTCGTCAGTCCCTTGCCTGCCTGCCTGAAGAACAATTATGTTTTTTCCTTGTTTCAGTATTTTAAGTTTATTTAATTGAAATACATCTATAAAGATTTTTTATACTCTTAATTAATTATGAATTATTTTATAATTAAAAAGACTTAAATATATTTTGTCTATCAATTTTAGGATCAATATTTTTTTAATTTTTAAATTGAAATTTATACTTTTTAGTCGCTCAATTCACGAAGTATTTTTTATTATTCCCTCCCATAGTTTTGGGTTTACTTGGGAAATGCTTTCAATTAAGTTGATTAAGGCCAGGGCCAATATAATAATAAGCTACTAAGATAAAATGATTGTATGATGATTTCCGAGTTTGGTATTCTTCAATATGGCCTAGATTGTTTGTATTTATTAGTAGAATACGTAGTATCTAGCGGAAAAAAAAAATTGAATGACTTTTGATACTAGCAATATTTTCATTGGTGTTTCATGGAAGGATATGATTATTAGCTTAACGCGCATACACAATATATTATTAGTATATACGAAATCATAGTATTACTATTTGCATAATTAGAAAGAAGGAAAGACAAAATTTGATGCTTTTTGGTCTAATTATATATGAACTTGATTGAATCATAAGGGGTTGAGGTGAACCAACTAGCACACATGACCTGTCCTCTTATGAAATGGGCGAGGGCATGGGATCCCATTCTCACTTGTTCCCTTTTACATTGTATGTGGTCTCAACAAGGTGCCCTTCAAAGTTCTCTCTCACAATGGAAATGTACAGAAAAAAGCTTTTTGCTTTTGGTATTACATGTTCATGTAGATATGTAGCAAGGGCAGAGGATCGAGGATCAACCAACCCATTCCTTTGACTATACTCTACAATCAGGGAAACATCTACATTATATTCTTGGGCCTACTTAGGATTATGTCCCTAATGCAAAGAATTTTAATTAAACATATTTTTCTATTTTTTGCACATGAAAATGATATAACTAAATGACAATTTAAACATTGCATGTTGAGACACAGCATGTGAGCTAAAACCGTCAATCAAATCCAAGATTTGTAGTTTATCTAATAAACAAAAGGGTTCTTTTATTTGATATTAACAAGGGGTTACCTTGCTTAATGCAATAATACCCAACAGAGTGTGGTATTGTCGGCAGATTAGTCCCCCCTTTGGAAGTATGTAAATAGTTTATTTGGTGAGCGTACCAATCTATACTAATCCAAGGAACAAGATGCCCTTATTAGTATACGGAATTAAAAGAAATGGGGTCACTCTTGGTATTTGTCATTTCAAGTTTTATTTGTTGTGTTAATTACGTGTTCGGACTTCCGAGGAAAAGATACTTGGGATATGATTATCGATTATGTAGTCACGTATACACATGCCACACAAAAAAGTAGAAACAATTATTTATGATTTTTCATGTGGGTTCTCTCATATTTCACATAATAATGATTGTGTCAAAGAATAATATCCCCTAACAAAATTAAAGGCAAGATCCAACACTCGGCATGGGTTTAATGATCGAGGCTTGGCCTTATTAAGGCATAGTTTAGTGAAGTTGTTATAAAGCAATAATAGGAGTAGATTTCGATCAAGGAAACATATTTATAATATATTTCCAAGATTATACACAGTGGTGTTTTTGTCTTTATTAAAAATAAAAATTATGACTACAAATATTATCTACGGGAGGCAATTTTGCTAAACTTAGGTGAAATCCAAAAATTTATTTTTTTAAGTATTTAATGTATAAACATATTTAAGATTTAAACTTGAAATTATTGATTAAGCTAGAATAATCTTGCACCAATTGATACACCTACTGGTATCTTAATCAATTTCCTTAGCTTGCACGTGTCTCCTTTACACACAGAAAAAAACAAATTGTTATATGCATTAGGTATGTGATTTTACCTAGAAGGCTTGTTCTCAACCATAAAGCCCACAACATTGCTTTCCTTCTTCGCCACCCAGCCCACAGAGTTTTACTAAATATAAAACTATTTGGTCTATAACGTGTGAACTGTTGACAATTAGTTTTCGGCTCCACGAGGTTTTTTCTTTATGGCCCTGGCCCAGTTACCCAAAGTTGTTATTAATAAAGGGTTCGTTTATTTTATATTCATTTCAACTAATTTATCATACTGCTCGTGTAAGGTAGAAAATTTAATTGAGATTATTTTAGTCACACATTTTAATTATGATCAGTTTCAAATCAATTTTATTAAAATTAATTTTATTCAACTTTATATTGAAGAGGTACTAAGCAAAACAAGTACTTATTTTAATACGTAGAATGTGTATGCTTGTGACAGGCTTCTTTTTTTTTTAAAAGAAGTTGTGATAGGCTTTCTAATCATATCACAAAAATTTCAAATGATTTTGTAGAGATAATTGAATATATCTATAAAGTTATTATTACAATATTAATAAATGATAGAATTTGTCATTAAATGTAAAATAAATTAGTAACTAATATTCTATTTGACGGCCAGGAAGAATGAAAGTGAAAATGAATAAATGAAGAAGAGAAATAAGTAAATAAAATAAAATAAAATAAGAGTAAAAATAGAGGTTATTTAGTTGGAGGAAAATAAAGTGTAATAAAAAATATTTGAATTAAAATTATTTGGTAGGTAAAAAAAATAAAAGGAAAATGAATTATTAATAAAAAAATACCATTTTACCTTTATATATGCCTCAAGTTAAAACATTATTTTCTTATAAAAATAAAACATAATTGTTTTCAGATTTATGCAGAAAACTCGGCATACTCTTGTGACCCACTTAAAGTCACACCCAACTCCAAAACTGAAAACTCCCTGAACTCTTCAAATTTCAAATTATAGAAATAGAAAGAAAGTATGAGTATGTCCTAACCCCATTAGTGTCAAGAGTCAAGACGTTCATGGGTCCAAGTATTCAACATTATACACGAGGACAGTTCATAATGTTGAGGAAATCCCACTATATTTCCATGCAAATCAGCTCTTTCAAGAGCAAAAATTAATTTGCAATTGCTCGCTCCTTTGTAGTTGCTAAAGCTCTTTGCTTACGAGCAAAGTTAGGCAACACTCGTTCAACACCGTGTGATGGACCGCACGAGACCAACTCCTCCATGTTGTTGTCGTTAGTTTTTTTATTTTTAATATGATAATAGTATGAAGTTGGATTTTTGTAAAAAATAATAACAATTTTTTGTTAGAAATTGTGAGCGCTTTAGCTAAGAGATATAAGTAGTTATCAATTATGTCAACTGTTACTAGTATCCATTTGGTCTATCTTATCAAGTATGTGACAGAATGTTTACAAAAGTAAATGAAAATAAATTAAAAAAGAAAAAGTACATGGTAAAAAATAAATTGTCACTGTGTTCTTGAACAAATAAAAAAAGAAAATTTATTGAATAAATTATATTTGCATCCCCTATATTTTTTTTCAAATCACATTTGATATCTCTCTTTTTTTATACATTACTTTTATTTCCTTTTGTTAACGTCGTTAACTGACGTCAATTAAAATATATAAGCAGATGAAATTGTCTGTTAGAGTAAATTACACTAACACTCCTTGTATTTTTCTCAAATTATACCCGATACCCCTCCCTTGAATTTGACTTTGACAGACACACCAAGGCTGTTGATGTCACTAGTCTTGACGGTGCCAGTGTCTAGGGAACTAGGCACAGTGGTGGAGGTGAATGTGGTGATGGCGGTGGTGGGTACGGTGGTGGTGGCGGTGGCTACAGTAGAGCCGTGGCTATGGTGGAGGTTGCTCTGACGAGAGTGAGTGCGCATAGACACTGTTGGTGGGCGATGATGACTATGATGAGAAAGAGATGTTGCTGCTATGGGAGAGCAAGGAGGAGGAGAAAGAGGTGGTGGTAATAAGTGAATAGGAGTTGTTGAAGAAGATGAAGGTTTGTAAAACCCAAAATGTGATTTTGAAGAAGAAAAATAAGAATATTTTAGACATAAGTTTTCATTAAAAGTCATGTGACCAACATGTGTCTATTTTTAATTAAATTATTAAACGATGTTTAGGAGGGAGAGGGTTTGAGTGTAATGTGACCTAAACAATTAAGGAATTTTTTGTAGGGTGAAAAAAAGAAGGGTATTGGGTGCAATTTGAAAAAAAACACAAGAGATGCGAGTGTAATATACTCAAATTTATTACCTCAATGACCCTAGAATGGAGAAATGAGATCTTGATTGCGGTTGGACAATGACAGGAAAATGATGCATTTTGGAGACCTTCACGAAGTAAAACAAACGACAATGGGAGGTGGAGAGGGTGGGGGTGGTGCTTTCCTGACACGAAGGGGTGTTTAAGGGAAGGGAAGTAGGGGTAGTTTGGTAGTTTTCCATGGGTAGGGGAGTAGGGGTAGATTGGTAGTTTCCATGGGTAGAAGATGGAGTCATATGTTGGTAGGAGTAGCTCCTTAATGAAGGAATTTATGGCTATGTTACCTTATGCTGGGAACGACAATGAATATAGGAAGCATGTAGAGCGTTTATTTATGATTGTCACCTTATTTGGTCTTCCCAAGGAGTTGGAAGGTGTACGAGATAATATTTTGACCAGTGGTGATCTTACTCTATCACAAACCTTCCAACGCTTATTGAATCTGAAAGATGAGACCGTCTTTACACCTCCTTTTGTTCAGTTATCGATTCCACAACCCTTATCTCACATAGTAATGAATCCCGTGGAAATGTTGGACGTAGTAGAGGACGTGGTCGTAGCCAAGGTGGACGTGGTACGAGACCATATTGTAACTATTGTCAGACACGAGGCCATGTTGAAGAGCGTTGTTACACAAAGTATCCACACTTGAAACCTTCTCTTGTCGCTCACATTGCTGATATTGCCTCATCCTCCTCCTCCGGATCAGTCGCACTTTCTTAGGCAGAATATGAGGCCTTCCATACTTTACTGAAGAAGGACTCTCTTCAGATTACCACTCCAGATACTGGGAACCATGTTGTGTGTCTATCTCAATCATTGTTTGGCCCCTGGATACTTGACTCAGGTGCTATTGATCATCTCTGTGGTAATAAGGACCTTTTCACTTCACTTACTTATTTTGACAATTTGCCCTCCTTTACCCTTGCTGATGGGACTAAGGCTCATGTTCGTGGTGTTGGGCAAGCCCACCCAACTCCTTCCTTAACCCTGACTTCTGTCTACTATATCCCTGACATACCTTATAATCTGATATCTGTTAGCAAATTGATCTGTTCCTTGTCTTGGACCATTACTTTCTCTAACCAATCCGTTTCTGTGCAGGATCCGGGTATGGGGGCGATGATTGGAGTGGGGTGTGAGTCAGACGGCCTATACTATTTAACAGTGTCTCCTCATTCTCCAGTTGCATGTTCCATTGTAGAGTCACCGGAACTCATCCACAGTCGTCTTGGCCACCCAAGTCTCTTCAAACTTCAATTGATGGCTTCTTTTTTGTCAAATATTAAGTCATTAGAGTGTCAATCTTCAGCAAGGAAAGCACACTCGCTCATCCTTTGCTAATAGAGTCAACAAAAGAGCCTCTGCTCTTTTTTCTATTGTTCATTCCGATATTTGGGGTCCAAGTTGAACTGTATCTGTTTTGGGATTTCAATATTTTGTTACCTTTATTGATGATTTCTCTCGTTGTACTTGGGTTTATTTAATGAAAAATTGTTCTAAATTGTTTTCTATTTATCAGAGATTTTGTGCTGAAATACAAACACAATTTGGTACCCCTATACATATCCTACGCAGTGATAATGCTAAGGAGTATGTATCCTCTTTTTTCTCTGAGTTTTTAGTCAAACAGGGCACCATTCACTAGACTACCTGTCCTCACACTCCACATCAAATTGGAGTGGCAGAATGTAAAAATAGACATCTTGTTGAGACTGCACGCACCCTTCTCATCCATATGCATGTTCCATTACGTTTTTGGGCTGATGCTATTATTACCTCTTGCTTTCTCATCAACCATATGCCTTCGTCTGTTCTTAACAATGACATTCCACACCATATCCTCTTTCCTGATTCCTCCCTTTACCCTCTCTCTCTTCATGTCTTTGGTTGTACCTATTTTGTCCATGATTTCACTCCAGGCAAAGATAAGTTAACCTCTAAAGCTTTTAAGTGTCTATTCTTGGGTTACTCTCATTTTTAGAAAGGTTACCGTTGTTATTCTCCCGACCTCAAGCATTACCTTGTGTCCGCTGATGTTACCTTTATTGATCAACAACCCTTCTCCTGCTCAGCAACTCCTTTATCACAGGTTGACTAGGCTCTACCCATTCCTATCCTTACTGTCTCCACCGGTTGTAACTAACCTTCGGACTGAGCATCATCCTCTCCTTACTTATTAGCGTCGTCCCCGTTTGCCATCTGATGTCCCTCCTGCTGACTCACCGCCTTCTCCGGTTATCTCATCCCCTCCGGCTCCTACACGAGAGACTACTCCCATTGCTCTCCGAAAAGGTATCCGCTCCACCCGCAATTCTCATCCTCTTTATGCTTTCTTGAGTTATGATTGTCTTTCTTCATCACATTTTTCTTTTGTATCTAGTTTCTCCTCTGTCTCTATTCCTAAAACCACAGGTGAAGCTCTCTCCCATCCGGGTTGGCGCCAAGCAATGGTTGATGAGATGACTGCCCTTCATTCTAATGGCACATGTGATATTGTTTCTGCTCCTCCTGGGAAATTTGTGGTTGGCTGTCGGTGGGTATTCACAATCAAGGTTGGACCTGATGGCACCATTGACCGTCTCAATGTCTGACACGTGGCCAAGGGCTAAACTTAGATTTTTGGTCTTGATTATGGAGATACTTTTTCTCCTGTTGCTAAGATCGCTTCCGTTAGCTTATTTCTTGCACTTGCTGCCATTCGCCATTGGCCACTTCTTCAACTTGATATTAAAAATGCTTTCCTACATGGCGATTTGCAAGAGGAAGTCTATATGGAGCAACCTCCCGGGTTCATTGCTCAGGGGGAGTCTGGGAAAGTGTGCAAACTCCACAAATCTTTATATGGGTTAAAGCAGTCTTCTCGGGCTTGGTTTAGTCACTTTAGTTCTGCAATTCAGGCTTTTGGGCTAATCCGTAGTGAGGTCGATCGTTCTGTCTTCTATAGGCATAGTTCTGCTAGTCAATGCATTTACCTTCGGGTCTATGTTGATGATATCATTATTACAGGCAGTGACCATGTTGGAATTGACCAACTGAAGCAATTTTTGTTCAGCCAGTTCCAAACTAAAGATCTTGGCAAACTTCGTTATTTTCTAGGGATTGAGGTGGCACAATACCAACAAGGCATTTCCATTTGTCAAAGGAAGTATGCTTTAGATATCCTAGAAGAAAATGGTATGTTGGGATGTAAACCAGTTGATACTCCTATGGATCCTAATCTTAAACTTTTACCTAGACAGGGGGAGCTCCTATCTGATCCTGGCAGGTATCGTAGACTTGTTGGAAAATTGAACTATCTCACTGTGACAAGACCATACATTTCCTTTGCAGTTAGTGTGGCAAGCCAATTCCTTGATTCTCCTTGCAGTTCACATTGGGATGCCATTATAAGAATTATTAGATATATCAAAGCTGCACTGGGAAAAGGCTTATTATACATAGATAGAGATCATTTGATCTGAAGTGTACGGGTATTCAGATGCTGATTAGGCAGGCTCTTCCTTAGATAGACTCTCCACTTCTGGAGACTGTATTTTCTTTGGAGAAAATTTGATATCTTAGAAATGTAAGAAGCAAACTGTAGTGGCCAGATCCAGTGCAGAGGCAGAATATCATGCCATGGGGACTGTAACATATGAGCTCATCTGGTTGCAACAGTTGATTGAGGAACTACAGCTTTGTGAGCAGCGGCCTATGAAACTCATTTGTGATAATCAGGCTGCTCTACATAAAATCTTCAAACCCAGTATTCCATGAGAGGACCAAACATATTGAAATTGATTGTCATTTTATTAGAAAAAAGATTCAAGCTGGGCAGATTGAGACAACATTTGTAAACTCTAGTGATCAACTAGCAGACATTCTCACAAAGGCCCTTAAGGGACCCCGGGTTAACTATATTTGTAACAAGCTTGGTGCCCTCTTGAGGGGGAGTGTTAGAATATAATTAGCGTTAAGGGCCCATATGTACTGTCTATATATATATATATATATATATATATATATATATATATGTATGAATTTCATTGGCTATTTCTCAAAAATATATATATATATATATACCAATTGAAATAATTGCAATTACTAAGGTTCTAATTCATTTTCAAAATAAAGATTTTATGCATTCTTGGCTTATTTATTTCAAACAGAATGTCCAGTACAAGTTCCCTCAATGGTTCCTCCAGTAGTGGAATTTCTATGGACCAATCCTTGAGATACTCCCTTCTGAGGTGGTATCTGGATTAACAACATTCACGAAGAAGTTCGAACATCCAGATAATGACCCATTCCCGGTGGATCTTCACTTCTTCAGCAAACTTTCTCTTCCCTGGATCTTCCAATGGTGATATACCTTTCGTAATACTCCCATCAAAGGACAATTACCAATACTCAAACGACAAGCTCTGGTAAAGTGGTGGCCCCAGTGTGCATGTTTATTTTTATATAATTGAATTTTTCTCTTCTCAGCTACTCCCTCTCATCTCGTTAGCTCTGCCGCACTTGAGAGTTTAATTTTATGCTTTAAAGTTTTCGTTAATTGTGTTTATTATTGTTCATAGCCATGTGAATTTTGTATTCTATTCCTGCTTTCCATATGCATTGGTTGTTCTAATTCATCTTCCCTAGTCCTCGCTTCCACCCCAATTGGTATTAGAGCCAGATGGGGAAGTAGGAATATATGGCTAGATCTGAGTTGTCTTTTACATACTTGAACTATTATCCAGAAGGAATGTTTTATTTTCTTTAAATGCTTTTGTACATGATATAAGTACTTTTATGCCTTAACTGGTTAGCATGATACACAGAGAATGTTCCGATTTGCTGTTGCTGGGGTAGTAAGTCCCGCTGAGATAAGGGCAGTAAATCTTACAAATTTTTGGAACGATAGATCTGAACTCTTGTCTGAAATTCATTGGCTTTAGTTAAGAAATAAAAGATTAAAAAAAAGAGTCTGGAATATAGCTCAGTAGGAAAAATTTAACTCGGATCTATCTTTATGTTTTTATAGAACCAAAGGATGGCGATGATATCAGGGGACTATTTTATGATATTTTCTTCCATGTCTTCTCTTTTTCGCTCTTTCTCCTCTCGCCTCTCTTTCAAGTCTTCACAACCTTCCTCCTCCTCTTTCGGCCCTTCTCAAGCCGATAACGCTTTAATTAATTCAAACCGTAATATTTTCAAAGAAGAAGTTTCTTTTGAAGATATTAATCAGGATCTGGATGACTGGAAGATACCCAGAATTCCAGATAATGAGCTTTACAAACCTGAAGGCCGATAGTTTTGAAAGACTGATTTTATCATTCGGATTGTTGAAACTAATATCCGCCTTAAAACTAATTTTGATGAAATTAAACTTCTTCAAACAATTCTTTAAAACAACATAAACAAAATTATAATTTTTTGCATATTGGATGTGTCCAAGTTGCTGCTAAACCTTTAGGGATCGAAGGATTAAACACCTCAATTATTTTGTGTTTAAGAGACTCCCGACACTATCAGTTTACTGACTCCATCTTAGGCACTGTAGAAACCAGTCGTAGTAATGGACCTATCTATTTCAATTGTTACCCTGATAGGACTGTCAGCCTTGAGGATGCCAACATCTTATATGTCCTGACCTTAGATGTCCAACTTCATGGTCTTGACATGAAAGTTGGATCTATCCCGGTCAATATCATCTATAGAGTTCAGTACAAGGTAATGAACTCATGTGTGTCCAGAGTCCTCAAACCCAGAAAGACTGGAGAAACTACCTTGTTCCTTACAGATACCACCAAAGCCAAGGTAGTCATTCCTAAAGCCATCAAGTGGGAAGATATCAATTTCCCTCAGACTTGGGCCATGGATAGAGTTGCTCCGGCTAAACCCCAAACCACACCTAGTTTTGAGTCTGTTAAGCAGTATGACTCTGGGAGGGTAGAGATCACCTTCAATAGGTCCAACTCGTTCAACACTGCTAGGTCTTCCTTCACTAGAGATTCTAGATCTGAAATGTTTGGGTCTGTTTTCTCTAGGAAATCCTTCTCTGCTGCTCCGAGTACAAGCAGTATTAGAATCAAGCTCCAGGGTGTAGAAACCTCGTCCTCTATCCCTCAACCTGTTTATCAGCAGGAGAACCCTGAGGAAGAGTCTAGATCTATCCCTTCTCCAACCTTTTCATCTATGCAAGATTATGAAGTTATCCATGATTAATAAGACCTGCATAGATTATGAAGCCCTTAAGCTAGATTTCGACTCTAAGGAAATGACTCCTCAAAGAGAGTGGTTTCTTAGCCATTATAGAGATAATAGTAAGACCCGGATTAGGAAAGAATATTATTCCTTCCTTAACCTAGTCCAAACCCAGATCTACTTCTTTGATTGGTTTAAGTCTTATGCAGCTTACCATAAGATTGATTACCCTTTCTTAGAACCAAACACCATTAGTGTCATCACCAGATATGACCTTAAGGATGGTCAGATAATTAGATCTGAAAATTTTCTCCGTCAACCAAGTTTATCCTTCCTAGCATCAGGAATGAAAAACATGACCTCATCTATGCCTCACCTTTCAAATCTAAAGATGAGACTGAATCCATATCAGCCAAAGATATTAAGATCTTATGGAACAATCCAACTATACCAACAAGTACCTCCAGACCATTGGGAAAAAATTAGGTGAAAAGACCAGTATTAGCCTAGAAGCCGACCCATCCTCCTCTAAGACCATCCAAACCCTAATCTTTAAACCTTTTAGGATGACTGATAAGCTTAGAAAAGAGTTTGCCAAACTCAAAGCTTTCAACCAGCCTCATAGCCAGCCTTCTGTCGAGTGTAGAGAAAAAATTGAAGGATTAACTTCCATTATCATCCAAGGCACTCCTCAGACCTCCCAAGAAGCCCTTTCTAAACCAACCATTACTAGAGTCAGATCTAAACAAGAATCCCAAAAGGACAAAGACAAGGAAATTAATGTCCTTAACCAAGCTGAGTCAGAAAATGGTAACTCTAACTCTGATAGATCTGTCCAAATAAATCCTATTAGAAACCAGCCCAATTGGAGACAATCCTCTAAGTTGTATTACCATAGGGCAACCCTTCTTGATCTTCTCCTAGAAGAAAGGAAGCAATCCAAATCCTTTAATCCCAATCATGTCTATGAATGGAACATAGATGGCAAAACCGAGTACCAAATCCTCAACATCCTCTAGCAGATGACCATGGTTGCCACAGCCTATGATACATCCCTTAACTGTTCGGAAGCAGTTATTGTAAATATTTTAGTTTCTGGTTTTACTGGACAACTAAAAGGTTGGTGGGATAATTACTTAACCGAGGATCATATGATTGCCGTCCAGGAAGCTGTCAAAACGGAAAATGATGGCACTATCCTCCTCAAAGTAGGAAAGCCTATTCCAGATTCGGTCAACCAGTTAATCTTTACCATAGTTCATCACTTCATAGGTGATTCCAGCCTTTGGAAAGACAGATCTGCCGAATTCCTTTCCAACCTTAGGTGTAAGACTTTAGCTGACTTTAGGTGGTATAAGGATACCTTCCTTACTAGAGTCTTTACCCGTGAAGACAGCCAAGAAGCTTTCTGGAAAGAAAAATTCCTTGCTGGTCTTCCAAAATCCTTAGGGGACAAGGTTATGGACAAGATCCGTAGTCAGCACCCTAACAATGAGATTCCTTACAAGCAATTAAGTTATGGACAACTTATTGCTTACATCCAGAAGGTAGCCTTAAAGATTTGTCAAGATGATAAAATTTAGCATCAGCTTGCCAAAGAAAAGGCTCAAAACCGCAGAGATTTGGGAAATTTCTGTGAGCAGTTTGGCCTTCCCTGTTCCAAGCCTAGGAAGTCCAAGAAGCATAACCATAATCCAGAGAAACAGAAACCCAAGAAGTCTGTTTACCATCGTTACAAGTCAGGAACCCCACCTAGAAAGCTTAGAAGAGAGTTCCAGACCAAACCACCCTTTGATAAGGTCAATATTCCTAAGAAACCAGTAGTCTGTTGGACTTGTGGCAAACCCGGCCATAAAAGTTAGTACTGCAGGCTTAAGAAAAAGCTTAGGAATCTCAACTTAGAGCCAGCTGTTGAAGAACAGATTAATCAGCTCTTAGTGAATTCTTCTTCTGAAGATGAATCTGATAAGGAGACTTCTGAGGATCAATCTTCGAAAAATCTGAATCAAATTCAAGAGGATGATCTATCTTCGACTGATGAGGACTGTCCTTCTTCTTCCCAAATCAATGTTCTTACCCGGGAGCATGATCTTCTTTTTGAGGTGATTAATTCTATTTCGGACCCTGAAGAGAAGAAAAACCTTTTATTAAAACTGAAACAATCTTTGAATGAACCATCATCTTCTTCATCTTTTAAAGCTAAAAATTTGTTAACTACTAACAAGTTTAACCTTAATAATACCCTTAAGAAATTTGAAAAGAGTGTTGTTAAACCAGCAACCCTACAGGATCTTCAGCATGAGGTTAATCAACTAAAAGCTGAAATTTGCCTCATTAAAGAACAACAGAATGTTCATCAGAATATTCTGACTGTTCTGCAATCTGGTGATCATACTGATGAGGTAAATCATGATCGGAGTAACCAACCCTCTGATAATGAATCTCCAAATGATTCAGTTACTCCTGTAGTTCCTCCAAACATTTTCGAATTAATTAATCAATTAACAATACAAAAGTTTTTTTATAAAAGTCAAAATTATTGTTGGAACATTTATCCTTGAAACTGAAGCTCTGTTTGACACAGGGGCAGATTCAAACTACATTCTGGAAGGATTAATCCCAACTAAGTATTTTGAAAAAACTTCCGAACGCCTTAGTACCGCTAGTGGTTCTAAACTTTGGGTCAATTACAAGCTTTCAGATGCATTAATTGAAAATGAAGATTTGAAAATTAAAACCTCTTTCCTTTTGGTTAAAAATCTGAAAAATGCTGTTATTTTAGGAACGCCTTTTATCAAATCAATCTTTCTTATAAACATTTCTGATAAAGGCATTTCTACGACTTATTTAAACAAATCTATTACTTTTAGGTTTCTTAAAAACCCAATTGTTAGAGATTTAAACCCAATCCTTTTTAAGCAAAACCAAATTAATTATCTTAAAGAAGAAATTTCTTACAAGAAAATTGATAATTTGCTTAACCAACCAATCATTATTAATAAAATCAAGTTTTTGTCCAATCAAATCCAAAACTCCATCTGTGCCGATCTTCCTAATACTTTTTGGCAACGCAAACAACATATCGTTGATCTTCCTTATGAAAAGGATTTCAATGATCGTCAAATCCCAACCAAAGCTAGACCAATCCAGATGAGCCAAGATCTCCTGGTTCATTGCCAGAAGGAAATCCAAGATCTTCTGCAGAAAAGGCTTATCAGGAAGAGTAAGAGTCCTTGGTCTTGTTCGGCATTCTATGTCAACAAACCAGTAGAAATTGAACGTGGATCTCCCCGTTTGGTCATCAACTACAAACTCCTCAACCAAGCCCTTCAATGGATCCGATATCCGATTCCTAATAAGAAGGATCTTCTAAACCGCCTTTTTTCTGCTAAAATCTTTTCAAAATTTGACATGAAATCTGGATTTTGGCAAATTCAAATTATGAAAGGGATTGCTATAAAATAGCTTTTACAGTTCCTTTCAGACAATATGAATGGAGAGTTATGCCATTTGGATTGAAGAATGCTCCTTCAGAATTTCAAAAAATTATGAATGACATCTTTAATCCATACTCCTCTTTTATTATTGTCTATATTGATGATGTTCTTGTGTTTTCACAATCTGTTGACCAGCATTTTAAACACATAAACATTTTCATACAGGTAATCA
>CM023942.1:13435011-13476472 GCA_013407115.1 Glycine latifolia
TGATCAAGACCATGTCTCAAACTCCCATAACCCTTCACAAAGGCAAAGCCATAGTTCAACAACCAGAACTATTAGCAGTCCAAAAGCCAAAACCCCAAACACAATATGTCCCAAAACCCAAATGTCAGGAGATTGTCCAAGTAGAACCTGAATTTTGGGACTCCAAACCAAACAAAGTTTCCCTAAAAATCTTTCCCAAATACATCCAAGGAAATCAATTTCATTATGTGCCGACCTCTATGCTCAAGACAAGGCATTTTTATGAGTTTATTCTGGTAGACACTAACTCAGTCCAGATTAAACATCATAAAAACAGAGACTCGGAGCAAATTGCTTATTCAACTCTGCAAATTCTTAAGGTTCTAACACCTAGAGAATTTGGAGACATGAATAAGATAAAATGTTTTTCCCAAAACCATGATCCCATTGGTTTTTCATACTGAGATTATCAAACTGCCTGGAATAATGTTTTTTTATTTTCAAAATAAAGATTTTATGCATTCCTGGCTTATTTATTTCAAACAGAATGTCCAGTACAAGTTCCCTCAGTGGTTCCTCCAGTGGTGGAATTTCTATGGACCAATCCTTGAGATACTCCCTTCTGAGGTGGTATCTGGATTAACAACATTCACGAAGAAGTTCGAACATCCAGATAATGACCCATTCCCGGTGGATCTTTACTTCTTCAGCAAACTTTGTCTCGCCTAGATCTTCCAATGACGATATACCTTTGGTAATACTCCCATCAAAGGACAATTGCCAATACTCAAATGACAAGCTCTGGTAAAGTGGTGGCCCCAGTTTGACCATGCAAGGGCCAGTCCTGACCAGATTTCGCTTTGGTTCAAACAACATCAAACTTTCACCAAAGCCGCAGACCCAGAAGCCTGCAAATTCCTCAATCAAAGATCACAAGTGTTATCATCTTTGGCATCTTCTTCCTCCAAAGAGAAGCTTACAGAGAACATAAGGATGATCTTTAATCTTTTGGAAAAGGAGAATCAAGAAGCCTGCTCCTCATCCAAGCAACCTGCTGAAGCCTCTTCAGAGTCATTGGATGATTTCTACCAGAATGAAGACCAATGTTTCGGCATCAATCTAGGAGACGACTGAAGAACTCAGACATCGGCGGAATTGTGGTGGTAGCTCCTTCACGGCGGACGACATATCATCCCTAACCTCAGTATGACATCATCTTTAGCCTCATCTATATATGTATGTATGTATGTATGTACTGCTGTGTACTCTGGAAGATACAATTCATAAATATATCCACTTCTTCTCCGTTAACTATAGAAAATTCTATAAGTAACCTTAGTAATCTCATTTTTAAATTTTAGTCAGTCCAGTTATGACTATGAACAAAAATTAAACTGAATAAAGGGGGTGTTTGGGATTAGAATCCTGGATTAGGTTTCTTGATGCTTTAATTGAGAAAGATGATATGTTTGATGACTAGGATGAAGAAAGCATTTGAGATAGAGTTACATTCCGATCCTTGACTATAGTTCTCATATCTTAACTTATAGCTTTAATGCATGATAAGTATAGTCTACACAAGAAATGAACCATCAAAATCTTAGAATTTTGTGATTCACTAATGTTGGTATGGCAATGCATCCATCCTAATTCCTATTGAATTTATGTTGGTCCATTGATGCAAAAGTGCTGTTGACTATTTGATCTAATAGTGTGTTGTCTTACTTTCACCAAGGCAGTGGAAGAAATCATGTGTCTTAGACATATTGAGTATACCAAATGTCCAATTGAGAGACCTACAGACTTATCAGTTAACATATTTTGTCAAGCTACCAAATTACCAATTTAATTAGTTTACAAATTATTGTGACCGAGAGATTTTGACTTAAACAGGAGGCATGGCTGAAAATTACCATCATGATCAATTTTATTACTTTTCATCATTCTACATATTTTTTATGTCTGAAAAATTTAGAAAATGTTGTATTTTATCTCGTAACTGCTTTCATGAGGCTCTATGATCTGTCTGCTGTCATCAGTCAATGATATTTATGTATTCCTTTCATGTTTCCTCATAATCAAAACAAATTTTTAAATTAAATATTTCTATAGTCTTTTGTTGCCTGGTGATATCTTTTAGCTCAACTAGTTTGATACAATACACATCAGAGTTCAGTTCCATTGTCACTACATTATGCTTTGTTTCACTATATTGGTCTATAAATCAATTAGAGTTCAATCCTATACATGCTTACAGCTATAAACTCTGATGATCTTGACAAATTTCTCAAGTCAATAGGAAGGGATCCCTCATATGTTGATTTCGAGGTGAGTAAATTTAAGGGCACTTCCTGTCATGTTTTTATTAGCTAATCCATTAGTCATTGTTAGTCATCATATGTCTTCTTTATCCCCTTGCAGGCCAATCCCCCAGTGGGGAAAGACCATCCACCTGATCTAGCTGCTCTAGTTCCATCTGGCACAACAAATTTGCCTGACCAACCAGAAAAGCAACCTTCATCACAACCTACAGAAGGAAACCATGTTTCTGGGAATAATGAGTCCAAGATTATTTCAGGTAAAAATTCATTCCTGTATCCACAAGCATGGAAACAACACCTTTTTATTTTTTTGGTAGTTGCATTACAGCAACTGCTTTTTGCTTCATTGTCTGTCTGCTTTTCTACATGGATGGTATTTGCATAGAGGAGCATCCCCTTATCTTGGTTTTTTAAAACATAGTGTAGTATATTATAACTGAATCTTCTTCCATATTTACTTTCCATCTGAAATATAAGCAACTTTGGGTTGAATAGGATAAATATGGTTTTTATCTGAATAGGTGGGACACCAATTTTGTAGTACTAATTAGGGATACCCGTGATTGTCCATAGAAATTTAGGGCAGCTTTGTTTGAAAAAGCATTTTCTATTTTCATTTCCTGTTTTCACAAATGATTACAAAAATATCACTACTGTTTTCGTAGCATCATATTGGAAATGGAGAAACCAAACATGCTTACTATTTTCTTTTTTCTTTTTATTTTTTTGTATAATAATTAAGCAAAAGCAAGCCTGTTATGTAAGTCCCTATGTTTGTGGCTTGAAGATCCTAGTGATTAATAACAAGATTGACTGTTTTGCTAACATGTCAATCTTTCTGATGCAGGAAAAGTTGTCAAGTCATCTGTTAGTGGGAAAAATACAAAGGAGAAACCCGTCAACAAAGCTCATTCGTCAGGCAACATTGCAGATGTTGAGCTATTTGTCGAAGAAATATTGCATAAAACATCAAGATTATTGCTTTCAGAGGTAAATAGAAGTGTATGCTTTCTTCATCAAACCTCAAAAATCTTGATCATATCATGCAGATCAAGGAAGACACTATAAAGCAACATGGAGAGAATTTGGGCACTGTCATGTCTGACAATCTACGGAAAGGTCTGAGCTCAGATTTGGCAAACCTTGCTGTAAGTATCAGATGATACCTGTCAATTATTTTCCTTTTCAGAAAATCAAAGGAATGAAATAGAGCTTCGGTCACCTGCAATAATTATCTGCAAGGTCCCACATTCGAACCTGAATCGTGTTGGAATTGTTGAACAACAGTTACCATACTGACTAGGATAGCTGGTGCCTGCAGTAATTATCATCTATATACTATTGGTAATATGTCTTTATCTTATGAAAAAATGTGGTTCTGATCACTATATGATCCCTACTGTAGATGATATTTAAGAACACAGCATACACAGAAGGATTCCATGCTGGTTCTCACCATCAACCTAGACGCTTCTGAAGATCACAATGACTCGAGATTCACTGACCTGAGAGTAAAAAAGGGACCAAAGCGTCAACTCTACTTGTTCAATGTTTTATTTTTATTTTTATTTTTATTTTTATTTTTATTTTTTTTTACGATTCTACCATATATTGATTGAACATTCATACAAGACAATGTATGGTACTGAAGAGATGTTTTATTACAAATTTGATTGATGAAATATCTTTACTCTTTGTTTTATGCGAAATTTATGCTCAGCATAATCCTATAATTATTTCACATAATTTAGTGGAAGACCTCTTTTATCATTATCTTGTTAAGTTTTGATGCTCATAGTCATAGCATAGCTTTTTAGGCTAGCCAAACAATCATTTGGTATCAATTTAGCTGAAATTCCAAGCTAATTATTCAGGAAGCATAAAGATAATCCATCTTATAATTAACTCTAACGATAATTTGCATGATGCCATATTCAAATTAAAACTGGAACTTGTTAGATATATTAGATGCACATACGCAGGTTATCACGTTTCTTATTTATGCAGTATAATTAACTAAGTTGAATTCCGTCAAATTCCCAAATTAAAACATGGCATCTACATTCTAAACTAAAACTTCTGCTGCATTCCTCATTCAAAGCAATACATTTCCAAATTATCTCGTGGTCAAAACCACGAAAATAAGGGACAGACATGCATGCTACACAAGCAAATTAACAATCATCCCAAGGTGCAAGACAAGTCATGAATATCACCATTCTGAATTGGTTTATAGTTATAATTTGACTGCATTGATGTTTCAAGTTGGTGGAGCATGAGCACTCTGAGAAGCATCATCTTCGTGAGAATCTCCAAGCTCTTCACATGCACTATCATAATCAGCTTCAACTGAGTTACCCCCTGCTCTATTCTCTATATGTTGTACTATAGGGTATGGAGAGGATTCCAAGCACCGGTGCAAATCATTATGAACTACTAGTGGTGCTGGTGGTGGTGGAGGCAGAATTTCAGGTTGAGTCTAAACCATTATTATCATTTATGCTATTCTCTAATATTCCTGGTAAGTAGGGAGGGGATCCAAAAAAGTACTCCCAGCTCCGGGGCGAACCATTATGAACTACGGCTGCTGAACCAATATGAACTACTGCTGTTGCTGGTGGCCGCAGCGACAGAATTTAGGTTGTGAGTCCAAATCAGTATTTATGCTATCAAAACTATAACCATTCAACTGAAGCCTGCAAACCGGACATGTTTTGCTGTTGTAAAGCCAACGAAAAATGCATTCAAAACAATGTGTGGGTGCAGGGTAACCAGCATGCTTTGCCACCACCCAACTTAAACTCAACCATGCAAATGGGGCAGTGAAAGAGTTTATCTATCTCTGAGACTCTCACCCTGCTAATGCCACTCATGACACTCATTGAGCACTCACTTTTATCACCTTCAAACATATGACTTGGACTTGGAGGTTGGTGTCTATCTTGTACTTCAATGTTAAATGTTCTAGCCGAAGCTCTCTGAAGCGGTGGAGGCTGTAAAAAATCTGACAACAGCAGTGGTGGTGGTGGTGGTGGTAGTGGAAATCTCCTACCACTTTCAGGTTCCAGGTTTGGTGGTGGTGACAGCGGTGGTGATGGTGGAAAAAGTTTTTCCCGTGTACTACTTGTAGGAGTTGGAGTATTAAGAGTTGGGACTACATCTCTCTGACATGGTAGAAAACCCGGCAGTGGTGGTGACGGCCGTAGCAGCTATGCGGTAGTGGTAAACTCCAATCAATTTCTGGTTGAGTTTGGTGGTGGTGGTGACAGCGGTGGTAATGGTGGTAGAAGTTCTTCCCATGTACTACTAGTTGGAGTTGGAGTACTAAGAGTTGGGACTATATCTCTCTGACGCGGTAGAAAACCCGACAGTGGTGGTGGCGGCAGCGGCAACGGATGAACTTCAGTCAATTTCAGGCTCTGAGTCTGGTGGTGACGGCAGAGAAAGTTCTTGGCATGTAATACTAGTTTGAGTTAGATTAATAGGAGTTAGGACTACAGATTTTATATCTGAATCATCTGAACTGTGTGAACTAGTGGGAATAAAGCAAAAGCTGATACCACCTTGTGGTTTGGCCTTGGCCACGGTTAACTGGCATGGCTTTGCAAGGAATATATTCAACTATAGAATACTATAGCAAAGCCTGTAGCCATTTACCATATACAAGAATGAGTTTCAAAGTTGTGTGTGTGTCTGTGCTTGTTTTCGGAGGAAGGTTCAAGTTGTGTCCATCTCAAAATTTATCTTCTATTGCTCCTTGGTCACTAAGTAATGCTCTCTCTAGTTAAATTTATCTTCCATCTCAACTTGTGTACCACATCACTGAGCACAAACAAAAGGGACTGAACCAAAAGGAAACAACAACTTTAAGAAAGAAGCGATAATGGGGGCAATTAATTAATTTTAAGCACTTGGAAAAGTGAAAGATGAGATTATGTAGATATTATATTTGTAATGTTTGAATTGCCCCTGTTCTTTCGTTGTTTAAGAAGCTATTTTGAACAATTGGACTTTGTCTATCTGTTTAAGACTTTTCTTCTCCAAAAAGAAAGTTTTCTAAATTTTAAGGTAAATTTAGTGCCTAATTTTTTTTCATTGACAATTTAGTCCCTATATTTTTAAAATGATCAATTTAGTCTATAAATCTATAAATGTTACAATAAATTAGTCTAAATATTATACTAATAAACTATTAGAATAATTTATAGTCACATTTATATATTTGTGGATTAAATTGATATTTTGAAAATATGAAAACTAAATTATCCGTAAATACATAATTAGGAACTAAATTTGATAGTTACCCAAGTTTTAATACATAAAAAAATTCCTCTATTAATGACATATGAATATTGCTTAAGAGTCTATGATACATATTTAATATTACTATTGGAAATAACCTTCACGTGTCATCATTGAGATTTAATTACAATATTCTTACAATATAAAAGCTTTTTAAACTATCATCTAATTATATATTTTCAAGTATAAGAAGATTTATTTTTTTGTGATAATTTCTTCTAAAAAGTTATATTTTAATTGATTTATATTTAGTTCCCAATGTAAAAATCTTTATACTGTTATTATATAAAAATTATACTCATCAATTCAAACAAAAAACAAACTTGATAAGAAAGATAGGAAATTAGGAATTTAGTTTATGTTTTGTCGGGTACATAAATCTGCTAAAAAAACTGCAGCACCTTAATACCTGCATGGCTGCATAATTAAAGATCCCTTTGTGATGAAGTAACATGAAATTGCATAAACCACAATTAAATTTTTTGTCAGATGCGAGTTACAAAAACTGGTGATTGGTTGTGCTGTGTTTTTGTTGACATTTGAACCATTATTGCAAACTATGCTCAACTCTTCCTCTGCATACTTGCACACCACGTATTTCAGTAGCGGATCTAGGAAAATAATCAAGGGATCTAGGAAAATAATCAAGGATGGACACTCAATAAATTCAAGTACATATATTTTAATAACAAAAATATATTACAATAAAAATAATTACAATGTCATTCTTCTAAGCCTTATTTTTTGAAATTCCACCATAATTGCCTAATTATCAATGCTTTCAAATACATCTTTTTTAATATAAGGCACTAAACAATCATCCATTCATCCCCCATCCAATTACAAAGTGCAGTCTGATGTATTTCATAGCTGAAAATGCTCTTTCCACAGATGCAGTTGCTGCAAGCAAAGTTAATGCTAACTTTACAAGTAAATAAACAAAAGAATACACAATATGTTTTTTCTTTTCAACCATCATCTTGGCAATATCAGTTATTCCTTGCAAATTTAAAAAATCAGGATCACTTTGCACATCAACAATATATGTGTCAATCTGATATTCAAGCATGACAAAATCATTCAAATCAAAATCTGAAGGATAAAAGCCAGCAAATTCACACAACTTATTCTTTTCAAATGCCGAGAAAGAGTTGCACGGATTTAAACATGCCATGCATTCCAGCAAATTGGAACTAACTTCACTAAAACGATCATTCAACTCTTGAAGTTGAATATCTATCACAGCATAAAATATGTCAACTTTAAAGTGATGCAGATGAGTAATTGATCCTCTACGTTTTGTTCTCCCTTGTAATGCAAGTACACTTTCCATATCAAGGATATTTATATCATGTTTTATACAAAATTCAGAAGTCTTCTGAAATAGATTATCCTACCCATTATCTCTCATCTTCTGTAATAACACCTTTGAAACTTTTACAAGAGTCAGAGCATTCACAATATCTTGATCTTTTCTCTGAAGTACTTGTGATAACTCATTTGTTATTGCTAAGACCTTGATCATCAAGTTCAAAAGTAATACAAATTCAAAAGTTTACATACTCATCATAAGGCCAGAGGCTTCAGACCTTTTTGCATGCATAAGGGTTGTATCGTCTTTTATAATTTCTAATACATCAAGCACAGGATCAAACAATGTACACATGCTTACCAATGATTGGTAATGTGAGCTCCAACGTGTGTCCCCTAGTCGTGACAAACTCATTTCTTGATTCAAGCCTTTCCTTGATTGAACATCATCACTTGCAATACTTTTGACTATCTCATCAAATTGTTTTTCTCTCAAAATATCTGCTTTTTTGCAAGAAGCACCAATTGCATTACACCACAACGGTATAAAATTAAAGAAGTCAGTCAAAGCGTAAACATTTTTTGCACAAGCCACTAGAGCTAACTGATGTTGCTGTGCAAAGCAGTGAGCATAGTAAGCAGAATTATTTTCAACTAAAATCAAGCTTTTCAGACCATTGAATTGACCACTCATATTGCTTGCACCATCATAACCTTGACCACAAATCTTTGTCAAGCTCAAGCCATTTTTGACAAAAATTAACTCAATTGTTTCTTTAAGTGAACTAGCTGTAGTATCTGAAACATGAAGAAGACCAAGAAAACGCTTAATAATGTCACTGTTGCAGTTCACATATCTTAAAACAATGGCCATGTGTTCTTTAATTGATATATCACGAGCTTCATCAACTAGTATAGAGAAGAAATTATCCCTAATATATGAAATAATAGCTCTGGTAACTAAACTAGCAGCAACATTAGTAATATCTTTCTGAATTGAGGGAACTATCATTTTTGAGATTTTCTGGGGCATTATTCAAAGATACATTATTTACCTCCTCATTGCTTTCACAAAGGAATTTTACAAGCTCCAAAAAATTTCCCTAATTCATTGAAGCATCTATCTCATGATGTCTCGGGAAAGCCAAACCTTGTCGTATGAGATATCAAACACATCGAATAGAACTATTCAGACGAATACGACAATCCTGTTTGGCTTTGTAAGAAATGCTAGACACAACAATGTCAATATGTTGATTTTGATTCATCAAATCTTTGGTAGCACTGAAGCACAACTTATGAATGCTTCCAACTTTCCCAATATGTTTAAGAAGTCGTTGTTTGTCTTTCCAATTGCTAAATCCTTCTCCCGGAAATGAAGCATGACCACCCATTTCATCACCATGCTCACAATTAAATAGATAACAATGCAAGTAAAATACATCATCTTTTGATTCACTATACTCCAACCAAGTGCCAAACTCATTGTACCATTGAGGATTAAATCTATTCATTTTACCCCCAATTAAGGATTGAGAAAATTTGTCAAGTTTTGATTGACAAGGACCATTCGTTAGATAAATTCTTTGAATCATTTCCCTTTCTTAAGCACTATTTGCAAATATCATAATAGAAAGTCTTTTGCCCGGATCAGGAACATACAAATCATTTCCCTTTCTTGAACACTCATTTTGTTTATCTTGAAATAAATCAATAGATGAAGATTCAGATCGAGAACGTTTAACACTACTACCACTTGACTTTGTAAAAAAAGAACCTAAATACCTTTTCATCCTAAAAAATGGCAAATGACAAAAATGAATCAATATATACCCAAAAAACAATTGTCCAACAAAATTCTACCCACAAATTGTGAGAGAACATGGCTTAAACCTCTAGATGCATCACAAATAAGAAAATATAATTTTTTGTGTCTCTTCTAGAAAAGGCACAAGAATAACTAGCAAAAGCTAAAGATAATTGACCCAACCCAACTAGCCTATAATTAACCAAATTGATAATTGAATCACTTGAAGCCAAATACTAATCATACCAACCTCTTTGGATCATCAACAAACCCATTCACCTTTAAGAGCTGTTGAAATAACTATTAGTCATCCAATTGAAAATTTTGAATTAGAAAAAGACAAAAAAAAGAAAAAAAAAAAGTAATAACCACAAAAGCCCACCAGTCAATTACTACAAAAAGGGTAATCAAATTCAAAGGCACCTAATAATAAAAGTTCAATTTTTTTCATGGAATGGAGAAAATAATAAGAAGAATGATAAAAAAAAGGGAAAACCTTGCAGATGGGGCAAATTGCATTGGCCCGTGCCGTGTATGCGTGATGACGAAGTCTCGGATTGAAATGGAGTAATTGGCCATGACCATGAGCAGAGGCGTAGGACTAAGATGCTGCGTTGGAGTCTCGCCACTGGCATCTGAGTCTCGAACTTGTGTGACTATGTTGGAGTCTCGGACTTGAAGAAGGGGGGAATGAGAAAAAATAAGGACTGAGATGGTGAGATGGAGAACAAGAAGTCCGGAGAGGAGAGAGGTAATGCACTGGCTAGACCATATGTTAATTTTAAAGAGAGGGGTATTTTGGTAATTTTACCTCAAATTTTAAGGGTGGGCTCTTGCCCCCTTTCTCTTCAACGTGGGTCCGCCTCTGATAACACTCTCTTCTCCAAAGTATTGTTGATGATGTTGACAAAGGACAATATCAAAGTTTCCTTCAGTTGTACCAAAAAAATACGTTGCCTTCATTTTCAAAGAAAATTCACTCAATAGTTAGTTATGATAGAAAAATATTAAAAGATTTTTTTTGTAATATTAAAGTTATCATAAAAAATGATATTATCTTTAAATATTGATAGTACTAATGCTATAGTGAGTAATATTAATGATACAAATTAGTTGATTAGATGGAGTCTTTTCATAGTAACAATATTGAAATTGTAAAACACTAAAATTTCTTGATGATTTGTTTTAAAAGTAGTGTAGAAGAAATATCTAGTCAAAGGGATTTTGCTCAATTGGTTAAGTAAAATGCGTGAATTGTTATAAACATAGGTGTTACATAATTTTTATTATAAAAATGATTTTTTTTTATTTGAAGAAAATTTAAGTGCATAATTTTATAAGCTTGCTATTGTTATCTTAATTAAAAATTTAAAATTGAAGGATGAATAATATAT
The DNA here is from genome assembly GCA_013407115.1 of Glycine latifolia. Taxonomy (NCBI): domain Eukaryota; kingdom Viridiplantae; phylum Streptophyta; class Magnoliopsida; order Fabales; family Fabaceae; genus Glycine; species Glycine latifolia. The sequence continues at coordinate 13,446,126 of CM023942.1, forward strand.
AGGATAAGTTTCAAGAGTAAAATGCTCATTGTAAGAAGAGCATAGATGAAATATGAAGAATGCTTAATTGAAAGAGTAAAAAGGATAGGAGTCTCACTTTTCAAACTAGTTTATAGTTTTGCTAACCTTATATTATTTTAGTTTTTCTATATTTTTCTCAAATTTTCTTTCCAAAACTCTTTAAATTGTTCATTGTCGTCTTCTTTTTGTGTGTATAATGGTAACTATGAAGATAAAACCTAAGATACCATGTGTACTATCCAAACTTTCCACCATTAGACCAACCTTAGTAGTCTCATTATTAAGTTTTCTAATCTCATCTTATCCTTGGTGGATGTAGGGATGAAAATGGTCAAATGCACCCTAGACTCACTTGTTGTCATGGCTATAGCATATTAGTTTATAAATATTATTCTCTCCAGTCTTGAATATAAGCAACACAAGTCCTTTATATTTTTTGTTTCAAATACAAGTAAATCACAATTATCTATGTCTTATTTAATGAGTCTCTCTTCAAAATATCCTTCACTTAATGAGGCCAATGACTTATTTATGCTTGATATCAAGTTTCAATGAAAGATAGTTTAGGAAAAATGATTACTTTTAATGGAAAATGACACAATTTAATGAAGTTAACTAATTTTCTTAATAAGTATTCAATATGTATTTCTTTTCTTCTTATAATCGAGACTGGATGGAATAGATCCTAGAGAGCTTGCAAAATTTTCTTAACGCTCTCATTAGTTGAGTCGAGTTCAACCATTATAGGAAGTGATACTTTTTTTCTAAGTGTTTAGCACAACTGCAGCATCATATTTAAACTTGATATGACTGATTAAACTGAATAAAGTTAATGTCAATTAGTTAATGTGCTCAATGATTTACTTCAAGCCCTCTTTAGGAAATAATATAGCTTTTTCTGAATTCTTGTGTTTTTATTTTTATCATATGTTTATCTTTTCACCTTATTTGTATTACACAATAATTTAGTTTGATAACATATCAAACCTTGAGTTTTTTTTTCCAATTGAATATCAAGCCTAAAGTTGTCAAATGCATAATGATGCATTCACTAATTGACAAAGATCGAACGTCAATAATAAAAAAAAAGTTATTCTTTCCTTCCTTTAAATAAAATATAACTTTGTAAGATTATCGATTGGCACGTGCCATACGAAAGTGAGAAGTCAATAATAAAAAAAACTTCATATCTATGTTATCCATCTATTGAGATTTGTATTCTATATTAGTAATGGGGGTTTATCACTTAATAAAATCTTGAAAACATGCAATCGACTTATGTGGAAATAAGCAGATAGGAATTTTAGTACATGGGTGGTGGCATTGACCCTTTATTAGGAGTAGTTGGCTAAAGTTTGAGTCTTATGGTGCGTAGACTCATCATCCACTTTGTGTTTATTCTTGTCAATAGTTTGGGTGTAATTGGAGTATAGGCAAAGCTACTCAACTCTTCTTTGCTCACAAGGGTCAAGCCAAGGTTACGCCACCAGGGTCATTTTTCACATGATCTCAAATTATCAATGTTCCTCTTAATTTAACCATGAAAAGATATGCATGAATCTTCAATTTCTCCCTCGTAACTTAATCATATAGAGTTGATGCGATGATTTAAGATTTCATTGAATTCACATGTGAGAAAATTATCTATTTAGTAAGAAAATCTGAATTTGATTTCCTCTGTGTGTAAAATTTTCTTGGACTAACAATAATTATGTACTGCAAGCAAAATTAATCTCAGATTTAGTACGTTGAAGGACACCACCTATGGCATCTGAATCAGGAAAAAAAAGAATCTTCCATTTTTGTCTCTCGATGTGGCTAGTGGGTTGAAAAGAAAATACTATTATTACAATCCTAACATGGATTCATTCACTAAAAAGAAGAGCCATACCTCGTGCTAATCAAATTTAGAATGAAATCTCATACATGATAGTAGCATTCTCAAGGTCAAAAGAAGAAGGTAGCATTAATAAAAGCCTTTATTTTGAGGGATCAAGCATGCAAAGTTGTTCCACTTTGGTTTCCACAATGCAACCACCATCACTATGTAGCCCTTTTGATTCCCCAATCATGTTCCTTTGAAGAACCTTTAATCAAGAAAGTGGTACTTTTGAAAATGCATCTTTCATTGATATACATGGGTTTATGTACAAGTTTGGTTCTGAAACAGACATCAGAACATACTTTTCAACCTCCAATGAGGTTTTGCTCACCGGGTGGCATCTTCCAAGTACTTAAAACTAGTACTACTAGTACAAATTTACAATTTTCAAGCAAAAGCTAGCTAACACCTAAACTCTCATACATCAATATCACAAAGTTTTCCACCCATTTGGTTCTGAACAGCTTTCACTGTAGCAACGCTGGCAGCAGTGGCAGCCCTATTGGCAGCAATTACTATGTTCATGTGGTCATCCTTTCGGGGAAGGTTTATAGAATTTAAGCCCCATTTTTGCAAGTTTAGAGTAGCGAGAAAAAATACAAAGAAAGCAGTGCGGGAAGCTAGATGCAAAGTTTTTGATGATTTGTATAAAAATCTTGGGAGCAAGGATGGTGAAAAAGGTATTTACAAACTTGCTAAAGTGAGGGATAAGAAAAGTAAAGACCTCACTCAAGTTAGATGTATCAAGGATGAAAATCAAAAAATTTTGGTAAGGGATGAAGATGTAAGTGAAAGATGGGTAAACTACTTTAACAAACTTTTTAATGGGAATGACGACAAGAGTGAGGTGGATTTGGAGGATGTTTTTGATGATCTGAATAGAAGATTTATGCGCAGAATTAATACACATAAAGTTAAGGAGGCTTTAAAGAGAATGAAGAATAATAAAGCTTTAGGACCCGATGACGTCCCTATTGAAGTGTGGAGAGGCTTAGGAGATGTGGCAATATTATGATTGTCCAATCTTTTTAATAAGATTCTCGAAACAAATAAGATGTCTGATACTTGGAGGAAAAATATGCTGGTGCCTATTTACAAAAACAAGAGAGATATCTAGAATTGTTCTAACTATAGAGGCATCAAGCTCATGAGCCATACTATGAAGTTGTGGGAGAGAGTTATTAAACATCGCCTAAGGAGGGAGACCAAGGTTTCGGTAAATCAATTTAGATTTATGCCAGGAAGATGTACCATGGAAGCTATTTTCTTGATGCAACAATTGATGGAAAGGTATAGGGAAAAGAAGAAAGACTTACATATGGTGTTCATAGATCTTGAGAAAGCATATGATAGGGTCCCAAGAGAAATCTTATGGTGGACTCTTGAGAAGAAAAATGTAGCATTAAAGTATGTTAATGAAATCAAGGATATGTATGATGGGGCTACCACATGTGTGAAAGCTTGTAATGGAACATTAAGGTATTTCCCTATCATGATAGGTGTTCACCAAGGTTCAGCTCTTAGTCCTTATCTCTTTGCCTTAGTGATGGATGAACTAACGAAAGATATTCTAGAGGAAGTGTCGTGGTGTATGCTTTTTACAGATGATATTGTGCTTATTGATGAGACCAAAGATGGTGTTAATAGAAAATTGGAATTGTGGAGAAACACTTTGGAGTCTAAAGGATTCATGATAAGCAGGAGCAAGATGAAGTATATGAAGTGTGAATTTTTGCGGGTAAGAGATGGTGATAAAGACACAACGCATCTACTTGGTCAATAGGTACCTAAGAAAAATGTTTTCAGATACTTGGGATTAATTTTGCAAAAAGGTGGTGAGATTGATGAGGATGTAAATCATAGAATTAGAGCAAAGTGGATGAAATGGCGAAGTGCATCGGGGTTTTTGTGTGACCGCAAAATTCCCTTTAAGCTCAAAGGAAAATTCTATAGAACAGTTGTAAGACCAGCAATGTTATATGTAACAGAATGCTGGCCAGCACATAGGCAACATGAGCATAAAATAGGAGTAGCAGAAATGAGGATGTTAAGGTGGATGTGTGGTTATACGAAGATGGATAAAATAAGAAAGGAGGATATTCGATGAAAGGTACCAGTGGTACCGGTATGTGAAAAGATGAGGGAGCATAGATTGAGGTGGTTTGGGTACGTTATGAGATGACCATTGGATCTTCTCGTAAGAACAAGAGTTTGTTACCAAGAGCTTGACACAAAGAGAAGTAGAGGTCGACCGAAATTTACCTGGGGAAAGGTAGTTAAACAAGACCTCATGGAGTGGGATATAGATTGGCAGACGGTATGTCTTAGGATGGAGTGGAGAAAAGCGATAAGCTAGGTGGAGGGTTAAACCCATTAGTAGTTCTATGTTCCAGTCGTTCCCTTGTTTTAGTTCTTTTCCTCTTCATTTCTCCCCTCTTCCTTTTACCCCTCTTTTATTTTAGCTTTTTTCCCCCCTTTTTTGTCTTATTTCCACTTTTTTCTTCCCTTTTTTCTTTGTTTTATTTCCGATCTATCATTGGGTTTATCTACCACCGACACCAATTAACTTGGGTTAAAGGTGTTGTTGATGTTGATGATGTTGAAAGGGTCAGACATTTATGAGAACAACAACATCATTTCTAACAACTTTATATGTAGAACACAACAATGACATGTTATATAAAATGTTAATCAATGAGTAAACCACCCCTTTTTAGTCCTGAGATTGTAAGCATCAATCTCTAGTTACAAACTCTACAAATTTTTGTTCATTTTAGTACTTGACATTTTACAAATTCAAAAGACTAAAGCAAAGTGGGGTTTACTTCTCTAAGGTAAGGCAAAAGCAAGTGAGTGTTAGTGACAAATACCTAAACTGTGCAAATGATAGCATCATTTTGTGGTGGTAGATAGAGCTTGAGGTTGGCAACATCCCATTCACCACATCTTGGATCACCATTTCGAAACATATACACGCCATAACCTTGTCGATGACCTTCACGCCATGATCCTTTGTAACAATGTCCATTTACAAAGTGGTAGATCCTAAATCCATGTATTTTGTCTCCAAAGTACTCTCCAACATACCCATCTCCATTTCTACAACAGAAATGCAAAATATAACACACAATGAGTTTATTAGGTAAAAGTAACTAAATTCCAAAACAGGTTATGTATATGTTGTCCACACCATATCTTTCAATATAGTAACAATAGGTATTACCAGAAGATAAATTTTGCAACACAAAGTATGCAGTACCAATGTACCATTAATATCGCAAATTGTCAATAGACATTAACAAGAACTTGAAAAAAGAAACAACCAATTTATCAATCATTTAACTTGTCAAACTTTGAAAATTCAGAAACTTTAACCAAATTTGGAGATTTCAATACGCAATTAGTTTAATTTGACACATAACACATTGGAAGATGATAAACAACTGTAGTTTAGTACCAAACCTCGTTTACAATTCTAAAGAGCAATAAAAGATTCAAACACACAAAATCAGAAAACCATGAACAAAAAACAATAAAAATCCCCAACAAAATCCATTGTAGCATCATGGATCAAAAACTGTTCACCCAAAAGACTATTTATCCAAGCACACGCAAGAAAAAGAAGGACAGCAAAATTAACACAGTAAACTTAAAGAGCAAAGTTATTCATACTCTTAATCTTTTAACCAAAATTAAGAGTCTAATTTCCTTCTAACTTTCTAATTTTAAAAATTGTTTACTAAACCAACCCCACACCATTTCAGGAATCAACTTCTCATCCAAAACTTATCAACTTTTGAAAATTGTTCCCAAAAACAAATGTTTTTTATTTATTTAAAAAAGACACAACTTGTTCCTCCAGCAGTTAGTTTTTTTGTAATTGAAATGGTTTCTCGCTAACCTTTGTCGAAAAACTGAGTCTTGTCAGGTTTCCATCCTGTGCTTGCTTGAGAACCAAAAAGGTTTGTTGGATCAGTGACTTGTTTTGGTTCAGGAAATAGAGTGTCACTGTGAGTAGGGGTTGGCATGGATTAGATTTTTAAGAATCCAATCCATATCCAATCTATACCTATTTAAATGGATTGGATTTTAAATCTATATCCATATTTTTTAAAAAAACAATTTAGATTCAAGATCCAATCCATTTAAATGGATATGGATTTGGTTATATCCAATTTATATCCACTTAAATGTTATGAGGATTTTTTTTACAAATTTTAGTTATTGAATGCTAAAAAGTGAAAACTTAATACTTGTCCATTTAAGCGCTATTTTCAACCGACCTTAGTCAAGACTATTTTCGATCGATCTTGGTTAGTGTATTTTGGCTTACCTCAACCAGGACAATTTCAAAAGATATCGGTCCAGCGATTTTTAGACTGACATCAACCAGGACTATTTTTTGGCTGACATTAGCCAGTGCATTTTCAGTCGACATTGGTCAAGGATGTTTTTGATCGATCTTAGATAGGGTTACTTTTTGGTTGAGGCCGGCTAGGTTTTTTAGTCAGTGCATCTTTTGGCCGACATTGACTAGGGTTTTTTGATCAACATCGACTGTGACTAATTTTTGGCTGACATTAGTTAGGATTTTTGTGGCTAACATCGATAAGGTTTTTTTTTCCAATGCCGTTTGTTGATATTTTTTTGCCAACATTCGTTAGGACTATTTTTTGGTCAACGTTAGCTAGGTTTTTTTGCTTACGCTGGTTGAAACTATGTTTTTGTTGGCAACTGTTAGGATTTGTTGGCCAACATTAACCATGACTATTTCTTTTGGTTGACGTTAGCTAGGGATATTTTTTGTTGACATCAACTAGGATTTTTTGATCGGTGTCAACTGGGGGAATATTTTGGCCGACGTCAACTAGGTTTTTTTGGCCAATGTCGATCAATGATGTTTTTCAGTCGATGTCAACCAAAAATTAGTCTCATTTGACGTCGACCAAAAAACCCTAGCCGACATCAAGCGAAAAACCTACCTGAGTCTCGACTGATGTCAACCAAAAAATAGTCACAATCAATGTTGACTAAAAAAACCTTACCAACATTAACCGAAAAATAGGCTCAACCAATGACGACTTAAAATCATCATTAGTTGATGTTGACCAAAGTAACTCTAGACGACATCGACCAAAAAATGGCTTCTAACAAAGTTGGCCAAAAAAATCTAGTCGTCATTGCCAAAAAAACTGTATTGGATTTAAAAATCCAAACTAATATCCAATTCATAACCAATTAATTGGATTGGATTTAAAATCCAAAAAACTAGATTTGGATATGAAACTAATCCATTTAAATGGATTACATTGGATTGGATATGGATTATTTTATGGATATGGATTTTTTTGCACAGCCCTAACTATGAGGAACACCAGCACTGCCAGAACGTTCTCGAAGGTTGTCACTGCTGAATAATAATAAACTTGATTTAGGTCCATTGTGCTTAGTTGTTAAATGACCCAATATCTAGATATATCCAAGAGATGTTTAGCCCAAAATCTAGAATAATTCACTCTAGATATCTCCATAAAAATATCTAGAGAATAGTTGTATCTAGAAACCACCATCATAAATATCTAAGCTAGAAGAGTGTGGAGAATTCTATAGAATGATTTGTAGTCATTAGATGAGAATTATATTGGCATAATCCTAGCCATTGGTTAAGGAGGTGCTACTAGTATAAATAGGAGAGTTCTCCACCATTTTGTATCAAGCTAAGAGAAAAGAGTTGTGTAGTAAAAAAGTGTTCTCTTCCTCAAAATCTTTCCAAACCTTTCATTTTCTCAAATATCCTCCTTCCAACACAGTGGTATCAAGATCCTTAAGATCCTTTTATAGATAGATGGCAAGTAGCAAAATGGTTTCTTTCCAAGTCCCTATGCTCACCAAGAGCAACTATGATAATTGGAGTATTAAGATGAAGGCCCTCCTTGGATCACAATATGTGTGGGAAATGGTAAAGAAAGGCTACGATGAGCCATAAGAAGGAGTTACTTTATCCGAAGCTCAAAGGGATAGCTTGAAGGATTCAGGAAAGAGAGACAAGAAAGCTCTTTATCCCATCTATCAAGGATTGGATGATGACGCTTTTGAGAAGATTTCAGAGGCAACCATCGTAAATGAAGCATGGGAGAAGCCACAAACCTCTTACAAAGGTGTTGAACTAGTCAAGAGGGTACATCTCCAATCAATAAAAAGAAATGGTGAAAAGATAGATGATGTAAAAATTATGGAGAAGATTTTGAGATCTTTAGATTCAAAATTCGATCATATTATCATTGTCATAGAAGAAACAAAAGATTTAGAAGTTATGATAGTAGAGAAACTTTTGGGCACTTACAAGCCTATGAAGAGAAGCAAAAGAATAAGCAAGGAGTTGGTGAACAGCTAATTCAATCACAACTCAACTCAAAAAAAGAAGAAGAAGACTTTGGCAACATAAGAGGACGAGGAGGATATCGTGGTCGAGGAAGAGGTCATGGACGTGGAAGAGTAAGCTTAAACAACAACTACGCCAATGAAAATCAAAGAGAGAGCTCAACAAGAGGTTGTGGAAGAGGTAGCTCCCATCAAGGCGTGACAAGTCTCAAATCAAGTACTACAATTGTCAAAGGTTTGGCCATTATGCTTCCGAATGCAGAGTTCCTACAAGAAGGATTGAGGAAAAGGAAAATTATGTGGAAGATAGGAGTCACGAAGATGACACTCTATTGATGGTAGGCAACGACGCCGTAGGAGAAAAAGAGAATACATGGTATCTAGACTTAGGGGCAAGCAATCACATGTGTGTAAAGAGAGACATGTTTGTGAAACTTGACGAATCGGTGAATGAAAATGTTTCATTCGGAGATGAATCAAAGACACCAATGAAAGGCAAGGGTAAAATTCTTATCCGATTAAAAGATGGTAGGAACGAATTTATTTCTAATGTTTACTATGTGCCCAATATGAAGAATAATATTTTGAGTCTGGGGCAACTCTTAGAGAAAGGGTATGATGTTCACTTAAAGAATAATACTCTTTCTATAAGAGATAATTAAAATAACTTAATTGCTAAAGTGCCTATGTCAAGAAATAGAATGTTTCTGCTAAACATTCAACACGACAATGCAAAGTGCCTTAATGCCTACTATAAGGATGCATCTTGGCTATGGCATCTGCGATTCAGACACCTCAACTTTGGTGCTCTTGAATTGCTATATAAGAAGGAAATGGTGAGAGGGTTGCCTTCCATCAGTCAACCAGATCAGCTATGTGAAGGGTGCTTACTTGGGAAACAATGTCGAAAGAGTTTTCTGAAGGAGGCTTCGTCAAGAGCCAACAAGCTGCTTGAGCTCATACACACAGATGTTTGTGGACCATTGAAGCCAAGCTCACTCGGTAAGACTAATTACTTTCTTCTCTTCATAGATGATTTTTCAAGGAAGACATGGGTATATTTCCTTAAGCAAAAATTGGAAGTGTTTGGAGTCTTTAAGAAGTTCAAGACTAGCGTAGAGAAAAAAAGTGGATGCGAGATCAAAGTCGTGAGATCCAATAGAGGTGGAGAGTTCACTTCTAAAAAGCTCCAATAATTTTGTGATCATAATGGAATCCGATGACCTTTAACTGTTCCTAGAAGCCCGCAACAAATGGAGTAGTCAAAAGGAAGAATAGAACCATTCTTAACATGGCAATGAGCATGCTCAAAAGTAAGAAGATGCCAAAGGAGTTTTAGGCCAACGCCGTGGCAACTGTTGTCTACCTTTTAAATTGTTCGCCAACAAAAAGCGTGTAGGGAAAAATGCCACAAGAAGTATGGAGTGGAAGAAAGCTTGGGATCTCTCATCTCAAAGTGTTTGGAAGCATAGGCTATTCGCATATCCATGATGAGAAAAGGTCATAGCTTGACAAAAAAAGTGGGAAGCTTATCTTCATCTGGTATGATTCTAATTCTAAAGGCTATAAACTTTATAATCCGAATAATGAAAAGACCATCATTAGTCATGATGTGGAGTTCAATGAAGAAGAAGAATGGAATTGGGGTCTACAAGATGAAAACTACAACTTACTTCCCAACTTGATGGAGGACGAAGAAATGGAGCAACCAAGGATGGAGCAAGAAAGACAAGAGACTATTACTCCCACAACTTCACTGACCGCAAGTCAACAAGAAGAACCATTGTCAACTGAAAGTTCAAGCGAAAGAGTACCACGCTTCAGGAGCTTGCAAGAACTTTATGAGGTGACAACGAATCAAGATAATCTCATTTTGTTTTGACTCTTCGATGACTGTGAGCCAATGAGTTTTTAAGAAGCTGCCCAAAGCAAGAAGTGGAGAGATGCAATGGTTGAAGAAATCAAGGCGATTGAGATGAATAAAACGTGAGAGTTAACCTCGCTTTCAAAAGGGCATAAGGCGTTGGTGTGAAGTAGGTCTACAAAGCTAAAAAAATGCCAAAGGAGAAGTTGAAAGCTACAAGACGCGATTGGTTGCAAAAGGCTATAGTCAATTATGACAAGGTATTTGCTCCTGTTACTCGCTTGGAAACTATTAGACTAATTAATTCTTTGGCAGCTCAAAACAAGTGGAGCATACACCAAATGGATGTAAAGTCATCATTTTTTGAATGGATTACTTGAAGAAGAAGTATACATAGAGCAACCAATAGGATATAAGGTCAAAGGACAATAGGACAATGTATTGAAGCTAAACAGGGCGCTTTATGGGCTAAAGAAAGCACCACGAGCTTGGAATAGTTGAATTGACAAGTACTTCCAAGAGAGCAGTTTCATCAAGTGTCCTCACGATCATGCATTATATGTCAAAATCAAAGATGGAGATATTCTAATTGTATGCTTGTACATGGATGACCTAGTCTTCACTAGAAACAATCCAAGCATGTTTAAAGAGTTTAGGAAAGTGGCGAAGAAGGAGTTTGAGATGACTGACATTGGACTGATGGCATACTACCTTGACATTGAGATTAAGCAAAGCGAAGAAGGCATTTTCATCACCCAAGAAGGTTATGCAAGCGAGATGTTGAAGAAATTTAAGATGAAGGATTGCAAGCCTATCAACACCCCAATGGAATGTGGAGCCAAGGTATCCAAGTATGGTGATGGAGAAGTGATTAATACAACATCTTTGAAGAGCTTAGTAGGAAGTCTGTGCTACTTGACATGCACGAGGCCCGACATTCTCTTTATTGTTGGGTTTGTTAATTACTACATGGAGTCTCCAACTACCACGCATTTGAAAGCTGCAAAGAGAATTATTCGTTATATTAAAGGTACTATTGACTTTGGCTTATTTTACTCACCTTCCAATGACTATAAACCTGTTGGATATAGTGATAACGATTGGGCTGGAGACATGGATGATAGAAAAAGCACCACCGAGTTTGTGTTCTTCATGGAGATACTACTTTCACATGGATGTCGAAGAAACAACCTATTGTCACTCTGTCTACTTGTGAAACTGAGTATGTCACTGCTACATCATGTGTCTACCACACTATTTGGCTAAGGAATTTGCTGAAGGAGTTGAATATGCCACAAAAGAAACCAACCAATATTTATGTTGACAACAAATCTGCAATAGCATTAACAAAGAATCCAGTCTTCCATGATAGAAGCAAGCATATTGATACACGTTATCATTATATAAGGGAATGCATCACAAGAAAGGAGGTGCATATAAAGTACGTGAAGTCTCAAGAACAAGCTGCAGATATCCTCACCAAGCCACTCAAGAATGAAGACTTCGTCAAGATGAGAAGATTACTTGGAGTTACAAAAATCAAGTTTAGGGGGGTGTTGAATAATAATAAACTTGATTTAGGTTCATTGAACTTAGTTGTTAAATGACTCAATATCTAAAAATATCCAAGAGATGTTTAGCCCAAAATCTAGAATAATTCATTCTAGATATCTCCATAAAAATATCTAGAGAATAATTGTATCTAGAAACCACCATCATAAATATCTAAGCTAGGAGAGTGTGGAGAATTCTATAGAATGATTTGTAGTCATTAGATGAGAATTATATTGGCACAATCCTAGCCATTGGTTAAGGAGGTGCTACTAGTATAAATAGGAGAGTTCTCCACCATTTTGTATCAAGCTAAGAGAAAAGAGTTGTGTAGTAAAAAAATGTTCTCTTCCTCAAAATCTTTCCAAACCTTTCATTTTCTCAAATATTCTCCTTCCAACAATTGCGGCGGTGCACGACCCAAGGTAGAGGAAGTAGGAGAAGAATGTGCACGCGGTGAAGAAGCCAAGAACTGGTTCGACCGCCATGAACCGAATCAAATTGGGTTTGAGTGGTTTAATATTCTTCTTCTTTCTCTTATCGTTGCTGCACTTATCAGAGGATTTTTCTTCTTCTGGAAAAAGTCCTCTTCGTTGACTAAAGAGAGGTTATGAATGGAAGAGTACGTGGCGAGAGAGGAACACCGAAGCACGAGGATTAGGTTTGGGTAAGTTTGGGTTGGTTTTGGTTTTTCTTCTGAGCTTCCATCAGTGTAGGACTCACATGGTTTTTTTTATAAATTTGCGTCGCACGATCTATGGCACAAAATTCTCACCATGACGGTTGTTGTTGTTGAACCCAGTGGCGTCAATAACAGCGCAGGCTGCGCACGGTGGCACATGCAGTGGTCGTAACTGAACAACAACAACTTGGTTAAAAAAAAGTTGAAGGTTTTAGGTTTTTTATTTATAAAAAAGTTGTGCTTGGTTATTCGTTTAAGTGAAAGTTATGCAATTTTAGCCGCAAGGATAATCACCATTATAGTGAATGTTCATTGATTTTTTACTTTTATTTTTGGGGGGATGTTATGGTTCATAAGAGGAACCCCAAAGGATTCATTAGTATATTAGTAATAATTTCTGTAAAAAAAAAGTATATTGTTGATATTATTAATTATTATGCTTAGTTTGCACTACTACATAAAACACATTCGAGGACGGTTCTAAAGCCTATACGAGGACGGTTGTTGAACCGTCCTTGTCTCGCCTGTCATTGTAAATGACCCCTTTCGAGGACAGTTCCGGAAAACCGTCCTTGTTTTTTTTTTTTTTTTTTTAAATATAAAAAAAAGGACTTTTTTGGAAAAACCGTCCTTGTATATCACATACAAGGACGGTTTTTTTACCCAAAAACCGTCCTTGTATCCTATTTATTTTTTTAAAAAAAATTAAATAAATATACATTCGAGGACGGTTTTTGGGTAAAAACCGTCCTTGTATGTGACCATACAAGGACGGTTTTTTCCCAATAACCGTCCTTGTTTCTTATATTTTTTTTTTTAAAAACAACATATAAAGATACATTTTTCCAAAAAATCGTCTTTGTTTATTTTTTGCATTTATTTTTATTTTTTTAAAATACGTACACATATTTTCATTAATACAAATCACAAGAAGAAGAAAAAGAGTCTCAAAAGTGGTATGATAAAAGATAATTGTTCCTTCAGAATCAAACTTTCAACGTACTTTAACATAGCTTCTTTTCCATGTTTAGTAATTAAAGGCAAATCATTCAACAATAATTTAAATGGTAGTACATTCTTTAATTTTATTTGCTTTTTATATATAATTAAAAATTTATAAAATTGGGGATTTTTATAGGAATGTCTCTGCCATCTCTATACTTTAAAAACTGCATAGAAATCAAAGTCTGGAATCAAAAAATAAAAAGTTGTTATATATGACTATAAGGAAACTATAGATTAAATATAAAAAATATAACTATATTAGCAAATGTAGCAAAGCATAAACTACTTCAAAGTTCAAAGCATTAAGGATAAGCATTGGTATATTTGTTGAATGTTGTAACTGGACAAAGATAAATAAGGACTCAGATGAATACATAAAAAATATAGGCCTACAGCATCAACCATGTCCTATGACCTATATAGTTCACTATAATTTATGCTTACTTTTTCTAAACAAGTGTGTTTTTAATCTCAAAACAAGCATCAACTTCTTTCTTTCCTTGAACTGTTATCAGTACAATACCCTTAGCTGTGAACAACATAGATACCTTGTTTAGAAGCTTCTGCACTTTCAAGCCTGGAAACATGCAAGCCAATACCTCGAATCTCCTTGACAGCTATGTGAAATCAACAAAAGGAGAAGATGAAGATGTTAAGATACCCAATCAAATCTGTAGGAACACAATTGTGCTATGTGCTTGAAGGAGAAATCAATAACTTGAAGGATTTCATTTGGACCAAATGTAGGAACACAACTATGCGAAATAGATAGATGCATGGTTTCTATCTCCCTACAATTTCAACAGGGAACATATCAATATTGGAATTCATAATCAGATTCATATGATTAAATCTATATAAAAAAAGTGCGAAATAGATATTTGATTAAAAAATATGGATCACCTTAGAATCCAACAACACCATTTCCATTAAAAATGGAATTTTTGGTCTTGAGAATTCAGAAACCAAATGTAGCCAAATAAATCTAACAATTTTATACCCTTAAATTAGCTGCTGCAGAGCTGGAATAACTTGTTTTGCCTCAAGAAAATCATTACCTAAGATCATACATTTCTTTTTAAAAAATTGGAAGAACTAAAAGAAGATAGGTTTGTTAGCAAAAGTATATCCAGTGCCTAGGACCAAAGAGCAAAAAGGAATTTACGGTCCATAAGTTTAAGCTCAAACTCAGCTTGCTTTTGCATATATATTTCCTAATTACATCCATAATTCTCATCATGACTTTTTGCTCTGGCAAAAAGTATATCCACAATTTTATACTTTATATGCAGTCTGCACCTGCATTCTTTTCCTTGCCAACTCATCTTCATATCGCAACACCTAGGCCTGTCTCTGGGCTTGGTCTTGTATTAGATTGCTATGTTCTTCAGCCATTTTACGCTGCCTTTCCTGCAATAAAATTTATTTGACAAATCAGAGCGAGATAAAAATTTTAAATTACTGCCACATTGTAGCTAATTTTACTATTCTCACTTAGCTTTTCAGTAACGATATCGGTAGCAGTAAGCAGCAGCTTCTTTCTCTGCCAAATAAATTAGTTGTTCCAGGTCTAGTGAGGGCTCAGATATCATTTTTTTTTTAATAACTGATACCAATTTGTTAGAAATGTATGATCCGAAGTCAGAACTACACATTTGGGAATGTCTTATTCGTTTATTGATAGTCTGGTATCGCTATACAATGGTCTAACAAGATAATAAAATAATATAAAAAGTAAAAAAAGAAAACGGAAGATAAGAAACATCTACAACTAGAAATACGGAAACAGATCTCAAACAACAATTGCACCATCCTAGATAACAGGGCTCTTTTTTAACACAGAAACTTAGCTGAGCATTGAATAAGACTCAGTACCTTATAGCTTCTTTTTGCTGTTGAATCTTGGCAAAAAAAAATGGCATGCAATCACAAGGTTCAATCATTAGGAGAAGAAAGTGAATACCACCAACTGAATACATTCCTCCTTAACTATGACATGTTCGATAATTTAATGCATAGATGCACTTTGTGACTTTGTGGGCTTGGTCTTGTATACACATTCAAACAGTCACCATCACTACCACATTTCAACAAACAAGTTGTGTGCCACACCACCAAATATTATGCAAGTAAATGAACCAAGTAACAACATAAAAACAAGTTTCTGCAAACGAAGACAAACTCGAAGAGAAGAGAAGAGAAGACAAACTCACCTAATTTGTCTTTCTCGAAGAGAAGACAAACTCGCATAGCCTCCCTCACCTTTGCTCAGTCCCTCGACCTCGAGGAGACCCTTTCCCAGCAGTGTCGCCGCTCGACGCCGCCCTTGGACCTCGACCCTGCACCGTCGCCACCCCTCGATCCAGCATCGTCTCCGCGCTGCAGTAGAGGAGGGCTTGCTTTGTTAGGGCTTCCACGAAATTTGGGGAACTAAGCTCAAGCAGAACTAAGTTGGTGAACACAGCCAAATGAAATTAGCTTCAAGTGGACCGGCGTCGTTTTGAGTTTTGGGCTTATAAAACAAGGACGGTTTTATACCATACCCGTCCTTGTTATTTTGAAACAAAATTAGCATTGACAAACCAGGACGGTTCTTTTGACAACCGTCTTTGTAAATGCCAAACTATTTACAAAAATGCCACCGCCCCACTTACGAGGACGGTTTCGCGATAACCGACTTTGATTTGGCGTCGTTAAATGATGCTTTTGTAGTAGTGTTGGAGAGAATTTAATCTGTATGAGTTGGAGCCCTTCTAGCTGGCTTTTGAATTAAGTAAAATGGCAGCTAAAACTAAAATGACATTCTCTTTAGGTAAATTCTTTTAGTCTTTTTTTTTTTTACGGGTAACCCAGGATGGTTTTTCTAATCCATGTGCAATTAAATTAATGGAATTGTTTGAGAATTGTTAAGTGTAACGTTTATTTACACACGTGTTGCGTTCACTTTTTTTTAACATGTACTAACTTTTATCTTGAAAAGGAAAGTTTTATTTCAATAATGATATTTTTTCATCTTGTGTTTAGTAATAATAATTCAGTTCTAACGGATAACTATTGGGAATGAGTAATTTCGATGTCAGAAATGATTCTATACATACACAGAAAAAATCTTGAATTTATGTAATATTTGAGTACCTTTTTAAATCTATCTATATCTTTTGTTTTTGAAGGAGCATAGTAAAAAATCTTAAATCTATGTAATATTGGAGGTCATTTTTAATTCTATCAATATGCTTAAGTGAAACTAGCTGACAACACAATATTAGGAGCCATTTTAAGGATAATATTGGATACTTAACAAAGTTTGATTCAGTTTGAATTAGTTTTAGAAAAAGATCCGAATTTTGATCCAATCAAATTTAAATAAAAATAAAATTAATCATCAATTTTGTTTTCAAATTTGTTCAATTATTTATTTTTCATCATAAAGTTTGACTCAGTTATTGCATCTTATACTATTAAAGGTTTGCAGCTTGTTTTAGATTGAATAGGTTCATTAACATTCCTATTAATAAATGTCATATTCATTAAATAAAAACATATTGAATGTAGAACTTTTTCTGTAATAAACTTTATTAAAGAAATTACTACGACTAGAAAAGGTATTACAATATTTTATAACTAAAATATATACTAAAATTTTCATCTTTTATTGTTAAAGTAATGAAGTTCTGCAAAGATTTTTTTTTTCATGCAATCCCACCCAAATATTCACATAATTTATGCATGAATAATTGTCCATGATTAATGGAATTGATTAGCAAACAATAATAAAATAACAATCTTTTGCTTTGTAGGTATAATAAATTGAAGTATATTAATGATTAGAACGTTCAATTTATTTGTTTATTTATTATTCTTAATTTTAAACTATATAAAATAACCTGGATTGATCGATCAAATTAAATATGTTGTATTTAATATTATAAATTATAGTGTTATATAATTATATTATTCCTTTAAAAAAATACTCTATTAATACTAAATATTAGAATATTCAATTTATTTTTCTTAGTTTAAAATTTCAACCTTCAACATTCTATACAAATAAGTTGGATTGGTCTATATTAAATATTTTCTATTAATGATTTTATAATATTTGATTTATAACTATTTGAATTTTAATTTGAATTATAATTTTGCTGATTAGAAAATTTCTAAGACATATTTAATACAACACCTCTCAATAATGTTTTCCCATAAAATAAATATACAAATATAATGGGTAAAAAAAAGGTAAAAATATAATGAGGAATAAAAAAATGAACAAATTCAGATACTTCAATTCTTAGACTTTGATTTGTTTAGGTTACTAAATTTGTAGTCTTGCTCCAAAATTTTGACAGCAACGAAAATTCCTTTCATCAGGAAGTTAAAAATATCATAAAACATCATAATTTGTTTCGGTGAATCTGTTTCGCTGAAGGTCAAACATCATAATTTAAAACAAAGAGTTTTACTTTTTTTGTCTTACAAAGGAGAATTTATTTTAAGATGAATTTTATGGATTTGAATTTTGAGAAGGGTGTTTAGCAGCAATATACTACAAAATACAATTTGACAGCTATGTAGAAAATTCAAGCATCTTAAGAAAGTGTATCTTTTTCATATGTAACTATTACTATATGATGAATACACTTTTTTTCTTCTATCGATTAAAATAACTATTGATAAAGTGAAAGTCCTTTTATCCGTAAGATTTTGTTAATTTTGATTACTTAACTTTCTCATTAATTATTTTTTTTAAAAAAAATAAACTTCTCATAATAAATATTATAGTTAGAGCAAGTTAAGAAATATTCACAAATTTAATTAAAATGAACTATAATTTAAAATAATAACTCGTGCATCACACCGATAAAAATATAAAAATATAAAAATTTGAGAAATAATGTAATAGGTTTTCTCTTAATTATTGAGCTTAAATATTTTTTTAAATAAATTATTGTGAAATATTTTAAATTTAAATATATTGATTTTTATTTTTAAATATTATTGAGATATGATAGATGTACAACAATTTATATAACATTATTTATGTTTATCTCTACTATATCATTTATTATATTTCAATTTTTTTCTTTTCTTTCTTTTAATCGTTTTTCTCTCTTTGTTGTAAGATTTATTGTGCAAGTTATTGCACAAGTATAATTTCTCATTTTTTTTATTGTAATGTAATCTTTACAAATCTTATATATTATCTTTAAACTTATTCCGTTTATGGTTTTTATTATAACATAATTTTGTAAACTTTGTTATCTCTAATTTTATTCTTACAAATTCTAAAGAAAAATATATATGAATATACAGTATTTTTCATTTAATTTTAAATTTGCTACTTTTATTTTATATGTCAACTATTTTATAAATATATGCAAGATAATATGTTGGATATAAATCTTATTCACCATTTATGTGCCGGACAAGATAATATGAAATTGTCCGATCTAATCACTTGAATTAAAAAAATTAAGTTTATAAAATTTCATATTGAGATTATGTATAAAAGAATTATTTGATTATCTTTTTATTATTTTTTAATTTAACACAAATACTTAATATAATATATAGTTAAAATCCAATGGTTAGATAGATAAAATTCATATTTTACATTAAATTGATTATATGCAAAATTTACATTTTATATAAATTTATTGATGTGGTACTCTGAACGCTTTATTTGTTACGACTGACCGAAACAAGTTATTTGTCGACTATAATAAGAAGCATGTGTTTGTTTCAATTGATGCTTTGAAGAATTAATTTTAAATTAGCAGAACCTTCATATTTTTATTTTTCTCTTCACAATCTAATAGAGGATATTGGAGTAATGAAAAAGTTATGATATTCAATGCAAAGAAAAAAGATACTCATCAAATCACTCATAATCTTGAACAACAATCAATCATGTGATACATATAAATGATTATTGGTTAAGATTATGGATGATATGATGATTCTGAATCCCTTAATAATTTCTTATGCATATGATTCCATATTGAGAGACGTTATCGGTGGTGTGCTTAGGACGGCACGCTGCTGCTCATCGGTGGTTGTTAAACATCACTTCCATTTTTCAGTGTCTGTACGTGTAGGTGATGCTGGTAGTTGGATTTGGTTGCACCGTGTTCATTCATCGTCTGGTCCTTGGTGCTTGTTGACTTGTGCCGCTAGGGATGCTATTTTCTCATGCTTTTGTTTTGCTCACTATAGGGGAGAAGCTAGCAAGGAGATAATATTATTAGTGTTTGAATGGAATTTTACAAATTTAATTTTGAGTACCATAGACATATATATATGAAAAAAGTAAAATCAAATGAAGTGATTCATATTTAAAAAGGACTATTTAAAGAATAATTTAATATAATATCTTGTCACAAAAGTGAAGAAATAATTTAATTTAGGTTTAAATACAATTTTATTCTTTTCAATTTAATGTTTTTTTGTTTTTCGTTTTGTAATTTTTTTATTTCTAGTTTTTGCAAATTATATTTGTTTTTTTAGTCTTTAAGACACTTTAGATAATGCTTTGAATAATGAAAAAAATGTTATTTAAAATGTTTTAATGATTAAAAATAAAACACACATAATTTGTAAGGACTAAAAATAAAAAATAATTTGAGAGGAAAAAAATAAAAATAAATTATAGACACTAAAAATGTATTTAAGTATTTAATTTAATATAATTTTGAAATGGCATTTACATGTGACATGACCTTAAACAAATAAGTTTTTTTATTCATGTGTTTTTTATTAATAAACAAACAAGTAGATATACTGGTGAATATAAATATAAACATATAAAAAATATTTAAGAAAGTTTATTTTATTGGTAATTAAAAATAAAAATATAAGCATTTAAAATTTTTTACTTTGAAAATCATAATTCAATAAGATATTATTTTAGTGGCATTTTATTAATATCTTATATTTTTTTATACTGCATATATTATTATATTTAATCTTGACTGAAGAAATTTAAATAAATAATTTTTTAATTAAATAACTAATTATTGTAAGGAAAATAAATTCTCCCGTGTGAATGAGTATATTAAAGCCTTGATGCCTTGACTTTTTGTCTCATTTGATACATACTAGTAACATTTATCATTACATAAAATATGGCCATTGAACAAACTTGTTGGAAGCTATTGTTGTGACCAATGAGAAACTTTTTCTTCGCGGTCGCAAAGGAAAAAAAGAAAAGAAAAAGAGAGAGCGAGATTAGGTCGCAAAGGAAAAATAAAAGAAAAAGAGAGAAAGGGCATGGGCTGAAGACATGAACAACACCGATGTGGCCCATGTTATTTACAGTCCATTTATTTTCTTTTCAAAAATACTGTTTTATGAAAATTAGTCTGCATAATGTAGTTATGCTCTAAGACAATATGGAACCTAGTTTTTGTAATATAAAATTTTCATTATGAAAACTAATTTCTATAATGTATAAAATAATTATATAATGAAATTGGTTTCCGTAATGTATTAGAACATAACCACGTACATTACAATAATTAGTTTTCGTAAGATCTGCCAATAGGGGGAGGAGTTGAGAGGGAAAAGTGGTAAGTTAGGAATATAAAAAAATTGAGGATTGTAAACAAGTAGAGCCAAGTTGAGTTGAATAGTTAAAATTTAAGTTTGTCTTGTGAATAAGTGTTACTCAAACTTGACTCATTTATTTAAATAAGTGTAACTGAAGGAAAATAAGTGTAACGGAAGGTTTAAATATGACTTGTTTAACTCATTTACAACTCAATTATTTTTGTCTTTATGAATTTTTTTCTTAAATTATTTTAAAATTTATCAAAATTTTAGCAACTAATAAATACTATTTTATCATTAAATGATAATTTACATATAGAAATATTTGCTTAACATACTGTATATGGAATTCAAACATTAATTATAAACCATTACATTTTCATAATCCAGTAAACAAAAAAATTATAACTTCTTTACAAAAAAAAAAAAAAAAATCAAAATTAATTTAATGTTTTCAAAAAAATTCTATATTTTCTAAATTAAATATAAAAATAACAAATGCTAAAAATCCCATCATCAATTTAAATCAATGATTTATTCACAAATGTCGAGTGTAAGGCTTGTACTTAATCCATTTAAATTATTGAGCTCAATCTTAAGCTGAAACTTGTTTATTTAATTAAACATATGAACTTATATGCACAAATGTGTTTGTGTCTGGCTTACTAGGTGTTCAGTATGCTAATATCAATAAAAACTGCAACTCAGCTCTTTAAACAGTAACACTGTTTATTTAGCACTGTAAAATCTTTTATTTTATTCTCTAAAATTATAAACTTGCATCAATTTAGTCTTTAACTTTATAAATTTTTTATTCTAAGCCCTGAATTTATATTCAGTTTTTTTTTTTTTTTTTGCATAATGTCAGTAAAAAAATAAAGTGAAAATGCCGAAAATGAATTTACATGCCAATCAATGGCTCAAATGCAAATGTTACTTGCCATTAACGGTTAACCTCATCTCTCAGTCAAAAAAATAAAAATTAAAACCTATCACTTTTTATGTTGATTTATTTATTACTGTAATGAACAATTGAACAAATTGAGAAAAACAACCACTGAATCGGTGTTTATTCCAAAATTACGATCCATACGAAGTCAGTAGCCATAGAATAACTTGCTCTTGTAACACAATGTGAATAGCATCCTTAAGTGAAAATGTCAATGAAACTCTGATATGTGAATAACATGATTGACTAGTTCACAATCAGGATTAAAGCTAATCGGAAATCCGAATAAAAATTCACAACCAGGCAGAGAAAAATAATAGTATCTGATAACAAGATTTGAGGACTATGAACCACACATATGGTATCCATTTTTCTCCCCTTTCAATCAAGAAGTTACTATCCAAATTTTGTGTTTCTAGCAACAAAAATGTCCACAATCCAACATTTTAGATGCTACAAAAACAAATAGATACTCCAATTACATGATCCATATCATAGGCCAACTTGTCATAAACCTCATCAGAGAATATGTTAGGAAACATGCCTCAAAGTGGGACAAGCCCTTTAAGATGTACAGTCGTAGGCCCAAACCAAGTAAATGAGCCTAGGCCAAGTGTTTTCTGTTAGTGTCCATTATAGGATAGGATGGGAATTGCCTAGTTAGTTAGAAAGTAATGGAGAATGAGATTTCTTTTATAAGGGAGAGAATGTAAGATTGGAAGGGATCTTTTGGGATCAGTATTGATATTGGGAGTTTGGAGATACTCTCTCACTTGGGGGGGCAGTGGCTCTCTTGAAACATCTTCTCTTATTTTCCCTTTACTGTTATATTCTCCTTTTTTGCAGGCTCCATTGATACAACGTCTTGCATACTGATTTTTCCCATCCCTTATGGCTTGAATTGCTGCTTCTTTTACAAATTCAGGGCATCAAAGTTAGGAAAGCCTTGACCAAGGGTTATGGCTCCATGTTGGGCAGCTAGCATACTCATTTGGGTGAAGATTGCTGTTTTGAACTTCTCTAAGCGCTTTGCAACCTAACAAATGGGTGACAATTAGTAAGAAACAATGTACTAATGTGCATAAATGGAGATAGATACACATTATGGGAACCTCCTTCCCAAAATCCTTGTTTTTATTGAGAAAAATTTACATGGAACTAAATAATTCAGAAGGAAAATGAAAATCGATCTTAAAATGAAAATAGAAAACAAGGGCAATAATCGAGCTGTGTCAACGTCCCTTCCCCTTTGTGAAGACACACTGAATCATGATATATGGATACAAAACAAAAATAGATAATTGTTAAGATACAATTTCAAAAACAGCTATTACATATATAACCAATGGGAAGCATTTCCTGTCTAAACCATAAACATGCGATTTGGCAATAAACATTAACATATTCCGCTAGTATTGAATTAAGCAAAACTACCAAAATTAAAAAACAAGAAAAAAAATGAACTATAAGAAATCCTCTGAATCCAAAGAGTAAAAATAGAGACTATTATTATTATTATTAGAAACCACAAGTATCTTCACAATGCTACTTGAGTATGGTAGAACCATTACGAGTAGCAAAGCTCTGAATTAGATGCATACCTAATACCTATGACTCAAATCGATATCATATTACTGGTTAAACCAGAACAAGTCCCCACCAATTGATCCATGTACTGATACCTAATACCTAAGACTCATAGTATTGTTGTATTATTATGTATGGATTTGAGAAGGTGAATGCAATTGAAAATTATATGGAAGCATGTGCATAGAGCTTAAATTAAAAGGGAGAGAAGGGTGAACCTGCAAAGGTTGCTGCGTTTCTTTTTTTTTACTTTTCCATTGTGATCAGAAACGGTGGCCATGGTGGCAACACAGATGTGGAATGACCTCTGGAAATGATTGGCAATGTGGAAGGAACTGAGCCTAATTCTCACGTGGGGTTGGCGTATGTCCAGGTTCATTGCACCTGCATCTAACCATATATCAGTTAATTTCAATGATGACACGGTTAAAAATTACCAAGAGAACGTAAATAAGTGAAAGAAAACCGATTCCGCTGAGTGCAGTGATGTATTTTTGGGAGGTACATTAACCAAACACTGAAACAGGCAAACTGCACGTGACTTGCATTGCATCATGAATCTTTGTTGCCGTGATCGCGTATTAGTGTATGATTGGTAACTGGGTTGGTCCTAACATTTTAGGGTCCTAGCCAGAACAATAGACAATGATCCTTATATGTATTTTAGATAATCATTATATTTGTGTGAATGGTGAAGTATTAGTTGGATTTGTTGAAAATTCATTTTTGTCTACTCATGGATCATTTTTAAAGGGATCGGAACTAATTTTACTTATATATAAGTATTTAAAAATAAAAACATATTTTGCATAAAAATAGACATATGATTTCATTAAAATTGATATGTTTGATTACGTTAAACAAATAATATGATTTTGATAACTCTCAACAAGTTTCCTAAAAATCAAATCTCAACAAATAAAAAAATGCATCGCAATTTACCTCACCCAAAATATTACATAAATATTTATATACAAGGTCGTATCTTAAATAAATAATAAAATATATATATATATAATGAAATTTTATTTGTTAAAAATCCTTTTCATTTTCACTTTCTTTCTATTTGTCTTTTCCTTTCTCTTCACATCATACTAGATGTTAAAAATGTTCACTGCACGAGTTTGTTTAAATTATATATTTTTTATATTTATATTTAGTATTTATATAAAGATATATACATTGATAAATTTAATTTCAAAATATTTAGTAGCACAGTAAATTATATATTTTTAATTGAAAATATAGTCTTAAAAAATATTAAGCCTAATGAAATTCATATGGATTTGTCCCTTTTTCAATTTATAATAGTGATGTAATACATGTAAGAAATGTATATACTAAAAAAAATATAATAAATATATTTATAATTATTTAAATTTTAGTGTTATTTTTGTTACTATGACTACTCTGTTTATTTGTATTTGAATATTATGTGTTTATAACTAATAATTTTTATATGTAAAAGTAGTCTAGAGAAGAGAAGGAACACACATAAGAAGAATACATTATTAAGAATAAGACATAATAAAAACTTGCTTTGTGTTCTCTCTATTTGTATCAATGTTAATTTTTGTTTTCTTTTTTCTTTCCTTTTCTTTTTAAAAGATCCTAAAATAAATTAATTAATTGCCTACTTCAATGTTCAAATCAAACATCATGGTAAACCTGAGTGTGACCATACATGTAAATCATATGCAGGGTAAAAAACATGAGCAACCCTAGCACCATCAAGCTCTTCAATGTGAATGGTCCTCTATCTGTAGAGGGAAAAGATCTAGAGGATAGAATCACAAAGAAGTCAAGATTGATGATGAGGGGAACCCACTTGGCCATATAGAAGGAACAAGCTATTCTATGGGAAGAGACTTTATCTTTTTTAAAGATTCTATTGTAGGAGAGGAAGTGGCTATGAGAGGAAATTTCCCTGACTTTGCCATAGATCCGAAGGATATAATAGAGGTTGTCACTAATGGCATATGCCCCTTTTTGGAGAAGGATGAGGCAATAGAAATGGACCCAGATAAAGAATTTAACCTGAAAGCTCACATCCTAGTAAATATGGAATCATATGACATATGGTGTATGCCATGGTAACACTCCATCATAGTGAAATTACTAGGAAATAAAGTGTCTATGAAATTCTTAGCTACTAGTCTAAGTAAGCTATGGGCCCGATCAGAAGTTGTGCAAACCCTAGAACTTCATGAAGATTATTTCTTGGTAAGGTTTAGCAGCAAAGACGATTACAATGTGGTATTATTGGAGGGCCCTAGGCTGATTTTTTACCATGATTTGTTGGTCCAAAGATGGAGACCATTCTTTAATCCCTTAGAACACTCAATCCAGAAGGTGGCAGCCTAGTTTTGTATTCCTATGCTCTCAGTGGAGCCGTATAATAAATAATTCTTGTGGGACGTTGGAGATCTTTTGGGAACTATGCTGAAGATTGATGAAAATACTGTCATTCAGAACAAGGGTAGATTTGCCTGCATTTATGTTGAATTAGATCTCTATAGAGAATTGGTTCCCTTGTTCACAATCTTGGGAAGGAAGTTTAACTTGGAGTATAAGGGCTTACATCTCATATGCTTCCAATGTGGTAAGTATGGCCATAGAGAGGACACTTTTGAAAACAATAGGAATACCCACAATAACCAAGAGGGGGGTGAATTGATTTAAACTAGGCCTTTTTAAAATTTATTTATAAAATCAGAGTTAAAGGATCTTAATCTTTTTTAAACCAAGAATGCTTCTAATCAATCAAACCACTCAGCCCAAGAAATCAATTGCTTAAAACAGGACTTGTTGAGTAATGATAATAATACCAAGAACAAATGAACAAGATAACTAGTAAAGATTGAGAAATAGAAAATCAGCACAAGAATTTATACTGGTTCACTTCTCAAGAGAAGCTACATCCAGTTTCTTGAGTTCCACTATTATAAATTTCAGTTCTTTACAACCTTTACAACAATCACCCTTTATCAAACCTAGATAAAGAATGGAAATCTAAAACCCTATTAGACTCCTAGTGATTAAGAACCAGAGAACACTACTCTGTTCTTCTTCTAGAGAACACTACTCTAGCACAAGCTTCAAATAACCAAAAATACAAAACGAATTTACAATAAGAGAAAATGGAGAGAAACAACCTGATGATCCAACGAATGTAGATGCATATGGTTTACCAATCATAATTGAATTGTAGAAAAGGATTTCAGAACATGCTCTCCAAAACTTCTTTGAACACTCTTACCCAAGAAATCATTCAAAACCCATGAAGATTAAAGAGTGGGACAAGAACTTAGTTAACCCAGAAAATCACTTTCTAACTTTGAGAAGGCTTGTGTATATTCAGAAAATTGGAAGTATTCAATTTTTAAAAACACACAAGCCTTCATTCAATTTATAACAAATTTTTGTAACAGACTGTAATCGATTACAACATGCCAAATAATCGATTAAATGGCTTATGTAATCGATTAAATTATCTTTTTAATCGATTAAATTGTTCATGGCTTCATTCTGGGTTTTACAACGAATAGAATAATCGATTAAACCGAGCTGTAATCGATTAAAGCAGTGAAGTACATTGTGAAGCAAGCTTATGTAATCGATTACAATGTTTGGTAATCAATTAAAGCAGTGAGGCAAGCTTTTAGTTTTTACTATGTAATCGATTACAAGAGCCATGTAATCAATTAAAATGTTCATCATGGCTTTTCCTGATTTAAAACAAAGCAAATAATCAATTAAAGCAGTAAGATTATATATTTTTCCAAAAACATTAACCATGACTTATTGATTTCTTTTAAAAACATGAATAGCTTTGATACTTTTAATGAAAATATGCAAGCATGTTAATGATTATGTGCATGCAATGCAAGGATCAAAAGATTGGCCTCTCATACACTTAATTTAAATTACAATCTTCAAGGCATGTGAAAAGCTCAAAACATTCTTCTAAGACACAAGTTTCATCTTCTTGTTGCTCCCCCTATATCCAACAATCTCCCCCTTTTTGGCTTTGAACATGCCAAATATTGATTGAACATATGTTTAATTTTTGAAGTGCTTTGAGGGATGAAAGATAGAAGTCTTGAACTTGTTATCCTAAAATCAAATCAGCCTCCTTGTCAAGAACAAGTGTTAAGAGATATGCTTACATAAACATTGATAATTTAAGTTTGCTCCCCCTGACTTAGATAATTTCATCAGTCATTAATTTGCAAAACAGAGCAAAACAGATCAGTTTTCCCTTTAGATATCAATCAATTTTTCTCCCCCTATTTGGCTTATCAAAGACAAAAGGTAGCAATGCAAACAATGAGAAGTAGAAATTGAAATTTTATTAATGGAAAGGGGAAAGGAGTACATTAATCAGAAAAGAAACCAAAGTAAAGCAACAACAAACAAACAAAAATGAAAACACAAGGAGCCTAAGCTAGTTTATAAAAATCATGAAGAACAAGCCTAGCTTCTATGTTTTCCAACCTAGATTTCATCTCTTCCATAGATGAATTAGTCTCAGCCCTGTGTTCATGGTGGAGAGACAATAAAGCATCCATCTTTTGAATCATGAGTGATTCAAAAGGACTATAAGATGGTTGAGCAGGGCTTTCATCTTCTACTTCTTCCTCAGCTTCCTCTTCATTTCCAGCAGCAGGGAGTTGTTGTCCAGCCATTTACCATCCATAAGGAGTCTTGACCATCCCAAGCTTGGTAAGATGTTTCCCTTTGATGAGGCTATTGCTAGAGTTTGTGTTGTTAACAACCTCATTAGAGACATCTACATTGAAGTATTCAATGAATCTGGACACTAAAACAACATATGGAAAAGGATAATTCATCAATCTTTTGGATTTAAGCATGATTTCCTCAAGGATGAGGATCCAGTTCATTTGAATGGAATTTTTCAGACCATACACAAATTGTATGTCATCATCTGTGGCTTGTGCATGATTTGTGGACCTAGGTGTTAAGATGTATGTGATGATATAGTGAAGAAGTCTATCTTCATGGGTCATGGGGCTAGTACTTAGCCTAAACTTTAGTCTCATTTGAGGATCAAGAAGCATCCCCTATAGGTCTCCACCCTATTGTACCTTCACCCTCCTCTTCAAATTTCCTTTCACTATCAAAGGAAATACTAGCAACAGCTTCCCAGACTTCAGGAGTGATTTCCATGGCTACTCCATTGACTTGAGACAAGATAGTCCCATCCATGGAAAATTTAGAACAAGTGTAAAACACCTTCACTAACTCAGGGTAGAAAGTACCCTTCATCTCAACAAACTTTTTCAATCCCTGGGCTTCAATCATAGCAAGGAAATGAAAACCTTCTCTAATAAACTAGTCAAGGTCAAGGTGTTTGGGAGGGCAAATGAGTTTAGTGGCATTGAACTGCAGGTACTTCATTTTTGTATGCTTACTAGGAAACCAATGATCTAACCTATTCACTGTAGGATTAGAGGTTTCAGCACTCTTTCTCTTAGAGGTTTTGGTTCTTTTAGGAGCAGACATAATGAATATGTGAGGAAAGACTATCTGGATAGAGTTTCTAGACTCAGAAGAAGAAGAAAAACACAGTAAAGCTTAAGGTTGAAGATGAGAATGATGTGATTATTTTCTTCAACATAGGCTGTATTTATAGATGATTTTGGGCTCCAAAGTTTAAATTTGAAATAAGTAGCAGTTATTTCGAATTAACCCACTAATTTAAAGCATAAAAGATTCAATTTTTGAATTAGGTGGCAGTTGGGCAGTTACAAATTCCAAGAAAATCTTGTAGATTTTGTAGTAACTCCATGAATAATTGATTATATGCTTATGTAATCGATTAATTCGTAGGCAAAAGTGAGTCTGCAAGGACAGTAATCGATTAATTCGAAGGCGTAATCGATTAATCCAGTGAGTGATGTAATTTAGGAAGATGAAGTGTAATTGATTACAAAACTTGGTAATCGATTATTGTGGAACCCGGCTAGTTGTATACGAACTCGAGGACCCCGGCTGATTAATACGAATCCAGGAAACTAGTAAGCTTTTAGAACCCGGCAGGTCCTTGGAGCCCAGCCTCCCTTCCACTACCACCACCAATACCAGTGAATCAGGAACCCGGATGGGTTTTGGAACCCGACTAGTTCATAAGAAACCTGAAACCCGGATGGTTTTGGAACCCAGCCCGGATTGACTGCAATGTTATTAAATCTGGGAACCTGACAAGTTGTATATGAACCCGGCATAACCCAACACCAGGTTGTATCTTAAAAAATGATGAAATGTTTAAAAAGATTTTTCACCTTGTGTAATAGATTAATCTGATGGCTTAATCGATTATTCGAGTGGAATGAAATTTTTGTAAATTTTTTTTTAAGCTTGTGTAATCGATTAATTCGATGACTTAATCGATTATTCCAGTGAAATGAATTTTCTGGAATCATTTTATATGAAGAATAATCGATTATCCTGGTTGTGTAATCGATTACATAAGCACAAATTTCATTCTTAACTGGTTTTCAAGTTCATTTAATCATTTAATACATGCCTTGATCGATTATTCCAGTAAGAATATCAGTATGAACAATATTTATGCAGCACAATTTTGAATTTTGAAGCACACGTGATGATTAGTCAAGTAAGATGTTATTTCAAATAGATAAGCACATAACAAGCATGCTAGCAAATGTGAGATTCATCAAGGATACCTAACATGTTTCTAAGAGTATAGAATCTATCTCTAGCCAAAGGTTTAGTGAAAATATCAGCCAATTGATTATGAGTGTCAATGAAGTCAACTTTGATATTACCTTTTTGGATGTGATCTCTAAGAAAATGATGTCTTATCTCAATGTGTTTGGTCCTTGAGTGCATTATT
>CM023942.1:13479990-13493932 GCA_013407115.1 Glycine latifolia
CCTCTTCTCACCTTCCCTTAAACCCAAACCTCCTATCATATCCCCTCAACCTGTTCCTAATGATTCTGGTTCGCATGATAATAGAGTGGTGTTTGAAGAGTCTAACTTGGATCTAGAGCCACCAGACCCAGGACTTACAACTATGGAAACTGAGAACTTTGATGTATTAGGTTCTGACTCTCCTGCAGTGGAGTTATCTAATGTAGGGGGACATTGGTGTGCCTCAAATGGATCTTAGCAAGGCTGCAAGGGATTCATTGTAAAGTTATCTCTAACAACTCAGAGTCCCTCATGGATCTCCAACGATAACTTTGGACTGAGTACACCCAAATTTGTAGTCAAGAAGAACAATATTGGTTCCAATTGTCTAGAAATAAATGGCTCAACTTGGGGATTGCAACACTCAGTTCTTCCACTAAGTGATGGAGAAACAAAATTAACGCGCTTCAAGATGAAAAGAATCAGTGGATTTATGATACTGACAGGATCAAAGACATGCTCCAAAATCATTTTCAGAATATTTTTTCTTCGAAAATCAATGATATTCATCGATTGAACACGAATCAAACTTTTCTCCCATCTGGTAAGTAGACTTTGAGATGCTAAATCAAAACTTTACTATGGAAGAAACCAAAACATAACTCTTTGCTTTGGGCAACTATAAGGCCCTTGGACCATATGGGCTTCACCCGGTGTTCTTTAAATCCCAATGGGATCTGATTGGTCAGTTGATCTACAAGTTTGTTCTCAAGGTTAGGCATAATCATGGTTGCATTGATTCGGTGAATCAGAACCTCCTTACACTGATCCTAAAAAAAAGTGACCCTTCCTCTATAAATCAATTCAAGCTGATTGCTTTGTGCAATGTGATCTATAAAGTGGTTACGAAGATGATTGTTAACCGCCTGAAGCGCATCATGCCATATGTGGTTAGTCCACTTCACAACAGTTTTGTCAGAGGGCCCAACTCAGTGGATAATTACATAATTCTCCAAGAATTGGTTCATTCCTTGGATTCTAAGAGAAGCCACCCATGTTTTATGATTCTCAAGCTCGATCTCATGAAGCCATATGGCCATGTTGAGTGGGATTTTGTTGTTGATACCTTGAACAGTCTTGGATTACCTGATTATATGGTAAGGATCATTGACAAATGTATATCGTCTAGCAAAATCACTATCAATTGGAATGACAGTCTGTCCCCCTCCTTTCAACCTTCGTTCAACCTTTATCCCCTCTCTTGTTTGTTCTCTATTTGGAGAGAATGGCCCACTTGATTCATGACTCAATAGCCTTTGGTAGATGGAAACCTTTTCAATTTGGGAGGGGAAATGAGGTGCAGGTCTCTCATCTATTTTTTACGGATGACATCAAGCGTGTTGGAGAAGGGACTATCCAGCATGCAGAAAAGATCGACTGGATTTTAAATCTGTTTTATGGGACATTAGGTCAAAAAGTGAGTCACCAAAAGTAATATGTGTACTTCTTTCAAGGGATTAATCCCCCCAGGCAGCAGATCTGAGTCATCGATTGAACATCCAGAAAATGGATGATCTTAGTCTTTATCTTGGATTTAAGGTTATTCACAAGAGGAAAATTCAATTCCAATTCTCGTATCTTGTGGACAAGGTGAAGAAGAAGCTTACATGCTAGAAAGACAAGACCTTGTCTATGGCTAGATGCATTACTTTAGCTCAATCATACCTTCTTAACTTGCTTTCGTATGTCATTCAAGCTATTGCCCTTCCCATCTCTATGTAATGAGATCGAGAAGCTATGTGGGGATTTCATCAGGGCAGTGAAGAGAAAATCACGAGACACATCTTATTTCTTGGAGTACTACATGTAAGCTGAAAAAAGATAGGGGTCTTGGTTTTTCAAAAGTATCAAGACTCTGAATCAAGCTTACATGATGAAGTTAGGGTGGACCTTGAGCAATGAACCTAACTCTTTATGGGTCCACATTTGCAAGGCTAAATATAATTGTGGATCTGCGATAATCCCATTGGTTAGAATCCATTCCAAGTCTTCCCACATATGGAGAGCTTTGGTGAATAATTGGATTCATATTTCTAATAATCTGGCTTGGTCGATCAATAATGGATTTTCTACTAAATTCTGGATGGATAGTTGGATCCCTGGGATAGCTCTGCTTAGTAGCTATAGCCCAAATATTGTTCCTCCTGGTGAGATTAATCTGTCTGATGGCTGCTTATGCAGATAATAAGGAGTGGAGATGGGAGGTTCTGAGTAGAAGCATCCCTTAGGACATTTGTAATATGATTGCTCTGATCCCTCCTCTTAAGGATATAAATGATTATATTCCCATATGGAAGGGATCTTCTATAATAACCAAGGTTTAATAAATAAAATAAAAGAAAGAAAAAATTTAAATTTGCTATATTCCGTCGAAAAAAAGTGTTAGCGACGGATTTTGCGACGGAATTAGCGATGGATTTTGCGACGGATTTTTTGGCGCCGTTAGCGCCACAGATGCTGGATTTTGGTGCAGTTAGAGCTAGAGTGGCACCGGTAGCGCCACAGATGCTGGAAATTGGTGCCAAGAGCGCCAAAGTGGCGCCAAGGGCGCCAGATGCACTGGATTTTGGCACCATCAGCGCTAGAGTGGCGCGATCAGCGCGAAATGTCGGTCAGGTCTAGTATATAAGGGCTACTTTATGAATTTTTGGGCCATTTTCATTTTCTCCTTCCTTGGAACGACCAAACCTCCATTGTTGAGTGCCCCAAGCTTCCTAGACCTTGTTTCTTTCACCAAACCACATCCTTAAAGCACCAATCTTGTTAGAAATGTGTTGTGAGCTACAATCCTTCCCTTAAATCCCTTGAAAACCCCTTTAAGCTGAGAATCCCTTTCTCAAGGGAAATCCTTGGAACTTGAGTTTGGCGAGGAACGGTTTCAATTCTTGGACACCTGAGCTAGGAGAAGTTGTCCACCAGCCCTTCTAGTCGCCATTGAGGTAAGAAAACTCGAGTTTTCCCGATTAATTTGTGATTTGGGGTTTTGGGGGAATAGTGACCCACTTGGGCTGGGGCTGGAATTAGCCATGGGTCCTGTAGAAAAGTGTGTTTAGAACGGTTTAGTGGTGAAGGATTAGCTCTCAGTTTGTAGTTTGGTGAACTTTGGTTTCTGGCTCTGAGTATGCATGTGTGACTTGTGTTGGGTCACTGGCTGATGTTGTTATGACATGCAAGAGCCTTAGTTATGGTTTTGCTGTGCCCGAGAGGCCAGATGAATGGTGCCTTGGGGGTGATATGGACCGTTCAAGCTATATTTTGAATTTTTGAGTAATTAGGCTGTATAGAGCTTAGAGCTCTCTATTATTTTTTTTTGGCTTGCATTGAGTCTGTGGTGACTCTAAAGCCTTGTATTAAGCTGTGATGGACCTCTGAGGGTCTGTGAGAAGCCTAGTGTGTGCTAGGCTATGGTAAACCTTAAGTTAGAGGATTGCTTGACATACTGTGCTTGTTGTATGATTGAATTGGTTTTGATACGTGCATATGTGCCTTGTTTAGGGCTTGACACCGAGGGTGTCAATGGCGCAGGCCACCGAGCAGGGAAAGAACTGCAGAGCTCGACTTTGCCAGGTAAGTTCTTGGTCCCTGGGGATGTTTCCCGCTTGTTGTGCTCCACCACACTCCGAGGGAGTGATGGTTGCATTCATGATGCATGCATTGTGGTTGTTGCATCCTCATAATGATATGTATGCTGCATCTATGCTTGAAAAATTATGATGCTTGTGATTAGATCTTCTGTCCAGTAAGATAGATATGGACCTCCCTAGGAGGAGAGCGCACCTCCTAGTTTGGTTTGCTCGTGGGTGATGATGATCCCAGGGTGATGATGATCCCTTAAGACCAAGAGATAGGTGTGTCCCATCGCGGTTGATTGCCTATTCTCGGAGGTACCATATACGTGCGTCCATGCCTAAGGGGTAGCTCCCGATGGGATGGCACGGGTGTGAGTTCCGGTCTCACATTGAGGTTGGCGTTGATGATGATACGCTGTACATAGAGCAAGATGTATTGCTCATATTGTTATTAGGGCCGGGAGGCCTATATGATTGTGATAACCTGTGTTTGTGTCATGGAAAGTGGGCCAGGGTGGAGGAGATGCCTCCAAGGACCCTGAGCTTACTGAGATGTATATCTCACCCCGTGTGGGGTTTATGTGGTTACAGGTGATGCTTCTGGCAGAGAGGAGCGGTCTCAGGGCGGGAGGCCCCAGTAGAGATATTGTTTGCATGGCTGTGGACTGCAGGAGCCTAGCTGACTGGCTCATTTTGGTTCATGATATTTGTTTTGTACCCTGTAGAGGAAAGATGTGTGTGTGCACACCTGATATGATTGTATAGTCTTGTACATCCTCGTGTGAGGGAAGTTATTCTTTTGCATAACCATTGGTGTGGTTCAGATATTGATGCGTATATGTACAGGACTCGTTTATGTTATGAAATGTAGTTCCTCCTGACTATGTCTGTTATGAACCTTGGCTATCTGCCTATAGTTATGGTTATGTGAAACTGGATCAGTAGGGGTTGGTTTTGTGTTATTATGTGGCATGATGATTGTGTTGTGATGTGTTTTTATATTCCATACATAATGTAATCAAGAAATTTGGTTTGATTGCTTCCATATTGTTTTAAATGAAAGTTTTTAGCGCGATTCTGATATTGTAAATGGTAATACACCGGAGGCCTACTGGGTGTTACATCTTCTGATGGTAATTATTCAATCAGAGAAGCGTATGTCTACCTAGTCAAGCTGGCTTAACACCAGTGAGGTACTTTTGTGTCTTCTTTTAATCATATTTAGAACTAGAATGGGCCTCAAAGGCAGGGTTGGCCCAACATATTTAGACGCATAAAGCGAATTTTAAAATGAGGTACATTTATGTCTAACAATTTTTTTTAACAAAAATTAATATTTTTGTTTAATATTTATATTTTTATTGAAAATTTATATTCGAGCTTTTAAGGATGCAAAGTTATTTATTAATTTATTATGATCAATTTCCTTTAATATTTTTAATCAATATTAAAGCTAATTCATTCAATCTTTCTTGACCCATTATTATTGATCTTAAATAAGATTTAATTAATTTTAGTTTTAAAAAACTTCTTTATGTCAAAAGAACATTTACCATAATTGTTAACATTATTCTATAAGCAATAAAAGAATTCATAAAAGAATCACTTTTTTTATATAATTAAGTATGTCAATCGGTGCATCATTTTTTGCTTGTATAATTTCTCTTACAATTTTTAGTTATGTAAATAAATCTAATCAATCAATATCCGAGTTATTATTATATTTTAATAAATGTTCAAGGTTAGGACAATATTCTTTTCAATTATTATTATCCAAAGACTCCAATTTCTTAATGCTAAATAGAAAACCAAAAATATCTTCATATATTTTAAATTGTTCAAATCTATTTCTTAATACGTAATTGCTTGATCTATTATATAAAAGAAGTAATCAATTTTAAATGATTCTTTAGACTATTTTTCTACTTCATTATCAATATTCTCATCAAATTATTTTTTTCTACAAACAACACGTTTTTCACGAAACTTAGGTTCTATATCCATTTTAGTAATAATTTCTTTGACAGAAATTATAGTATTTTCAAATTCATCTTCTCTTTATTTTTAAGAAAAAAGAAATAAGACATTTCAATTGTTCTATAACAACATTTATACCCATATCTTTTGATTGTAACTTTTACTAATGGAATTTACAACAAATTATATGTTATACCAAATAGTCATACTTAACAAAAACTCAAAATTTCCAAACTCATAAGTTGCTAAACAATCAGGTTCACTTTTTATTTTAAGATCATCATTAATGTTATCTAATTTAAATAAAACATATCTTATATGTGGAGTTTGAAATCTTAAAGCTTTTATACTTTCAATACGACTTTCTCATCTTGTTTGTGACAATGGTTTGAGAGTTAGGCTAGGAATATGAACTTGTAAAAATTTTCATCTTTTTGTTGAAGAAGAAAATAGAGTATATATGTGTTGTAGTACTCCAAAAAAAGATGTAGGTTTAGGACTAGAGTTAGTCATACCACAAAGTATTAAGTTTAGACTATGAGAACCACATGGAGTATAAAATGATCGATAATTAATATCTAAAATTCTTTTTTGCACGCCTTGATGTTTTCCTTTCATATTTGATCCATTATCGTAACTTTATCCTCTTAAGTTACTAATATCAAGTCCAATATTATTTATTTCATTCATAATATCATCAAAAAGGGATTTTCCAATTGTATCATCTACTTTTAAAAATTCTAAAAAAATTCAAAAATTTGTATTTGAGTTGAAGAAACATCTACACATTGTAATACAAAAGACATTTGTTCTTGATGACTTACATCAAGAGTATAATCCAATATGAATGAAAAATATTTTGCATTCTTAATATGTTTTATAATATTTGTTTTAGTTTCACTTGCTAGAAAATTTATCAATTTATCTTGTATCCTATGTTTAAGGTAATGACTATAAATTTCATTATCTTTAATTCGACGAATATGTTCTTGCATTATAGGATCAAATTCTACAATCATTTCAATTATACTTAAAGAGTTTTCATTACTTTCTTCATAAATTCTTTCATTTGTTCTACGAAATGCTAAGTTATTTTTTGCAATAGTTCATTACATGTTTAATATGTCACTTATTTAAAATTTTATTTAACATAAATTTATGAATATAACACATTAGGAAAAAAATTATATCTTTTGTACTTTCAACTCTTATGTCATATTTTAATTTGAATAAAAAGAGATATAAAATGAAAAAAAAAAACAATTTCAGTCAATTTATAAAAATAACATAAAATAATATGTTTTTCTTTTAGTACACAACTATAAATATTTTTTTTTTTATTTTCGGGCCCTTTTGGCCATTGGCTTGGACTTTTGCACCCTTAGACTATGCTCAGCCTTAACAATGTTTTAGATTAATTATATAATTTTATACTTCTTTCTCTCCAAGTTAATTTTTTTCGGATAAATTATGTTTTTACTCCTCAAAGTTTTCATAACATTTATGATTTTTCTCATTAAACTTTGCAAAAATTGGTCTTAATCCCCCAAACTTTTTTTTGTCCAAAATTTTGGTCATTTTTGTCTTTTTTGTAATTATGTGATGATGTCACATTGTTTTTATTATTATTTAATTATATTACATTTTTTGTCGGCTAAAAACAATCAGAAATTGCACGAATAAAGTGTTTTATGAAAGGATTAACAATTTGTGGCAACTATAAACAACCCAAATTGTAAGAACCTGAAAAAGAAAAACTCGTCCAACATTGAAGAATTCCACAACACAACAAGTTATCATTATTAAAAGAAATCCAAAAGATCTAAAATCCAACAAGTTATCTTTCAATTCCAAAAGATCTAAAATCAAAACCAAATCCAAAAAACAAATCCAACAAGGCCAGACATCACAAGAATTTGGAACGTCCCCAAAATGAACAACTTTGTGAGAGACTAGATTTGGAACGTACCCATATTGCAGTCTTATTCCCAAACCCTATCTTCACGAATTTGCAAGCAAAGAACCAAATTCAAGAATTATATATGTTTATCAATATTAACAAAGAAAGTTGAAGAATCAGATCCAAGAACCAACGAAAGCTAAGAACGAGATTTAGAAACCCTATAGCCCATTTCTTTCACACAAAAACAACCCTCAATTTTGAAAAACACCAAAGCATCTTGCAGTGGTTCAATTCTCCTCTTGCTCATCTTTGTGGCAACAACACCCTTCTTTGATGGAGGCAATCAATAGCATCGTGTGGTGTTTGAAGGAGAGGAAAAGGATAATTTAAGGGAGGTGAAGAAAAAGAACACAGTCCTTTTGCTTCTGCTTCCACCGAAGTCGCCACCTTGTAGATCTCACATCACTAAATCCGACAGACTTTGGGTTGTTGGTGGTGTTGGATCGGGTTCAACAATGGTTGTTAGGGTTGTGGTGGTGTGGTTTGTGATGTTGGGGTGATGGGTTTGGATGTGGGATGGTGGGTGACGATCGAGATGCACTCATGGGTTTTGGTTGGGTGGAGATAGAAGATTAGGAGGAGGATTAAGGGAAATAAAGAGAAAAGGATACATGTTGAAGCTTGATGTTTCTTAATTCTTTTGAAATTGTTCTTTCTTTTCCTGTATTTGATATATTTTGTTTTTTGGTTTGATCTTGGAATATTAAGAGTTTGTTTCTTGCATAATGAAGCAATTTCTAGTAGTTAAAATTGAATCATAATAAAATAATAATAAATTTTATGTGTATGTCATCATTTAACATTCAAAATAGACAAAAAGACTAAATTATTGAACCGAAAAGAAAGTTCAAGAACTATTCAAGGTGAACAAAAAGTGTAGGGATCAAAACCAACAAGTTTGAATACACGTCCAAGGAAAATAATACTATTTCTCATTAGCAATAATTACCAAACTTCGTACATGACACAAAATATAATGAAAGGGTCTAAATCGAAATGACTATAAGCAAAATCATCAACATCCCTTGTATCAGTTAGTTTATATGTAGGATCAAGTCTTTGCCACTTATGTACCTAGGGATCCCTCTTGGCACAAATATGAGAAGAAAGGAGACTTGGAGGCCTGTCATTGAGAAATTCAATAAAAAGTTGGCAATAAGGAACCATAGGCACTTATCATTTGTCAGAAGGATATGTCTCATTAACTCGGTTCTTTCCCCTCTACCTCTTTTTCTTTTCTTTTTTAAAGCTCCTCGCATGGTTACTCAAAAGTTTAACTTCATCCAAAGGAATTTCCTTTGGGGTGGTGAGAAGGATAAGAGGAAATTCTTGGGTGAGTTGGAACCAAATTTGTATTCCTCAAAATAATGGGGGGTTAGGGTAGAGGACATTAGGCTCTTTAATGTTTCATTACTTGGGAAATGGAGGTGGGGCTTGCTTGAAGGTAGAGGGGAGTTATGGTGTGATTTGTTGGAGTCTAAATATGGAGGGTGTTGTTGTTTGGTTGAGAACGGTTTTGGTAGCAAGGCATCTCGTTGGTGGAGAGACTTGAAGAAGGTATGTGGTGGGAAAAATGTTTTGAAGTGGTACGTTAACTTTACATCTAGGTTGGTTGGGGATGGTTGTGATATTAGATTATGGGAGGACATTTGGGTGGGGGAAGAGTCGTTGAGGAATAGATATAGCGGACCTTTTGTTATTTTGAATCATCAAGGTGAGACAGTAGACAATGTGGGGAAATGTGTTGAGGGGATATGGGTATGGGATTTTGCATGGAGGAGGCAACTTTTTGTGTGGGAAGAAGAGATAGGAAAGGATTTTCAAAGGGAATTAGTGGGTGTGGCTCCTAATAAGTCTCGTAGAGATGGGTCACTGCTACAAAATAGGCCTTTTACGTCGGTTATTTGTGCCTTTCTAAGTCGGTTGTACGACCGTCTTCGTATCCAATGTCGTTGAAAGTCATCACTTTCGACGATGGTTATCAAAATCCTCTTTGTAGCGCTCACTTTCTAAGACGGTTGTTAGTAATAACAGTCTTAGAATGTGAAAAAATATTGTATTGTATGTATTGCAAGACCCATCGATAAGCTAAGGCTACGACATGAAGGAAGGCCAGAAGAACTAAAGAACCACGCCCACCAGAGCTAAAGGAGACTGAAGGGACTTGTGGGAGGTGAAGGTCACTGGCTTGCTCGTGGGCTGTGGTACCTAACGGGACATTGGCCTCCCTCTTGCTACGGCTCGCTGTACGTTCCTTTAGCTATGTGTCCAATCCGATAATAGTCTGTTCCATACGAGGGTCCTGCGTATTGTGCCATCGTCCAACCAGTACAGTACGACCATTTCAAATCACCCCGCGAAGATGGACGTTCAGAAATAAAGGTTATCAAGAGGAGAGTCTCAATCGCTCTTTTTAGTGGGGAGGAATAGTGCAGGAAGGGAGCGAGACCAATCCGAGCCACTAAGAGAATAAGCCCTTCCCACATGTCAAGTTGAATACATGAATGCAGCCTCAGCCAGAGAGATCAACCTGCACCTTAGCACAAGCACTAAGTAAGCCCGTGAAGGCCTTTTCATAATATGAAGGTAAGCTTCATAGCTCCAACCTAGACAAGGCCTTTTTTTCCCTTTATTTAGACTGGGTTGCTGGATACGGGATCCTTGTAGTAGGCTGGACCAACATCCAGCCGAGAGAGGGCAGCCTTTAGAAGCAACAAGTTGGGAAACCAATAGAACGTTTCACGTTTTCTTATCTTCTTCCCGCCCTAGGAGTAGGAGTAGCACAAAAAGAGGGATTAGCATTATTGACCCAATGATAAACCACTAACACCTTCCTCGTCAAGCCAATGCATAAACATCTAGGTAGCTTGCTGACTCTTGCGGCTCCGGTTGTTGCGATATGGAAGGACGGGGATTTAGTGAACTAAGGCAACTCCGAGTTTATTCTTACTAGGCGAGATTTCCTTGTTGAAGAAATTGTTTGATAGATGCTTTTAGGCAAAAAGCCTTAACTTAAGGTTGGTCTTTTTCTTGTGTTAAAAGCTCTTCTTTCGTTGTCTTTGATGTTCTAGTTGCAGTTTCTCATAGATTGCATTTGTCTAGGGTTGCTAATTCTTTTCTCAGGGGGATAACCATCTTAATTAATAGAATCCGTCCTACTTC
Organism: Glycine latifolia; assembly: GCA_013407115.1. Taxonomy (NCBI): domain Eukaryota; kingdom Viridiplantae; phylum Streptophyta; class Magnoliopsida; order Fabales; family Fabaceae; genus Glycine; species Glycine latifolia. The sequence goes on from CM023942.1 coordinate 13,490,701, forward strand.
CTTGTAGGGGGCGTAGTCATTGTTCTTAGTTCTCTGTAAGTTGATTGCTGCTCGGAATTCGTGATCCTGGGTTGAGGAGCACTCGTGTTTAAGACTCCTGTTTAGTATTCGCTATCATTGTTGTTTATTCTTAAATGTCCAAAGAAGCTTCATGGTTTGGGGCCGAGTGTGATTACTGAATCCTAGATGCGGAACTTTCCAGGTAGTCCCCTCTATTCTATGTGGGGGTAATTTGGCTGTTAGGCCAAGGACAAGCACTCGAGCAAATCTCTTAGCAGAAGAGGTATGCCTTTTAATTAAGCAAAGAACACACTGAAGCTAGACAGATTGGAAAATCCCTTTTACTTAAGGACCTATGTAGAAGCTCATTCCAGACAAAGGAAATCTCTGACACAGATTTAGGCTTCTCCGATCCGATTGAGGAAACTTCGACAATGACTTTTTTAGTAGCTGCGATCAGGCACACTTCTTACTTCTTCATCAAAAATAAATTCCTGTAATAGTGGATGCTGCTAGATCAACTGCTACTGGAAACCTTTGCCTTCGGCTCCATATTGATCAGGTCGGCCGGTCATGAAGGGACATCACGACTATATCCTTTCTGGTAATTAATATCGGGCCATATATGATCCTGATCAATGATCAATATATTTTTTTATTCCGGATCCTTATGTTCTTTTTTTGTTATACTAGCGACGACAGATCTATTAGTAAACAGGAGGCTACTATCGCGCAGTGTTCCTTGCTTATAGAGAGAAAGGCTATTCCATATCAGCAGCTATCATGCTTCCTAACAGTCGAGTGACTACTTTCCTCTTCCTGTCATTCGAGTACTTCCTTTCTAGCGTCCTCTCAGAGCGGATTCTAGCACAAGACTCGACTTTGTGCATTCATATGCAATTTACTTACTTTCATCGACATCTGGCATATTAGAGAGAAAGCCAAAGCCCTTTTCCCGACTATTCCACGTTTGGTGTCATTTCAATCTTTGGACTCTTGGTTTGAAGCCTCTAAATAAAAGATAGCCATTATGCTATTCTAGATGCTAGTAGCTCAGGCTTATTCCACGACGAATTGAGTAAACAAATCAAAAATTCTCTCATTCAGGGAAGCATCCTTTTTTGAATCTCTTTATATTGGCCATCATCTCGTATTGCATTTTTCCTGTTGCTTTGCTTTGGCATCAAGCTCTTCATCCAAGCAATAGAGGTTCTGTTTTGGAACTATGCTAATGAAGGAATAAAGAGCTTTTTTGAGGGGGAAAGTGAAAGAAATTTCTAATAAAGAATATGCTTTCTATATACCGAAGCTCTTAAACTAAGTCACGTAGGGTGATAGCCGAGACCAAAAGATCTCCTCTCCTATTTTGATGCTTGAAGAAAGGCAGGCAAGGGGCCTAGCGAGCAGTCTCGCTAGATCCAAGCTACTCATATGTAGTCTGAGTTCCCGCTCTTGGTGCAATAAAAGCTGTTGGGGTTCCATCACTTCAGGCAGTGAGCTTGCTTTGCCAAAGAATATGTCTTACGTGGTTACTCCGAGTAAACTGAAGGTGTGAAGCTTGATTGACGTAATTAATATAATATTGCCATATTGCCCTTTCTTAAGATTCGACAGTTGTGATTTCGCTTTCATGTCTTAGATTGATTGCCTTTCCTCATGGACAAGAAGTTGCTTGTCCAATTCTATACATCGGAGTCAAGGGATGCGAACGCACCTAGCTAGCACCTGGCTTTCACTCTGGCACCTGCGCATACATGCTCCTTTACTGCCTACGCCTATACTCATGAAAGAATAATCCACTCACGAATCCATTTTCTTTATCTTGCTCTGGACCTTACTTACTGCTGGCTTTGAGCTTTCTTGCTTGCTATGCACCAGCTAGCGAAATACTTGATCGAAAGCGCCAACCAACCTCTGGTGACGGGCCTACGTGTGCCAACTCCAACTAGGAAACTATTACCACTTTATATAAGCTCCTGAACCAGCAGGAAGAAGAAAAGTACTCGAACCCACCACTCCTGACCGGAAAAGTCTAAAAAAAGAAATATTTAGGTGACCAAGGTTGGGCTGAGTGTGATGTGGGCGGGATGTATTTTCATAAAAGAAAAGACAGATATGTGGAACAAGGAAGCGAACGTACCAGATTGGATTGACCCCTTGCCCTTACCATTAAAGGGAAGTTGACCTATTATTTGATTGGAGAGTTTCCGGGCTGGCCTATGATATTGATTTCAAGAAATTCATTTCCTCTTCCCTACATACTTCCCCATTTATTTTCCTTCCTTAACTTAACTAATGCACTCAGAAATATCTCCTGACTTGAGTCCTTCTCTTCCCGAAGAGCTAATGAGCGTGGGATATAGATTCAAAATAGATATGTGTGTGGTCTTCGTGTGCCTCCACCTACATGGCATTATCATGACTCACCTACCTCAATATCGATTGAAAGCATGCGCTGTTTATTGGATGGGAGTAAATCGAAATTGTGGGGATAAAAGCTTCTTTCTGGATAAGGCCATTTCTCTCTCAAATCAGTGCATCCGCTATAAACGCTGCCCTGGCTCAATTCTGGATTTCTCTTTGTTCTTTCAGTGATTTAAGTTCCTTCCATTCTTGCTGTCTCACTTCACGATCTACAAACTCCTTCTTTTTTCTTTTGAGGAAAGAAAAGCAATTCCCCCTATTTTCGAAAGGTAGTATTCCAAGTCGGGATTCCACAGGGAGTAGCTTTTAGCATTTCCTACATTGAAGCTGACTGAGAACTCTTGGAGCTGGAGACAAGGGCCCGCTATTCCTTTAGAAATCGGTAATCCGCAAGGAAGGATAGGACACAAAAGGAGGACCAAAATTATTTTGTTCGTCGGATGAGAGGATGTCTATCAAAGAGCGGGAAGGACTGACTAGACCGCTGTCAACCAGCTCTGAAGGTTGCAAAGCCTTCAGAGTGCCCCTGAACGGAAGGAAGGAAAGACAGAAAGAACTCTTCAACAAAAATAATGAAAGAAATTACGTAGATAGAGCAATACGGGCTTTCAATTGAGAAAGCGACAGGCCCAAAGAGCACTACAGTAACATTTTAAGATGGTTATTCCTAACAACCGTCTTAGATTAGTTTAATTTTTTTTTTTAAAATAAAGCTAATCTAAGACAGTTTTTAGGAATAACCGTCTTAGAATGTGAACATTCTAAGACGATTTTCCTACCAACCATCTTAGGTTAGCTTTTTTTTATA
>CM023942.1:13493942-13577231 GCA_013407115.1 Glycine latifolia
ATATATATATATATATATATATATATATATATATATATATATATATATATTAAAAGAACTACTTATTGTTGTCTTGGTGAATTGAAAAAGAAAAGAAAAAAAATAAAATCATGAATGACATAATCCAAAAATCAACCCCAAAGAGACATTAATAACAAAAAAATGATTATGTATCCATCAAAGCCTGGATGATACAAATTTAGGTTTGATTTCAGAATACACTACTTTCTGCCATAACTTGATTAATTATTTCATCCTTTTCTTTCAAGAGAGCTGCATCACTTTTTTTATTCTGCTCTCGACGGAGTGTATCCCTTTCCTTAGTGAGAGCATAAACCTGCAATTAAACACCAAAAACACATAAAATCCCATAACAGTTATAACTCAAATGAGGTAGCATACACTTAACATATACATAATGCCTAATAATCCTCTTTGATAAATCACATTCTTCAAAATTCAAGATGAATTTCCAACACCAATCTCCAATGCTTTAGATGCTAATGTTCTAATATTGAAATTATCGTGCATTCACTTTGCTTTCATGGGAACTTTATGTTTATATGATGCACTAATATTTCAAGAATTTGATTCAAGTATAAATTTATATATAAAAATAATTCATTTGAAAAAGCCCGTTTGCTTCGCTTTCTCCTTGTGTGCGTTGTTGTGTTTACAATTAAGAAAATAATTTTCATATATATACCAACTTTTATTAATTAATTAATGGGTAAATAGTGCTTCTCTTTGTTCTTGCAATCAAAAACTGGTAGGCATGCCAAGACCAGAGATTCAATGCCCAATAACCACTTTCTATCATATTCTTAGGCCTATGCACGGACACGGCAAAAGATTTTTTATGAGGGCAAATAATTAAAAATAATATTAGAAGTAAATTTAATATAATTTTAATAAAAAGCCAACAAAAATACTGTAAATGAAATTTTTTAATTAGTTGTTAAATTTATTTATTCTATAAAATACTGGACTTATTTATTATAATTGAAAGTTATTAGATGATATAATAATTACTAAATACTACAAAATTATAAATATTTAAATATACACTAAAAAATTACTATTTTTATCTACAACATGCTTATAAACAGAAATTAATAGATGTATATTAGTAAATAAATAGATTAATAAATATATAAATTTTTAATATTTTATCTCTTAATTACTCTCCTAAATTAAACTATATACCTTGTCAGACATTAAAAAAAATACCATTCATATAATTTTGCATAATTTATACAAGTCACCACTTTCCCTCACTTATCGAACCACCAACTTATAAAGGATTAACAAACTCCAGTAACTGAGGATTGGAGAAAAAAATCAGTCTTTCTTAATTCACCACACATCCAATAAGCTTCTTTCAGAAACATTTAATAATGTATTCAAATTAAATTCTTAAAAAATATTTAGAATTTTATGTTTTATTTTAAAATCATTAAATTAAATAGTTGTTACATGTTAGTTAAGGAAATTTTAATATATTTCATTATCTATTGTTAATTACTTAAAAAAAATATTGAACAATTTTATATTTATAATATAATAAGTATTTACTTTTCGTTAAATATCTGCTCTGTTTTTGTTTTGTTAGGCTCTACCACTACTCTGTTTGGTTAACCTTGAGAAATTAACAAGGATTTCAAAATTAACAGGCTACAAACTTTAGTAATTGAAACAGCAAAGCACATCCTTCAACTATAGTAACATCAACACCAACCACAATCAAGCTTTATCCCAATAATTCAAGGAAATATATTTACGTATAGCCATTGAAAGAGTTGATATATATTGATCCAATTCTCTATTTTGCTTATCAGGACCTGAGAATCACTGATTTCCACCCAAGGACCCAAAGGTCCCAAACAGCCACCAATTTGAGCCTTTCCCTCACAAACCATTTTCTAAATTCTCAATAACATGTTCCGAATTATCAACGTATTTCTTCAGGGAACAGAACTCCCAAAGGACCCAAACTAGAAAATTCCAACAGTGCAGATTATAATAATATTAGCACAATATTCTGATAGGTGAAACATAATATAATTATCAAAGCATGTTTCTGGGAATATAACTCCAAAATGACTCAATCTAGTAACTTTCAACAATGAAGATTTTAACAATAATATCACGAAATTCAGATAGATGAATCACATGACATTGATGATAAAAGATCTTTATTATTATTTGAATGCATTAAGACACAAAGCAAGTTGTAAGCAGCAAAGTCCATATTGGACCCCTCAATGCCTTCCGCATAAAGAGTTTGTAACTGAGATTGGCACTAGATTCACACAAATGCGTCAATATCTAAAGTCTAATTACAAGGTTAATAACATCCTCAACTTCTATAATAAATCATTCCTATTTCCAAAACAAGCAAAGATGGGACCAACGTTTATTAATCCTTGATCTCAGGAAAACAAAAGAAACAAAAGCATAACAAGCAAAAACAATTACAAAAAAGTAATCAAAGACTAAAATGAATTAAAACGTAAAAGTCTCTTTTCTTCAAAAAATATACAAACAAACCTGATTATACTCAAACAGGTCCTCAAATTCCAGTGCCAGTCGAGCATGTGTTTCATACACCCGAAGCATTGTTTCAAGAGTTATCAAGTGCAGAAAAGTTGGAAAATATATATGGGATTAGAGGGATATACAAAATATACAAACTACCACCCCAAAAGCACTTCCCAGTAGATAAACTAAATGGATCAAATAATGTTGTTATGTTCTACCAGAAACCAATTCTAATATGCAGGACATGTTAAAATAAATAAAATAGAAGTTGGGAACAACGTGCTTTCACTATAATAGCTCTTTACCTTAATGGATATATAAATTTACAATTCAATGAGGTTCCTGAACAATTGACTAGTAGCTTAGCAAAAGACATGTAGGGGAAGTGGGGAACTATTAAATAGAAAACTATTAAGAATAAGCAGAACCAATGATAGAATGCTATCCGTTAGAATATATCAAACAAATTGAAAAGCTTGGTTAGCCTGAACCGTACCTAACCAATCTTCAAAAACACGAAACTCTGTTTCACCTCCACAATGACAAACCCTAGTTCAATAAAAAGCGAAATTGAAAAACATTGAAAATCAGAAACTCACATTTCACCGACGCCTTCAGTGATTTTAGAGGAGATAATGGAGAAAGGAAGCTCGCAGATGGCACCGGAAGCGCCGTAGTTGGCAGCGAAGCAAGCGGCTCGGATATTGTCGCTGCCGGCGCCGATGGTGAAGAGGTCGAAGTCGTAGTGTGTAGGGACGGTGTCGGTGCTATTTTGGGATACGGCACAGATAGTGAAGGTGCGGCGGCGCGTGGAGATAGAAAGAGGAGAGATTTGGGGAGAGGGAGAGAGAGAAGGGAGGGACGATATAGAGGAAGCGTATTTGAATTCAAAGAGAAAAGTAATTTAGGATTATAAATTGGGGACATTCAAATACGGTTGAAATGAAAACCGTGTTTGAATTTTTGAAGACAATGACAGTTTCTTAAAAAATCGTATTTGAATCAGTAGATACTAAGACGGTTGTATTATAATCATCGTCGTTGTCAAGCAATAAATACGAGCTAGCCAATAACCGTCGTTGGCAAGTGCATAATATTACAAAAATGTCACCGCCTATTCAACGACGGCGGTTATCTAACGACCAACGTTGAACGCGTGTCATTAAAGGCCATTTTTGTAGTAGTGGGTGGAGTTGGGATTTGGAATCTTCAAGGTTGTACACGGTGCACTTGGCCTATGAAATATTAACTCATTAAACAACAATGCTAAAAATGAAGTTTTTGCAGATATTTGGAAGGTCAAATATCCACCAAAAGTCCAACACTACGTTTGGAGGTTATGTTTGGACCGTTTGCCTACTGCACTAAATTTGAGAGAAAGAAATGTGATTCTCTAATATTTTTCAGGTTTATGTTAGTTTTGTAATGTGGAATGTGAATATGCTGGTCATATGTTGTTTTCCTACCCCATGATCACATGCATTTGGGACAAATGCCTCTCTTGGGTTGGTTTAAAAGTTGGGTTGCCTTGTGATCCCCAAGCTCATTTCTTGCAACAATTCATTGTTAAATGTTTTTCTAAGAAGAATGAAGCTTGGAAGATGGTATGGTGCTATGCGGTGTGGAATATATGGTCGTCTAGAAATAAAAGTATTTTTAAGGGAGAACATTTTGATCAAAGGAAGTTAATTGATGATATTCTTTTTTGGACTTAGTCCTGGTTCAAGGGATCTAGTTTTGGATTTTATGACTCCTCTGTGTAGTTTAGGTCGAATCCTATGGCTTTCTTCTTGTCCATTTAAAAGTGTGGTATATGATGGTGTTGGGGTTTGATTTTGGATGAGGAGATGATTTCTTGGGGAGGTGGAGCAGTAGGTTATTAGCTCCTTGTTGTTTTGTAACCACGTAAAAACATCATTACATAATTCTTTCTAGTAGTTAGGTGGAGGGTATATTACGTGTGGGTGGCAACGTTTGTGTGTTGCCGGGATAGGTACCCTAGGTACCTTATATCTTCTCTTGTAATACTGATCATTTTTTATATTCGAAAATAATTAGTTGTTTCAAAAAAAAAAATCAGTTACACTACAAGAAAAATACTTATGTCTACATAATAAAACTTTTATTAGAAATTAGCTTAGGTAAATGTATTATTAACTTTGTCCTACATACATTTTGCCCGTCAATTTTTAAGAGACATATAATGATGGATAATTGTCTGTCATTATAAATTTTACTTATAGATTTATTTTTACCTATATCTATAGCCCTCAAGTGTAGGTAGAAACTATGACTTATTCCTACGGCCTTCAACTATAGGTAGAAGTTGAGAATTTATACCTATAATCTTCAATTGTAAGTAAAAGCTATAGTAATAAATATATAAAATTCTAGTTATGCTTTCTAGTGCTACCCATTCATATTCTTTTCTTTGCAAATTATCTTGTGCAAAGGACATAAATTAACTACTGCCCCTTAAAATTAAGAAAAAAATGTATAAAGAAATTTTCTTTTTTCAGAATGAAATCAGGAACAAAAGATTAAGGAAAGGAGGCAGACAAAAATTCGTATACAACACTAGTGAAACATGAAAACATAAATTATTAGAATAAAAGATTTAGCAACCCACATCTGCAAGTCCACTCTTGATCAACAGCTCCTGCCTTCTAAAAAAAGGTTTTTTTTCCACTCTCAGCTAGGTCAGAATCATTCGTAGAAGTTTTATCTTTATTAACTTCATCCGCTGCCAACTCTATGTGGTCCTTAGATTCCTTGTCACCAAGTGAAACCTTTGAAGTTTCTGTCAGAGAGCTTGCTTCTGACTGATCCTGATAGCAATCAAGTGAAGAGTGTGACTAATATAGCTGCTTCAAAGTACCAAAAAACAAAAAACGTAGATTCAAAAGTAACCTTGAGAGACAGAGAAGGTATAGATTAACTCAGAGAAACAAGATCATCAGGACTAAAATAACGTGAACTATTAGGATGTATTCATAAGGTGATTACTCATCTACAAGTATCTAAATGGAAGTTGACTTCAAAGAACTAATGAACTATGTTTCGTAACTAATCTCTATCATTCTCAATCCCAAATACATGGAGATAATAATCTAAAGTTCCAAATGTAGCTCCTGTGGTTGGAACTAAAAATTTGGCAATAAAACAATGTCTTTAACATTTAAATTATTTATTATTTATTCAAATATAAAGTTGAATAAAACCATAATCAAATTATAGTTCTAAACTAGAGGAAAGCTTAAGACGTATAAGATCAAAAAATGAAAAAAAAAATGAACTTATTCGATCATTTATGATTTTAATGGTGACATATGGTTCTATATCCCTTGATTATGGAAAGACCATATATAATAGTGAAGGCTCTATAATATGTAGTAGCAGGTCGTTAACAAAAGTTATGAGAGGGGAAAGGTCACAAACCCTTGCATTGGTTTTCTTTCATACAAAAATACATGATTCAACTAAAACTTACACGAAAAAATAGAAAACTGTATTGAATGTTAAGTAACAATTTCAATGAATAAATTCTAAATTGGTGAAAGAGTGTGAAAAAACAAGGTCAAACCCTATTGGATAGTTGGTACCTTTAATTAATACCTAGCGATTTCTTGATACTTGTAGCTCCTAATCAAATACAGCATCTTGTTGGGCAAAAGTCCAAGTTGGCCACCTGGCAGGTGCCTCATGTTTGCCATCTCAACAAAGAAAAATGTGAGTCAAAGGAAAAAAAAACCAAAGTACGACTTTGTCCAATGAAATTGGTGCTATGCTCTTTTTAGAAACAAGCCTTACAGTGGAAACATTTACATTTAAGTGGAATCCTACCTTAGTCTTTTGATCAAGCAACATTGTATTCGCGGAAAATAATGAAGCTCCAATGCTTAATCATTATTTGCAAAAGCCTAAATCTTGTTGTATATCTAAGAACATTATATAGATGAAAAAGAACCTCAACTAACTAGCAATGCAAGAAAGACTAAAAATACATCATGATTCATGTTGTAGTAAGAGGCACATGTGGCAGTCCAAGGGATTGATTCTTCATGGCAAGGATTTTAAGTTGGGAGTTGGGACATAGAACAGAAAATTGGAGAATGTTCTCAACAAGACATACAATAGAAATAGAAGTAAACATTGCCCTAAACAAATTTAAGTGTCTGTCGATTTCTTATTAAAACTGTGTACTTGAGATGAGAATGGGAAATTATAGTTTAGTACTGACTAGGCATTAGTTTTCTTATTTTATAGAGACTTTGGATCAATAGATGGAAACTTCACAAAAATCACTCAGAACTATGTTAGTAAACAATACAAACTATATTCTGAAGAACTAAGTTTCTACCAAAACCATAGTTAGAGGAAGGAAAGGTTAGCATATTTTAATATAAAAGAAACATTTAAAGAACTAAGTCTGTACCAGAAAAGGAAAAAATCAATAAAATACAAGTAAAATTATGATAAAATTATTGAGAGCATAATATGAATCTTTTTTATAAAGAACTAGATAAATTAAAGAAAAATAAACAACAATCCAATTACCTATGAAAAATGAACAACCAACAATGAACAACAAATGATGCATCAATTAATCAAAGAAGTACCTAAGCCAAATTTAAAATGAGGCATGGAAAACAGTAAACAAAGCTGTAAACATGAAATAAAAGCCATAATAGAAGCCAAATTTGAAATGAGAGATTGAAAAGGAACCAAATCCAAACCTAATTATGAAAAGCAGTTGACAGATCGAGATTAGTGAAGATAAACAACCAAATCTGAAATAAGACATGAAAAATAGTGAAATAGAAGCTGTAAACATGAAATAGAAGTCAAATCTAAAATGATAGATTAAAAAAGTTCCAAACCTTCTTTGACTGGCGATGGCGCCCCATCCAGTGTTTTTGGACATCCTAACAACTTCAATAATCCTAGTCACGGAACCAATTTGGTTGACCTGTTCACTGAAAATTTGTGTCAAGTTATGGTGTATATACATATCTACATGGCTCTAACAACTTTTTGCTAAAAGATTTTCATGAGTCGAATAAGAGTACCTTAAGGAGAAGAGCATTGCATGCTTTTGTATCAATTGCCTTTTGAACCCTCTGTGGACAAAATGCAAAAATTCAAAGGACAATCCTTCTGATAGGCCTAGGCAAAAAAGTCCAGTATCCAAATTTGATTTAATAACTAATCTGGTCCAATCTACTTTAATTATTTTTAATGGACCAGATCTTCTACTACATCCATACTTTACATCCATTTAAAAATCTGAAATTCATTTTCTTTTAATAGAGATTTTAAATGTAAATCCAAAGTCCATTTTTATTCAAACATTTTATTTTCACACGTAGGCTCTGGCTCATGGCTCCATACACTACATTGACTTCAGACCCCAATGCTTCACGTTAATTTCTTCATGACCCAAATCATGTTCAGTTTCCTACCAATGCTTCATCTCCACTAGTAAATCATCATGTTCATTTTCCTATCAGAGCTTCATCTCAATAGGTAATGAAATCATTATTCCTTCTATCTTCTATCATTCACATGTGTTTTGTAATTTCTTGGAATGAATTTTTTCAACAGCCCTTTCTTCTATGTGCCTTTTCTTTTATGCTTCAAACCTATTCGATGAAATTCCTCAATGAAACTTGGTGTACCTATATGCCTTTGCTTTGTTGCTTCAAACCTATTCAATGAAATGCCTCAGTGAATAATAAGTTCATGATTTACATTAATAGGGGTTCCTGTCTCAAAAAGGGAATGAAAGCATTTTATTTCCAAATAATTAGTTTTGTTCATCATCTCTATCTACAAGTATCACATGCAATGTACATTAGTGGGATGTAATGTAATGTTTAAACTTTTATGTAGAATGTAGAATCAGCTGAGAGTGTATTTAATTTGCTCACTATTATTCTTTTAACTTAATGATTTTAATGTGTTTGAAGTAATTATTTTTTATGATTTTTAAACGAACTTTAATTATTACTAAAATAGAATCAATCTCACATCTTTATTTGTGGTTTAGATCTTCCCATAAAAGAGTGCAGGGGATGTTCAAGAGCATTATGTGTTTCTTTTGGAGGATTTAATGTTCATAGAATCTGGAAAATTAGACCATAAACTTGCAGTGAGAGAAGCTCACCCGTGTCTTAATTGATTCAACCGAGTCCTTGTGATACCAACATGTAAGTCTGGAAGTCCCTGCTTCTTTCTTTTTAATAAAATAATGTTCTTATCTTTCTCCTAGTTACAAGTGTGTTTGTTCTCTGTGCTTCCCTTGTCTTTTAATGGCATATAGATTTGGTTGGTGAATTTGTAATCTGTTCAATTTAGACCATCCAGCATATCATTCTTAAAAAAATCCCAGCCATACAATTCATCAAGTACTGCTAAAGTAGCATTTTCCAATGATTAGGCTTCTAAGAATGTGGGACCATATAGTGATCGTGGGTGAGCCTGGATTACGAGAAAGATTAGTGGTGTAGAATATGTTCAAGGGTCAAACCATGCTCTACCTGTTCCCCTGCTTTGTCCTGTCTCTAACTATTACCTCATCCTTGTCGACAACATCCGAAATATTTAGCAACATCTCATTTTCAGAAAGATTCTCACATTAGAAACTTGTCTAATTAACTACATTACGCACAAAATGCACTCTTGAATACAGCTATGATTCAATCCAATCCCTATATAATGATCCCAGAAGAAGGAATGTTTTGTACTTTGTAGTACATGAATGATGTATGTACTATGAAAATTTAGCTGTACTAATTTCACTTATGGGTACTAGTGTACTACTAGCTAGCTCAAACTGTCATAGTTTAATTAAAACAACAAAAAACAACTTATGGAATGTGTGAGATGTTAAGTTTACTGCTTTCTTTTGGTTTAGTTGTGTGAGAGAGGGTGCATCTATATGAGCTAGGCAAAAAGGTATAACCAATTATACCATAATTTTTGCTTGCCCTATTTCATCCTGTTATTATTGTTTTCTACATATTACCCGTTTCTAGTCTCTTTCTTTTTGCTTCTCTCTTTTTTATTTTTCCTATTCTGTTAAGTCTGCTCCACAACAAAAATGCAAAATACCATATGCTAGATCACAAGTAGAGTAGTGTCGTGTCCATACTCTGCATATGCACCTTATTGTCAATTTTCTAATCGCAAAGGGAAAAAATAATGCAGTAGTTATAAAATAACACAGAAAATAATGTAGCCTACAAAGTATACATATACATTACTAACATATCTTACCATAACATAGTGATTTTGGGATTTTTATCCTCGTAGAAGGAAGGAAATGTATATGTCTCGAAGCACAGTAATAATATTGAGAAAGTGACAGTATCACATTATACCTTATCCCGTAAAAGCTACCGTTAGCCAAAATTGTTGAACATCTTTTTTCAAACACATTTTTTTATCTAAACCACAGCCCACAGGTAAATTTTCTGAAAGAATTTTCCTATGCACGTAGCTCAAATTATGAGACTTTACTCAAGAGAAATCAATTATGTGTTACTTAAACTAACTAGCTTTTTGGTCAATTTTTTTTATCTTTGTTCCACAATCATTTATGCAATAGTTACCACCTATATGAATAATGTCTAGTTGTTTTTGGTCTCCCATTCTGTAATATTATTGAAGTAGCACAACCCTTTGTCCTAGCGAAATTTTTTCACACTTTTTTGCATCATCTTCGGTATGCATTTTTTATTTTTATTTAGGCTAAGGAAATGAAAGGTCAGAGAATATTTTTGAGCAAACTATACAAACAACAGCCCAAATATTATTTGATCAATTGCAGGTTGTAACAGTATAAGTAAGGTTACCACTTACCAGTATAAATACTAAATCGTGACACATATGCAGACATAGTAAAAAAATGTCACAATCCTAAAAGTTGTGACTCTGTGAGTGACTAGACATTTATATTATTTATTTTATGTTATAAGCTAGAACAATATGGTTATATGTTAGAACTTGGAAGCTGGAACAATATGGTTGTTATAAGTTGCTTCCTATTATAAATTTCTTACTTGTGCATAATCTGAATGCAGCCCTACAGATGTCATCCAACTTTTCAGTCTCGAACACCAAAGTTTCTACTTCACCAGCTGTCACCAGCTCAACAATTGCAAGACCCCCTCGCCTTAATGGAAGAAGAAATAGATCAAAAGCTTGGAATCATTTCAATCAACTAGAGCCAAAGTCAGATAAGAGGGCTCAATGCAAGTATTTTGATGTCGTGATTAATTATGAGAAAGGAACAAGTTCAATGCTTTGTCATGTCTCTAGATGTCCGAATAACCCTGATAAAGAAGTAATCAAAAGGCAAAAAACAACTTCATCCTCGACTAATGACGGGATTATTAGCTCTCCTTCACACGACAAGTTTGATCAAGATTTGTGTGAAATGGAAATGGTAAAGTTGTTTGTTGAAGCTGGACTTCCTTTTCGATTGGTAGAGCATCTAGCTTTTAGGAGGTATTTGTATACTTTACAGCCAAAATTTAATATTCGGTCACGTTATACCTTATCCCGTAAAATTGTAATACTATGGAATACAATGAAGGAAAAGTTGAAGTATTTTCTTTCACAACATTGTCAAAGAGTTTGTCTTACTACGGATGCCTAGACATCACCTCAAAATGTAAGCTACATGTGTTTGACAGCTCACTTCATAGATAACGATTGGAAGTTGCACAAAAAGATTTAGAATTTTCATCAAGTAAGAAGCCATACGGGAGATGCCATGGCAAAATTTGTTGAGTCATGCTTGAATGAATGGGGGTTGAATCACGTCCTGAGCTTGACAGTTGATAATGCTTCATCAAATGACACAGGAATTCAACTCTTAAAGAAAAGGCTATTGTGTTGGAATAACTTAGTTTTGAAAGGAGAGCATATTCATATGCGTTGTTGTGTGCATATCTTGAACTTGATTGTGAACAGTGGGCTAAAAGAGATTGACAACTCGATTTTGAGAATCTGTGCTGCAGTGAAATATATAAGATCATCTCCTTCTAGACTTATGAGCTTCAAAGAATGCGTTGAACGACAAAAAATTGAATATAAGGGTCACATTTGCTTGGATGTTGAAACAAAGGGGAATTCCACCTATTTGATGTTAGATGCTGCTTTGAAGCATAGGAAGGAATTTCGAGAGTTTGAATTTCATGGTAGAAAATATACTAATGAGTTAGGCAAAGGGATAGCTCAGCCTTCCTGTGAAGATTGGGAATATGCTGAGGCTATTCTACCCTTCTTGAGCATTTTCTATGAAGCCACTTTGCGCATATCAGGTACCTGTTACTAGTAATATGTACATGTTAGAAGTGGTAGGTATTTGGCATGGGATTAACGATTTGCTTAACTACAACATTAAAGATAGTGCTACACATAAGATGGCTAAAAATATGAATGAAAAATATCAAAAATATTGGGGTGATTCTAACAAGTTGAACATGTTGTTAATTGTTGTTGTGTTAGATCCAAAGTCTAAAGTAAAATATATGAATTGGGAAATTGATCAACTTTTTGATGTGGACAAGGCAAATGGGTCTAAATCAAGGCTAAACTCATCTTTGGAATCATTGTTTAATGAATATAATGGTCATAATGAGGGGACACAAGATGACACACAACAAATACAAGTAAATGTACCTAGTTACAAGAAAGATCCATATGGTTGGAATCTATTTTTGCGAACATTAGGGCTAACCTCATCAAACAAATCTGAGCTTCAAAATTATTTAGATGAAGGGATTGATACAAGTGCAAATCTGAATATTCTTGATTGGTGGAAAGTTAATTCAGGTATATTCCCAATCCTTTCAAACATAGCACGAGAGCTATTAGTTATGCATGTTTCTACAGTAGCATCTAAGTCTGCATTTAGCACAGGTGGAAGGGTGTTTGATCCGTTTCGTAGTTCTCTATCACATGAAAAGGTGGAGGCCCTTATCTATACACAAGATTGGCTCAAAGATACACCTTCAGCACCATTGTTAGACT
This sequence comes from Glycine latifolia, assembly GCA_013407115.1. Taxonomy (NCBI): domain Eukaryota; kingdom Viridiplantae; phylum Streptophyta; class Magnoliopsida; order Fabales; family Fabaceae; genus Glycine; species Glycine latifolia. The sequence goes on from CM023942.1 coordinate 13,506,525, forward strand.
TCGATTTGGAAGAGCTTCAAAATTTTGACAAAGGTATATTGTTTTCCGATTTTGTAGTAATATTATAATTAAAATATTTATTGAGTAACAAAATGTTTTTTGTTTTTTATAGAGTTGGTTTCTCAACAAGATGTTGGTTCAACTACTGTTTCTCTTGAAGAGTAGTGTTTGAGATTAATTCTAATTCTTACACTATGCAATTTGCAAGGCACTTTAATGTTACACTTTGCATGTGAATTTTGTTTTGTTTTATATTTTTAAGTATAAATTGTTGATTTGGTTTTGGACATAGGTAGCATTGAAGTTGGTGAAAGTCAGGCATCCTGTTGTTAGTTGCGTAGGATACATCTGAGCGAAACTGATAGGCCATTGGATGGATGGATGAGCTCTTGGATTTTGATATTTTAGAAATATAGTTTCAGTATTTTTTTATAGAATAATACTCTGAACAATGGGAATTAGATGGATGAATTGTGTTTTAAGGATATGTAGTTGTTATTGTACTTCACCTTTCATATTCCAAATTATTTGTTATTTTGAGAGTTTATATTACATTTTATTTAGCAACTTGAGTGTGATTATGATAGAACTTGGTCAAGTTCGAGTGTATGATTAATTTCATTTAGTGATACTTTAATTAACACATTTGGTATTTGAAGTAATTCTTATCAAGTTCAAGTGGATATGTACTAAATTTTTATTTTTTAGTGTTTAATTACTAAAATTTATATAAAAAATACTATAACATTTAAGTGGATTTAATTGGATATGTCCATATCCATATTCACTTAAATGGATTGGATCTTAAATACAATTTTTTTTTTAGAAAAATATGGATATAGATTTAAGATCCAATCCATTTAAGTAGATATGGATTGGATTCTTAAAAATCCAATACATGCCCACCCCTACCTTCTGAGCTCTCCAAGAAAATAAAAACATTTTTTTAGGGAGGGGGAAGTTTTGTTTGATCAATATGCAAACCTTGGGGTTGGTAACCAAGAGATCATCACCAACAATTTGTACATTGGTTCCAACCTCAGCAGTAAGCTTAGCATACTACTCCCAGTCATCTTGGTCAAAAGGATCCTCAATTAAAACAATTGGGTACTCTGTCACAAATGACTTGTACAAATCTTTCAAAGCATTCCTAGAGATCTTTTGTGAGCCATCATTGTTCTACAGGTCAAATAGCAAAGGCCAAGACATAAATAATATAATCCAAATATGTAACAATTGTATCAGTATTACTTAATACAAGATCTCTTCACACAGTAATCCATTTATGTATAATGAATATTCAAAATAATGATAAGCTGCAAATGAGTGAAAAGAGAAATTCCATTGGGGTAAGTGAGAATAAATATAAAGAGAATGAATAATAGAGATTGGAATAAGACAATTTAAGAATTTAATAAGATATTCACCTTATATCAAAATAAACATTGGTACATAACTCTAGCACTACCCAGTTGAAAGAGCATGAACAAGATCAAGGGCAACCAAAAACAGATCCAACGGATACGAAAGGGCAATGAAACACCCAGTGACAAGGACAAATGCATCCAGGATTAAAAGAAGAAAGAATCACACCCAATTACTAGAAGTCACAAATTCCAAATATAACAATCTCACAAAATCATTTCAATATCGATGTCATGATTAAGAGGGGGTTTGGTCTCTAGTGGGTTTTTGAGTTTAGGTTGATTTCCATTTATATGGATTAGGAAGCACCAACATTCTTCTATTTTATGCCTAATTCCTGGGTTAGCGAAATTGCAAATCCTACCATATTCATGCATTTGGATGCAATCCACCAGAACATGATTGATAGTTTGGAACTCTCCCAACACTTCTAATGCTTAAAATTGTACTATTCCATGTGTTGACAAACAAGTTTGTATAGGAATAAAATCAACTGACATGAGCGGTTAAACTTTGTTAATTGACACCTTAAATAACTTTTTTCAAAAGATAAAACTCACTTTTTGTAAAATTTTATTAAATGTATCATTTTCCAAAGTTTAATGCCTTGTCCTTGTGTCAATTGATTAATAATATAAAGGGTTGTTAGTATTTTTTTTTTAAAAAAAGAAGTGTGTTAATAAGTTCCACCATTGAGAGCAATTTAACAAATCCAAGTTGTAACTTGCAATACTCTTAGAAAACAAGTGGGAATATATTAGCAACATCCCACTTCTTTTTTAAAACAATTAACAATTTAGCAAGTTATAACTTTGAAGTAGTTTAACAAATAGAGTTAGCAGCACACTTCTTTAAAAAAATGAGTGTATCTCAATTATTAACAAATCCCATACATATCCATAATGTCCAAATGAGACAATTCACACTCTCAAAGACAATAAAGATCAAGGTGGAATACTACATGCAACTGAACTCCATCTCATTACAATATATAGGAACAAAAAGAAACTGAAGTATTCATTGCACAAGCAACACAATGAAATCATTTTAAAGAAAACATGAAGAACCACTGATATTATATATCCACTAATCTAAATAGACTAATGGAGGCATTTCTCTATGTTGGATGTGAAAACATCCAGGATCAGGAACCTACTAGCTACCCTAAGGCCTTAGCCCTACAATGAAATCAATAATTTCACATCTAAAAAGAAAGAGGGGGGGGGTACCCTTTCAACTCCATAGAGAAGAATTTGAAATTGACTAACAAAATTCAGCAAACTTAGTAGATAAACATAACATATTAATTCCAAGATAGTAAAGATATGGAACTTACATTAGTTTGAATCTTGACCTAATCAAGCGAATGCAAACACTGTTGATACACATCTTTGTCAGATAAAAGCTTCTGCAACTCATTAACACTGCAATTTATAAAGAGAAGAAAAATTAATTAAGATCAACATATTTGAAAATTGGAACAATTCACAACATCAGAGTAACTAGAAAGTACTAATTCTACGAGTAACGACACCCTTTGTTAGATACAGGGGGGAGCTGGAAAAGGATCAAGACAAGGATGAAGCCATGTGTCTTAGACAAATTTTAGCTTTTTACATGTCATTCAATTGAAGGCATTCGTAATTTGTTAAGTTGTTTGAAAGCCTCATCTTATGATCCCTTGCATTGCATAAACTTTATCCATTTGGCGTGCATACATGATTTTAATTAAGTCACATAATTTGTGAACAAGCATAAGGTTTTCATGTTTGCATAAAGAAGCCAATTTCTCATCGTTAAGTCTTGAAAAATCACATTCTGCACTGACTTAATCGATTACCAGAATTGGTAATCCATTACTTAAGCCATGAAGAAATAATTAATTGATTACAAGGTAATGGTAATCGATTGCATAACACAAAAACACAGAATATGTCCTCCTGTGTTAATCGATTACCATCTAATCGTAATCGATTACATTAGCACATTTCTGAAGCTAGACTGACTATGATAATCAATTACATGGCAGTTTAATCGATTACTTTGCTCATATATATTTTTCAGAAAGAACTAAGAACACTTTAATTGATTAAATAGGATATTAATCGATTACTTAAGTGAAAATAATTGATTACATGGACGATTTAATCCATTACATTCAGTTGAAACAGTTTTCTATAAAACGTTGTTGGGTCTTTTGTTTTAAAAAGAACATGATACTTCAAATTTTTCATCACTTCCAAAAGCCTTCTAATTCTAAGAAAAGAAATATTGAGATTCATAGCTCTTGTTCCAAAAATCAAGAATCACATGCATCATTGAAAAAATTGTTTTGGACAAGATTTGAAAAGAGTTTTCTTGGAGAGTAGATTTGAAGATTGCTTTCTTTCAACCTGATTTCAGTTTGGTAAATTCATTCATATTCATTCTGTGGATCATAAGGTTGTATCTCTCCTCTAAAATCTTGCAGTAATTCGTTTTTACTTTTGTTCTTGTAAGTTCCTATCTCAAAGAGGTTCTTTAATGCTTTTCTAGAGTAGGGTTCTCTAGAGGGAAGAATAAAGAAGGGTTATCCATTTCTTGATCATTAGAAGTCTGAAGGGTTTTTAGATTTCAGTTCTTTATCTAGGGTTGATAAACGGTGATCATTTGTAAGCTTGTAAAGAACATATTTTGTTATAGTGGAACTCTAGCCAAGGTTTGATTAGAAGAAACTGGATGTAGCTTCTATTTTGGAGGAGTGAACCAGTATAGATTTGGTGTTCTCTTATTCTCATATTGATGTCTTTATTTGCTAATCTTTTGGTTAATCTTTTCAAGATCAACAGATAATTTTTCTGTTATTGCTTGCAATAAAGGTTGAGTCTTGATTGATATAAAGTTTCATTTTAAAAAGGGTGTACTTGTGATACGATATTTAATCCACTGCTAGTTTTAAAGAAATATTTAAAGTCCCTGTTTTAACCAATTCACCCCCCTTCTTGGTTAATTGTGTGTGTTCATATTGTTTTTAATTGGTATCAAGAGTAGGTTCTTCAGTGTTATTCAAGATCACTATCTTTTTTAAAAAAGAAAATGAATACCACACAAATTACCTTCAAGGAGGGTGTCTCCCTCAATCGTCCTCGGATGTTTGAAGGAGAGCATTTCAGTTTTTGGAAAAATAGAATGTAGATTTCCATTCAATCAAATGACCCCGGTGCTTGGAATGCAATAGAAAAAGGTCATTTGATTCCTACAAAAACTGTTGATAATGAAAGGATTCCCAAGGAGTGGGATGAGATGACAGATGAATAAGAAAGAGTTGTTTAGTATGATTTTAAAACTAAGAACATGATTACTTATGCACTTTCTTCTGACGAATTTTTTAGAACTGTTAGGTGTAAAAGCGCAAAGGAGATGTGGGAGATGTGGGAGATGTTGGAAGTTACTCATGAAGGGACAGATGAAGTAAGAAGATCAAGGAAGCATGCCTTGATTCATGAGTATGAAATGTTCAAGATAAATACCACAGAAAACATATCTCAGCTCCAAACAAGATTCACTCACATTGTAAATCTTCTTCTTGGTCTTGGGAAGATATTTGATGTTGAAGAATTGAACATCAAAATCTTGAAGTGTCTTACAAGACCATGGCAACCAAAGGTGATAGCAATCAAGGAATCAAAAGATCTATCCAAGATGTCCATGGCTGCACTTTTTGGTAAGCTTCTTGAGTATGAACTAGAAATGTCACAATTAACACATGCAGAAGATGCAGATAAGAAACGCAAAAGTATATCCTTGAAAACTACATCATCTAATGTGGAAAAAGAAGAAGACTCAAGCGAAGATGAAAGTGATGAACACATGAACCTAATAGTAAAAAAATTCAGCAAGTTCTTGAAGAGGAACAAAAACAGAAAGCTATCAAAGTTCAACAAAAGAAATGACAGCAACAACAACACCACCAACTTCACTTGCTTCGAATGTGGTAAGTCTGGCCACATTAAATCTGAATGTCCTATCTTTTTGTAGAAACAATTAGGTGAAAAGAAGGCAAAGAAAGAAGGAAAGCCAAATAAAGCCTACATAGCATGGGAAGACAATGACTCAACAACTTCTGGATCAGCAAGTGAGAATGAAGAAGCAAATGTATGCTTCACTTCCACAATTAGTGAAGATGAAGATTTCTCAAATGTTGAATCAGAGGTAAATTCTGAATTTAATCAAGTTGTTGATGCTTTCCATGAAATGCATGAAGAGGCTAAAAAAACTTGCAAAATCCAACAATAGGCTGAAAAGTAATCTTAAATGGCATGTTACCAAACTTGTAGCAATGCAAAAAGAAATTTGTAACTTGAAAGAAGAAAATGAAAAACTTGTTTCAAGCTACAAAATGAATAGATGTGTATGTATCTCTTCTTCATCAAATATAGATAAATGCAATGCTTTACCAAAGGAACTTTATGATTACAATAAGAGTCAAGGTGAAAAATATATGTTATTGCTTTCAGAAAATTCTTACTTAGTTGATCTTATGAAAAAAAATCTATAGAGGAAAATGCAGTTTAAATCAAATGCTAAGTATACAAAAGTATGCAGGAGATACTTCTAGTTTGGGTTACAAACATAGAGCAAAACCTTTTGGAAAAACAAAGTTTGTACCACCAAAACAGAAGAATTGAAGAGGCTTTTCAAAAACTAAGTATCATCAATTGACTCATTTTGAAATAACATCAAAATCTATAACTTGCAATTATTGCATGAAGAAATATCATACATCTCATAGGTGCTATACTAGAAGATTCTATGTTCCTAATTGAGAATGCATTTGGGTCCTTAAGAAAAAGAGAAAAACAACTAACCCCTATGGACCCAACCTAAATTGGGTACCTTTCTTTGTCACTTAATTTGATTGTTGCAGGTGTGTCTTAGAGAAAAATCATCATTATGGTATCTTGACAGCGGATGCTCTAGACACATGACAGATGACATATCCATGCTTACAAATGTTACTCTAAAAGATGGAGGATTTGTCACTTATGGCGACAACAACAAAGGGAAGATAGTTGGAGAAGGAAACATAGGAGACAACTTTAAAACCATGATAAAAAAATGTTCTCTGTGTGGAAGGTTTAAAAAGCACAATCTCCTAAGTATAAGCCAACTATGTGATAAAGGATTCAAAGTTTCCTTCAATGATAATTGTTGTTTAATATGTGATGGTCAATCCGGTGAGGTTATACATGTAGGTAAAAGAAAAGGTAATATCTACTTACTCTGTATAGAACATGCATTCGTTTACAGCACTAATTGCCTAGTAAGTAAAGTTGATGAATCTTGGCTATGGCATAAAAGTGCAAGTCACATTAACATGCATCACATGAACAAGCTTATAAGAAAAGACTTAGTCATTTGCTTACCTAAACTATAGTTTGAAAAGGACAAACTATGTGATGCTTGTCAAAATGGGAAACAAACCAAGATTTCTTTTCAAAATAAAAATGTTGTTTCTACCTCAAGACCCCTTGAAATGCTTCATATGGATTTATTTGGTCCTTCTAGAACTATGAACTTAAGGGGTAATTTCTATGGGCTTGTTATTGTTGATAACTATTCAAGATTCACATGGACTTTGTTCATAAGATCCAAGAGTGATGCCTTCATGGCATTTAGAAATCAGCCAAACTCATTCAAAATGAAAAAGGATGCAAAATTATCTCAATAAGAAGCGATCATGGTGGTGAATTCCAAAATGAGTATTTTGAAAAGTTTTGCAGAAGAAAATGGAATCAACCACAACTTTTCAACTCCAAGAACACCTAAGCAAAATGGTGTTGTACAGAGGAAAAATAGATCCCTTGAAGAAAGAGCAAGAACTCTTCTTAGTGAGACAAATTTGCCTAAACATTTTTGGGCTGATGCTATGAGTACAGTTTGCTACACTTTGAATAGATTACTCATAAGGCCTATTTTAAAGAAAACTCCTTATGAACTATACAAAGGTAGAAACCCAAACATCTCTCACTTAAGAGCATTTGGCTGCAAGTATTTTGTATTAAATAATGGTAAAGAATCTCTTGGCAAATTCAATGCTAAAGTAGATGAAGCAATCTTTCTTGGATATTCATTACAAAGTAAAGCATATAGAGTATTTAATAAAAGAACTTTGTGCATGGGAGAATCAATACATGTTATTTATGATGAATCTAACTCCTCTAAAGAGGAAAAGAAGTGTGATGTTAATACAGGTCCAATAGAAGAGAATATACAATTAAATGGATCAAATAAAAAGGAAAATGAAGAACCAATGGCAGAATTGGAACAATCAACACCTATCCAAAAGCCTAAAGATTGGAGAACTACAAGAGATCTCTCCCTTGACAACATAATTAGTGAAGTCACTAAGGGAGTATCTACTAGATCTTCACTAAGAAATCTCTGTTGTGATATGGCCTTTGTTTCATAAATTGAACCTAAGAGCATTGACCAAGCTTTACTTGATGAACATTGGATGCTTGCCATGCATGATGAACTAAATCAATTTAAAAGAAATGAATTTTGGGAACTTGTTCCTAGACCTTCTTCGCACAAACCTATTGGCACCAAGTGGGTTTTTAGGAACAAACTTGATGAGAGTGGAATCATAGTCAGAAACAAAGCTAGATTGGTTGCAAAAGGTTACAACCAAGAAGAAGGCATAGACTATGAAGAGGCCTATGCTCTAGTAGCAAGGTTAGAGGCCATTAGGTTACTACTTGCATATGCATGCTTAATGGATTTTAAATTGTTTCAAATGAATGTAAAGAGTGCTTTTTTTAATGGATATATTGAAGAGGAAATATATGTTGATCAACCTCCTGGTTTTTCTGATTTCAAATATCCAAACCATGTTTTTAAACTAAAGAAAGCTCTTTATGGATTGAAACAAGCTCTTAGATCTTGGTATGAAAGATTGAGCAACTTCTTGCTTAGCCAATCTTTCATAAGAGGACAAGTTAACAAAACCTTGTTCATCAAGAAACATGACAATGATATCTTATTGGTTCAAGTATATGTTGATGATATAATATTTGGTTCTACTAATCATTCTTTGTGCAAAGAATTTTCTATCTCTATGCAGAATGAGTTTGAAATGTCTATGATGAGAGAATTTGACATTCTTTCTTGGACTTCAAGTGAAGCAAATAAAGAATGGAACATTTCTCAGCCAAACTAAATATTGCCTTGAAGTGATCAAAAAGTTTGACATGGAGAAAAGCAAAGATGCTGCAACTCCTATGGCAACATCAACCTACCTTAATTCAGATGAAAAAAAGGAAAAAGGTTGATGAGTCAAAATATATAGGGATGATTGGATCTTTGTTGTACTTAACTACTAGTAGACCAGATATAATATTGAGTGTGTGCTTGTGTGCAAGATATCAAGCAAATCCAAAGGAGTCACACCTCACAGCAGTCAAGAGACTCATTAAATTCCTCAAATCAACTCCAAGAGTTGGTCTTTGGTATCCCAAAGGTGCATCATTGAATTTAATTGGCTACTCAGATTCTGATTTTGCAAGATGCAAACTTGATAGGAAAAGCACTAGTGGAACATGCCACTTGTTGGGAAGCTCACTAATCTCATTGCATTTTCAATAGCAGAAGTTGAATACATAGCAGCTAGAAGTTGTTGTGCACAAAGTTTGTGGCTTAAGCAACAAATCCAAGATTTTGGTGTGGAAATGAATGAAATTCCTCTGCTGTGTGACAACACAAGTGCAATAAACCTATCAAATAATCCAGTCATGCACTCAAGGACAAAACACATAGAGATCAGTCATCATTTTCTCAGGGATCACATCCAAAAGGGTAACATCAAAATTGAGTTTATTGATACTAACAATCAATTGGTTGATATCTTTACCAAACCCTTATCTAGAGATAGATTCTATGATCTTAGAAACATGCTAGGTATCCTTGATGAGTCCAATATATGCTAGCGTGCTTATTATATACCTTAATACATGATTTTTCACTTAAACTTGGCCATGAATCAAATATGATTGAAATTGGAAATCCTGTTGAAATACACTATTCAATCTGCATAATTCACTGGAGTAATCGATTACTATATGGAATAATCGATTATTTGAAGTTTAGAGACAAATTTAGAAACAAAACTTCACTAGAGTAATCGATTATAGTGCAAATCAATCAATTACTTGGTACTATCAGTGCACTTCAAAATGAAAACAACATTGGAGTAATCGATTACTTAATGAATTAATTGATTACTTGATGTTTAAATAAAATCCAGAAACATAAATTCTCTGGAGTAATCGATTACATTAATGAATTAATCGATTACCTGAGACTCAAAGTTATTTCAGAAATAAATTCTCTCTGGAATAATCGATTACACAACGTGATAATCGATTACTGTATATTTGAAAATTGAATCAGTTTACAAAAATCTCTGGAGTAATCGATTACACCTCCTATTAATCGATTATGTTGTGTTTCAGAGACTCTATTTGCCTTATCGATTACAAGGCTTATGTAATCGATTATCTGGCGTTTCTGCAAAAGCTGCAATATTTTTTGAAAATCTAAACTGACAATCTTATCTTAAATTCAAATTCAAACTTATTTCTGAGCAATAAATCCTCTAGAAACTCGAAATAGTTGTTGCTAAAATTTAAAATTCAAAATAAACCTCCAAAGAACTCTATAAATATAAGCTTTCAAAGGGAGAAATCTCACACCTGAATATCTCTCTCTCTCTTATGTAAACTATGCAATTTCTGTGCTCTGCCTCTCTTTCTTATATCCCTGACCTTTGCCCATTCATTTTTCAACCCAAAACTCACCATGTCTGCCCCTAAAAGAAACAAATCCAACAAAAGAAAGGCTGGAGAATCATCCAATGCTGCAATGAACAGGCTCAATTCTTGGTTCACAAATGAAGCTAAAAGGCAAAACTATATACAGTTCAATGCCACCAAATTGGTATGTCCCCCTAAGTACCTTGACCTTGATTGGTTTGTTGCTAAGGGATTCCAATTCCCTGCCATAATTGAAGCTCAAGATTTGAAGAGGTTTGTTGAGATGAAGGGTACCTTCTACCCTGAATTGGTCAAGGTGTTCTACACCTGTGCAAAGGTTAGCATGGATGGCACTATCTGTTCCTAAGTGAATGGAGTGGTCATTGAGATCACTGCAGAAGTATGGCATGTTGTTGCTGGAATTTCCTATGAAGGAGTTAGGAAATTTGAAGGCTACAGCAAAATTGACACCTATAGAGGTATGTTGCAAGACCCTCAAATAAGGCTGAAACTAAGACTAGGAACAGGAAGCATGATTGGTGAAGATAGGCTTCTTCACTACATCATAACCTACATCCTCACACCAAGGTCATCCAACCATGCTCAAGTGATTGATGATGATCTCCAGTTGGTGTATGGGATGAAAACAGCAACCAAATGAATTGGATTCTCATCGTCGAGGAGACTATGCTGAAATCCAAAAGGTTAATCAGTTATCAATTCCCCTATGTTGTTTTAGTCTCTATGTTTATTGATTATTTTGGGGTTGATGTGTCCAATGAGATTGTGGGTAATACCACCAACATCCTTATCACTGTGAAGCACCTCAACAAGCTTGGCTTGATAAAGAACCCTAATGGGTGGCTGATGGCTGGAGAGCAAGCTCCGCCAGAGGGTGCTGAAGAAGGTGAAGGAGCGGAAGAGGAAGAAGATGTTGAAGCTGGTCCTGCTCAACAACAATATACTCCTTTTGAATCTCTAATGATTCAAAAGATGGATGCAATTCTGGCTCTGCATCATGAGCATAGAGCTGAGACAAATTCCTCCATGGAAAAGATTACCACTAGGCTAGAAAATATTGAGACTAGGATGGCTCTCAAAGACTTTGACAATCTCTAGTTTAGTTGTTGTAATTTCATGCTTTAGGTTGTGGTGTTTCTACTTTCTTGTTTTTTCTAGTTGATTGTCTTATTGCTTTATGGATTTTATATTTTTTTGTACTGCTTTTTAATGATTAATGAATAAAATTTTGTTTCTTGTTTACATCTTCCTTGCTTATCTTGTTCTACAATGGTATATTTTGTCTTTGATAAGCCAAAAGGGGGAGACAAATATGAACATATGATGTGCAAGTACTTCATATAACTGGATTTTTTACTTATTGCTCCTATCTGGACTGAATGTAAAAATTATCTAAGATAGGGAGAGCAATATAAGGAATGTACACTATTTATGCAAGTATACTTGACTCTTGCTCTTGGCAGAAAGTTGATTTGATTTCAGGTTATCAAGTATAAAGCTCCTAGCATTCATCCTCAAAAGCACATGAAGGCTAACAATGTTTAATTGAAATTTGGCATGACCAAAGCCAAAAAGGGAAAGATTGTTAGATACAGGGGGAGATGGAAGAGGATCAAGACAAGGTAGAAGCCATGTGTCTTAGACAGATTTTAGCTTTTTACTTGCTATTCAATTGAAGGCATTTGTAATTTGTTAAGTTGCTTGAGAGCCTCAGCTTATGATCCATTGCATTGCATAAACTTTATCCATTGGCATGCATACAGATTTTAATTAAATCACATGATTTGTGAAAAAGCATAAGGTTTTCATGTTTGCATAAAGAAGCCAATTTCTCATCATTAAGTCTTAAAAAATCACATTTTGCACTGACTTAATCAATTACCAGAATTGGTAATCCATTACTTAAGCCATGAAGAAATAATTAATTCATTACAAGGTAATGGTAATCGATTACACAACACAAAAACACAGAATATGTCTTCCTATGTTAATCGATTACCATCTAATCGTAATCGATTACATTAGCACATTTTTGAAGCTAGACTGACTATGATAATCAATTACATGGCGGTTTAATCGATTACTTTGCTCATATATATTTTCCAAAAAGAACTAAGAACACTTTAATTGATTAAATAGGATATTAATCGATTACTTAAGTGAAAATAATTGATTACATGGACGATTTAATCCATTACATTCAGTTGAAACAATTTTCTATAAAATGTTGTTGGGTCTTTTGTTTTAAAAAGAACTTGATACTTCAAATTTTTCATCACTTCCAAAAGCCTTCTGATTCTAAGAAAAGAAATATTGAGATTCATAGCTCTTGTTCCAAAAATCAAGAATCACATGCATCATTGAAAAAATTGTTTTGGACAAGATTTGAAAAGAGTTTTCTTGGAGAGCAGATTTGAAGATTGCTTTCTTTCAACCTGATTTCAGTTTGGTAAATTCATTCATATTCATTCTATGGATCATAAGGTTGTATCTCTCCTCTAAACTCTTGCAATAATTCATTTTTACTTTTTTTCTTGTAAGTTCCTATCTCAAAGAGGTTCTTTAATGCTTTTCTAGAGTAGGGTTCTCTAGAGGGAAGAATAGAGAAGGGTTATCCATTTCTTGATCATTAGAAGTCTAAAGGGTTTTTAGATTTCAGTTCTTTATCTAGGGTTGATAAAGGGTGATCATTTGTAAGTTTGTAAAGAGAAAATTTTGTTATAGTGGAACTCTAGCCAAAGTTTGGTTAGAAGAAACTGGATGTAACTTCTATTTTGGAGGAGTGAACCAGTATAGATTAGGTGTTCTCTTATTCTCATCTTGCTATCTTTATTTTCTTATCTTTTGGTTAATCTTTTCAAGATCAACAGATAGTTTTTCTGCTATTGCTTGGAGTGATTGAAAGTTTCTATTTTAAAAATGGTGTACTTGTGTTACGATCTTTAATCTGCTGCTAGTTTCAAAGAATTTTTTTTAAAGTCCCTGTTTTAACCAATTCACCCCCCTCATATTTGTTAATTGTGTGTGTTCATATTGTTTTTACCCTCCCTAACTATTTTCCATTTATAAAATCAGATACAACTAAAATCATGAAAAGCAATAAAAACACAAACCTCTTGTCCTTCAAAACGGACATAACTGCAACAACTTGAGAAGGTGGAACATGAGACGAGGCCTCTGTGATAATGAAAAAGAAGATGCAGTCAATGTAACTGGCCTCTATGAATAGGACTTTCAATCACAAATGCTATAATTTTTTAAGTCAGGCACTCCATTAATATTAATGCCAACTTAAAAATCAAGTAAACTAAAATTTGTTCCTAAAATTTTCTTTGTTAGTTGAGAAAGAAAATAAACAGAAAAAGGAAAAACCAACAAAAGCATGTGTGAAGAAGAAAAAAATTCAAAATCCACAACCAGAAACGAGGTGATTGAATTAATTTATCTATAAGACTCACCGAACCGCACATTTGAGTTTAAAACCCGAAACCAAACACAAAATTGGAATATTCTGTGCCATTTTCCCTTTGATATAGCGATGCGCGATTAGGAATATGATGAAGAAGAAAAGCCCTCGCAAAGAGAAAATCAATAAAAGGAAGTTTAAAAATTGAAATGAAGTTAAAAGAAATCCAAAGAGAAGGAAGATGAAGCTTACCAATCAAAGAGAATCTGCATTGCGAATTGAAGCTACGAGAGAGGGATCTAGTGCTTGTGGAGTGGTTGATGAAGAGAAAAGGATGATGAACAGCTCCGAGTTGTGAAATGCATTGACATTAGGAAAACAAATGTATCTGAGAAAAAGGAGAAAAAGAAATGGAAACCCTAGATTTGAGAAAAAAAAGTGAGAAGACCTTGTGTTGTTAAGTATCTACGGGACTTTTTAAAATAATTATTTTAATGTGTGAAGTTTTCTATCATGGATAAATGAAACGAAGTATAAGGGATACATTTAGACATGTCTCACGTAAAAGATGGATTCATGAAACGAATTTTGCGACAGTTACATTAGCTATCAACAAATTATTCATTTGTTTTAAGAGAGTTTGACCTACACTAAAGAATTGTAGGTAGAAGACTTTAGAGGTTTAACCTACACCAACTAATTGTAGGTACAAGTTTTATGGGGTTTTACCTACATTGTGTATTTGTAGGTAAAAACTTTTAAAATTTTATCTATACCAAGTAACTCTAGGTGCAAGTTTTATAGGATTTTATCTACACCAAGTAATTGTAAGTTTAAGTTTTTTGAAATTTTACCAATACTGAACATTTATAGGTAGAAGGGATTTTGAGTTTTACCTACACTAAACAATAATAGGCACAAGTGTTTGAATTTTACCTACATTAAATAGTTGTAGGTAAAAGTATTTTTTACTTTTGCCCAAAGTAATTTATGTCTGTAGGAAAAATCATGCGTAGGCATATGTCATTTTTTTTTGTAGTGTTTAGTTCCTATAAAAGGTTATAAGCATATTTTACAATAAAATCCACTCATCCTTCATTTCTTAAATGTATATAACTTAAAGGTGTTAGAGTGAAAAAAGTATGAACAATTTCTCCTCCCATACAAATAGATCTCTATGCCTTTCCCATCTCCGCATCCTCTCACCAAGAATCTTTTAAAAGTATGGAATAATTAAGATTATATTTACAACTAATTATGAGTATACAAGAGATATATATAAAGTACAAAAGAATAATAAACTCAAAATTATCTATTAAATTATCTATAGCTTGAATTTAAATTGTAACAACTTGCAATCAATTACTCTATCATATCAATAGTTTAACACCCCACAAGATGGTGGTAGCGAAGACAAAACCAATATTGTTCATTAGAAATTTGTGGCAAAAAAATGTAAAATCTTTGGTAAAAAGGTTCACACATCGATCAAAGCCAACAAATGCAAACTTAACCATTAAGCAGATGTCATAACACAAGGTTTAACCTCTTAAGAGAAGCAAACATGCCTAACCACCATAAGAAAGAAGCAAAAAGGCTTAACCACCATAAGGCAAAAGCAAGAAAATGTCTTAACTACCTAAATGAAACTCACATTCTTTTTAGATATAAGTTCATTCTTTACCAATTAGACTAACCTTCTTTGATGATCTACTTTTTTTTACTCTTCCAAAAATGACATATGAGAACCACTTATGAGGCAAATAAGTAGCCTTTTCAACCAAGAAAATATCTATTTACGAAATTGAATCATTATTATTATTTAAATCATTTGGAGCAATCTTGTAAAATTAAAGACCATATTTACATAAAATTAATTTGGACATAATAGCAGGATCAATCTAGAGGTTCCATCTCCACTTACTCAATAAACTAATATTGAACAATTTTATATTGTATTTGAAAGTAATCATATATATAATGTTGTAATATGCAGTATTAATGATGTGACTTTTCATTTGTTACATTATCGATTAACAAAAACCAGTTAATAATATGGACTAAAGTTGACTAATTATGCTTAAAAGAAGCTAACTAATTAAATAATTTTTAAAATAATGGAGCACAAGTTAAACTCATATTGAAGAGAGACCAAAACAAATTGAAAATAAATATTAACATAAAAACTAACATATTGAAACAAGAGGAAAAAAATGACTTAAATATATTTTTTATCTTTGTAATTTAACTTTTCTTTCTTTTTCGTCCCTGCAAAAAAAAATTTTGTTTTAATTTATATAAAATGTGTTTATTTTGTTTTTGGTTCTTGAAGTACTTTAGATAGCACCTTGAAAAATAAATAAAAAATACTATCTATAACACTTTTAAGAACGGAAAATAAAATAATCATATTTTACAAAGATTAAAACAATTTTTTTAGGAAGATAAAAATAAATAAAAAAGCGTTAAATTGTGGAGACCAATAATATATTTTAAAAATATATCTATTTAACACCAAATATATCAAAGCAAGTTGTGTATTTCTCAAATCATTATTGAATTGAGTGATTTCCACGTCATCCCCCTAATTTTCTACATCATAATGTCTCTCAATATATAGATAAAGCTCTCGTAGTTAGAAGTGGAAGGGAACTAAATTAAATATGTATATATAGACTTCCAACTCTAGATCTATACTTACAAATCAACCCAATTAAGTGTAATAATTAAATTCAAAATAAATGAATCACACCAAAAAGAAAATGTAAAAATTAAGTCCGTACATTGATGATGTTGATTCAATTATTTGTATTGATTCATTATATATGATGATGAAAGTGAATTATGATTCCTAAAAAGAAAATTATGTGTATTGTCAAATATTTCAATCTTAAAACACAGTTTTTCTAATTATTTTTTTACCTTACTACAACATGCAAAATTGTGTGAGCAATTGCTAAAAACCAAAAATTAAAAAAAATTAAAATTCTCTAAAATGATTTATATATTTGGTATGTAGAAGAATCATGGAGCCTTGTAAAAATAGTTATATATCAACTTAACGTAAGCCATATAGCTTTATGGCTATGATTGATTGAGCTGTTTTGTCTTACATAGTAGCAAAATTTGTAAGTAGAATGTTAGTTACACGTGTCATTTCTAAGCTTATCGTGGGTGCTGACGATCGTTCAGCTTGATTTACAACAGATAAAACAAAAAGTGTTGCTTCTGATCCCATTTGAAGAAATAAAATAAGATTTATACTTAGGGTATATTCTAGTACCAGAATTTAATTTTCTCTTAATTTCGATGCCAAACCCTAAACAGTGCGTTGTACGGGAACATTCCCACGAATCTTTTTCCAATAGGGTGAGGCAGCTGACACATGTTCTTTTTTATATATATACATAGCTGACACATGTAAGAGAGGAATATGTCACCTACCAAACGCTCCCGAAACCATTCCCCTCTACTAGTGTAATGTACAGTCTCTTGTTTCTAATTTCTAATTATTTATAAATCTAGCTTACATATACATTAATTAATGCTTCAGTTTGTTAATTAATAGAACCAAACCATAATTATAATAACAGTAATAATAATAATAATAATAATAATAATAATAATAATAAAAGAGAAAGAAAGCCACCCTTGGCAATTATCACTTGTGAGGTAGGTACTATTTAACAGAGCCTGTAAAGACCACGTGTCGCATGCCGAGGGGATCATATATGGGACTAATTAAGGAAGAAGCTTTTTGGTATTTTAGTTTAGAAGAAGTGATGGAAGAATGAAACTCATCTAGGCTAATACACTATTCTACGTACACTAGTGTTTTGTACCCATCTGGTTTGTGCTTGTTGGAATGATTGAGTCTAGGTCTTTCTGCAGTATACGCTGTGTGTTTTTCTAATCAATCAATGCTTTTTTAAGAGATTAATCGATCAATGTTAGTTTCTTTTTTTTTTAGAATGTTAGTGTAAGGACAGCAAGGTGCTTCTTACGGGGGAATTAATTGATGTTAATGATATATTCTTAAGAGATTTGCACTGCTGTATATGGTCGTATTATTGTAAGATTCAGATTCTGTAGGGTTGTTTTTCAAATTGTATAGGATCTTTTTACCTTTACAACATTAAGTTAATCAATTTGATAAAAAAAAAAGATATAAATAACTGCAGCTTCCATTAGATTCGTGTGAGGTTGCTATTAGAGTATTAGTGGAAGTCATTAGATTCGAACACCTATCTTCGCTCAAAGGTTCCATATCCGCCCATCATCAATGATCTTAGTCTTCATACTGGCTCTGAGGCTAACTTATGGCCAAACACACTCACAGATCGTTATTTGATTATGCGCCCCAACTTTTGTTTCATTTTATTTTGTTGTCATCCATTTTTGTTAATTGAATTCATAGGTGTTTGTTAAGTGTTCACATTTAAATAAGAAAAGCTAAAAACTTGAGAAAAAGATCGAGAGAAGAAAAAAACAAATTTTGGATGTCTTTCTTCAGCACGGCCCGTGTTACTTGTAGCATGGCCAGTGTTGAACTTATAGGTCATGCTACTTTAGAATGACCATGCCGGATTTTAACTAAAAATCTCTTTCAACATCACTCATATGAGAATGGTCATGCTACTCTCAATTTGGTCTGTGTTGTCTTAGCATGACCAGTGCTAATTTAACATGACTCATGTCATATATGCAAAAATCAGCATCAATGTCGCTACTTCTCAAGAAAGGCCATATGTTGTCTTTAGTACCGCCCCTGTTGACTTAGCATAGCCTGTGCTAATATTTGTGTTGTTATTTTAATTATATTTAATATAAATAGAAAATAAGAGGTGTTTTATGTTATTTTTTACTCATTTTCAAACAACAAGAAATTTTTGAGCTTAGGATTGTGCAAGGGACAATTAGGGTCATAATCTATAAGGATTTTTTTATCTCCTTCATTCTTTATGCTATTTCATATATTGTTTGGTTGTAGTATAACCATGATTGGCTAAACCCTTAAGGTTCAAATTATGATGTAGTTTCACTCTTGTACTATATATGATTTTGAATTTTAATTAAGTTCTATGATGTTGTTCAGTTAATTGTATTGTTCTACCATTTTAACTTTTACTTTGAAATTGATCACTCTGATTGATAATTAATTATGTGTTAGTGATCATCTACTTATAATTGCCTGATGAGTAGAAAGATATAATGTTCATAAAACTTGCATGATTAAACTAGTTGCATGAATTCCCATTTGTGTGTCTCTCTATGATTTATGTTTAGCCCCAAATCAAATGTTTGTTTTAAATAGTTTTGGAAAAAATAATTTTAAAAATGTTGGTTTGTGTGTGGATTATTCTAAAAGAGAATTGAGAAAAATGATTTTTTAAATAGTAAAGTAACATTATTTTAAAAATATCAACATATGGATCCTATACAGAGAGAGACAATTTTATCTAATGAAAAAGCCCATATTTTGTTTTTCTTTTCAAAATCTTTTACTGAATTTAAAATTGAATTCAAAATCACAAAAAATTATCTAAATGCACAAAGTTACTTTTCTTGTAGCTAGATCATGCCTAAAAGATTGGAGACCTAGCCAGAAGCATTCAAGTATGAAAGCATAATTCATTTGGTGTTTAGATCAAGTGTTAGGTTATACATCTTCGATCGCATTCAATGGAGTCGTGATATTCCAAGGACGGTTTTCCGTAATCAATGTAACCATTATACTAAGATCATCGGTGTGCATCCTAGCCAATTACATCAATAACATTGATGTGGCTTAATTTGGGATAAAGACAAAGTGTTTAACTCTTGCTACCCTGATGAGGTTGGTCGGCATTTAGACAAGGACTTGATCGATGACCTAACATTCATGATCAAGGCACAACTTGGTCAACATATGATCGAGAGGGGGTATACTGTTAATAGGCCTCCTCAAGTGGGCCTATTACTTTAATAAAATAAAAATAAAAAAGTTATACGGGAATTAGAAAAGAAGCGTTGCACCCTTTTCTCAATTTTTTTAGCTTCTTTCATCTTTTGTGCCATCACATAACGTGAGAGGGAACTTTGCTCACTTTGCGGTATTGGTTGGATACTCATTTGTGCTATGTTTTGGATGAAATTTTAGTCAATTGTTCCTAAATTGCGGGCATTCATCTGGTATACTTAGAACTTTATTTCTCTCATATTTTGGCAGAAGATATATTTACCCCGTTGTGAGTCTCTATTTGAATATTGTTACTTTGTTGATTTTCACTATTTTAAAAGTGCATAGTCATTTACTTGTGAGAGTTTTTTGTAAAAATTCTTTGATGTACTCTTTGATGTACTCTTTGATATTTTACATAGTGGATATTTTTCTGGACTTGGTCCCGTGGTTTTTGTCCCTCACACTAGAGGTTTTCCACTTTAAAATTGTTGGTGTTCTTTTTATTGTTATCTCTTTATTTTTCTGCACTCTTGGATTTTTGGATTGCAGTATATTACGTTTCTCACAGGTTCACTCAAGCGGGAAAGGTTTTATTTACCACTACATATTTGTGTAATTTTTCTGCTGTGCATACGTGCCTTTCCCAATAACTGGTATCAGAGCTAGTTTATTTTTCTGGGAAATTTGCTTGATTGAATGATGAAGCCTAATTATGGTAGAATGATTAGTTTGAACGAAACTAATTGCCACAAGTGGAGACAAGATGAAAGATTTACTATTTGTGAAAAAATTACATTTACATGTATTTGCTACTCAGAAACCTGATAATAAATCTGATGAAGAATGGGTTTTTGAGCATGAGATGGTTTGTGGTTTTATTTGTCAATGGGTAGATGATAATGTTTTAAATCATATTGCTAATGATTCACATGCCAGAACTTTATGGGACAAGCTTGAAACCTTGTATGCTTCTAAAATAGGAAACGACAAATTGTTTTTACTGAAACGGGCTATGAATTTGAGGTATAAGGAAGGTACTTTTATTTCTGACCACCTGAGTGATTTTCAAGGTTGCTTTGATTAGTTGTCTGACGTGGTTGTAAAATTTGATGATGAAATTTTGGAACTTTGGTTGCTTAATACTCTACCTGATTCTTGGGAAAATCTTTGTGTTACTTTGACTAGTTTTGCTCCTGGTGGTATTGTGACCATGGATTTTGTAAAAACTGCTATTTTGAATGAAGAAGTCAGACGATGTACTCAGCAGGCATCCTCTTCACAAGCAGAGGTTTCAGTCACTAAAAATAGGGGGAGAAGTACAAATAAAGATCAAGAAGGAGGTCACAGAGGTAAAAGCAAGCGTAGAAGCAAATCAAGGTCTGAGCAGAAAAATTACAAGTGCGGTTATTGTGGTAAAAATGGTCATCTTCAAAAGTTTTGTTATAAGCTAAAAAATGATAACAAAGGCAAGCAAGAAAAGAGATACGATGAGAATGGTGATAGTGTTGCCACTGCTAGTGTAGGAGATCTTTTGATTGTTTATGATGAGAACTTGATCAGTGTTGCTTGTGATGATTCTAGCTGGGCTGTTGACAGTGGTACCAGTTTTCATGTGACTTCTAGGAAGGATTTTTTCTCATCTTATACTCTAGGTGATTTTGGTGTGTTGAAGATGGGTAATAGTGATACGTCAAAGGTGATTGGCATTGGTACTGTTTGTTTGGAAACCAGCATAAGAACAAAGTTGATTTTGAAGAATGTCAAGCACGTACCAGACATCCGTTTGCATCTGATTTCTACTAGTGTTCTAGATGATGATGGTTATTAGTGGTGGACAGTGGAAGCTCACTAAGGGTTCTTTGATTATGGCACGAGGTAAGAAGTTTTCAAGTTTGTATTGGATGAAAGCTTATATTTTAGTTGATGCTATAAATGTTGTTGACTATGATAGTTCGTCAGATTTATGGCACAAGAGAATGAGTCACATTAGTGAGAAGGGACTGAATTGTTTGGCCAAGAAGAATCTTCTTACAGGTTTGAAATGTGCAAGTTTAGAAAAATGTGCTCATTGCTTGGCTGGGAAACAAAATAGGGTTTCTTTTAAGAGTCATCCTCCCTCCCGAAAACCAGAGGTACTTGAGTTGGTGCATTCAGACCTCTATGATCCTATGAGGACTAAGACTTTCAATGGTGGACTGTCTTTTGTTACTTTTATTAATGACCATTCGAGAAAACTTTGGGTTTATGTCTTGAAGACTAAAGACCAAGTGCTTGGTGTTTTTAAGCAGTTTTAGGTTTTGGTTGAGAGAGAAACAGAGAAGAAACTGAAATGTATTCGCATTGATAACAGTGGCAAGTTTTTGGACCTTTTGATGAATACTGCAGGCAGATGGGTATTCGACACCAGAAGACGCCCTCCCAAGACTCCTCAGCTCAATGTCTTAGCAGAAAGGATGAATAGGACATTGATGGAGAGAGTTAGATGTTTGCTTTCTGAAGCAAAGTTACCAGCTTCTTTCTGAGGTGAGGCTTTATGTACTGTTGCACATGTTATTAACTTGTCTCCTGTTGTTGCTTTGCAGGCTGATGTTCCTAACAGAGCGTGGTATGGGAAGGATGTTTACTATGACCATCTTCGTGTTTTTGGCTGTAAAGCATTTGTGCATGTGCCAAAAGATGAGAGGTCCAAGTTAGATGTCAAGACAAAGGAATGTATCTTCATTGGTTATGACCATGATGAATTTGGCTATAGATTTTATGATCCGGTTAGAAAGAAGCTTGTTAGAAGCCGTGATGTTGTTTTTATGGAGGATCAAACCATTGAAGATATTGGGAAGGCAGAGAAATCAGAGTCTTTAAGTACTGATGATTTAGTTTATTTTGATCTAGTTCCTAATACAGATACGTCTGATGTAGCAGATTTTGACAATCATGATGATGCCCCTACTCATATTCCAGATGATCCAATTGAAAATATTGATAATGATGATGCTGGTAATTCTGTTGAATCTGATGTTCCTTTTAGAAGGTCTTCTAGACAATATTTGTCTTCTACTCATTATTCATCTGATGAATATGTGCTCCTCACTGACAGGGGAGAACCTGAGTGCTATGAAGAGGCTATAGAAAATGAGTACAGGAAAAAATAGATTGCAGCAATGGAGGATGAGATGAATTCTTTGCATGATAATCACACTTTTGAGTTGGTCAAGTTGCCTAAGGACATGAAAGCTTTGCAAAATCAATGGATTTATAGATTAAATACTGGAGAAAACAATTCTACTCTATGATACGAAGCAAGATTAGTTGTCAAAGGCTATCGTCAGAAAAAGGGCATTAATTTTGATAAAATTTTCTCTCCTGTTGTTAAAATGTCTTCCATTTGAGTTGTTTTTGGTTTGGCAGCCAGTCTTGACTTAGAGGTTGAGCAGATGGATGTGAAAACTGCTTTCCTTCATGGTGATTTGGAGGAAGAAATTTACATGGAGCAACCTGAAGGCTTTGTGGTGAAAGGTAAAGAGAATTATGTCTGCAAGTTGAAGAAAAGTTTGTATGGGTTGAAACAAGCCCCGAGGCAGTGTTACAAGAAGTTTGAGTCTGTTATGATCCAACAGGGATTCAAGAAGACTACTTCAAATCATTCTGTTTTTGTGCAGAAATTCTCTGATAGTGATTTTATCATTTTATTGCTATATGTTGATGACATATTGATTGTTGGTCATAATTTGTCTAGAATTAACAGGTTGAAAAAGGAGCTTAGCAAGTCTTTTGTGATGAAAGACTTGGGACCAGCAAGATAAATTTTTGGCATGCATATCACTCGTGATCGAGAAGTCAAGAAGTTGTGGTTGTCACAAGAGAAGTGCATTGAGAAAGTACTTCAATCTTTTCATATGGATAAAGCTAAAGTGGTAAGTACACCTCTAGCTTCACACTTTAGGCTTAGTATTAAACAAGCTCCTTCTAGTGATAAAGAAAAAGAAGACATGCAATATGTTCCCTATGCATCTGCAATAGGAAGTTTGATGTATGCAATGGTTTACACTAGGCCTGATATAGCCCATGCAGTTAGTGTTGTCAGTCGTTTTCTTTCAAATCCTGGTATTGAGCATTGGAAAGCTGAGAAGTGGATGTTGAGATATCTCATTGGTACTTCTAATTTGAAATTGTGTTTTGGAATTGGGAAGCCTATTCTTTGTGGTTACACTGATTCTGACATGGCAGGGGATATTGATTGTAGAAAATCTACTTCTGGTTATTTGATTACTATTGCAGGGGAAGTTATGACTTGGCAGTCTAGGTTACAAAAGTTGTTGCATTGTCTACAACTGAGGCTGAGTTCATTGTTATTACTGAGGCATGTAAAGAGTTGTTTTGGATGAAAAAGTTTGTGCAGGAACTTGGTTTTGAGCAGCATAGGTATATTTTATTTTGTGATAGTCAGTGTTATGCACCTTGGTAAGAATCCTACTTTCCATGGTAGATCTAAAAATATTGATGTGCGATATCATTGGATACGTAATGTTTTAAATTCTAAGTTATTGAAACTTGAAAAAATTCATACAAATGATAATGGTTCTGACATGATGACAACGATACTACCAAAGGGGAAGCTTGAAGCTTGTCAATTTATTGTCGGTTTGGCATTTGCCTCCACTTGAGTCTTAGGGGAAGTTTGTTAATGAGCCTCCTTAAGTGGGCCTATTACTTTAATAAAATAAAATAAAAAGGTTATACGGGAATTAGAAAATAAGTGATGCACCCTTTCTCAATTTTTTCCGCTTCTTTCATCTTCTCCACCGTCACATAACGTGAAAGGGAACTTTGCTCACTTTGCGGTATTGGCTGGATACTCATTTGTGCTCTATTTTGGATGAAATTTCAGCCAATTGTTCCTAAAATTGTGGACATTCATCTGATATACTCAGAATTTTATTTATCTCATATTTTGGCAGAAGATATATTTACCCCGTTGTGGGTCTCTATTTGAATATTGTTGTTTTATTGATTTCCACTATTTTAAGAGTAAGTAGTCATTTACTTGTGAGGTTCTCTTGTAGAAACTCTTTGATGTACTCTTTGATATTTTACATAGTGAATATTTTTCTGAACTTGGTCCCGTGGTTTTTGTCCCTCACCCTGGGGGTTTTCTACTTTAAAATTGTCGGTGTTCTTCTTGCTGTTATTTCTTTATTTTTTTGCACTCTTGAATTTTTGGACTGTCGTATATTACACTTCTCACAGGTTCACTCAAACGGAAAATGTTTTATTTACCACTACATATTTATGTAATTTTTCTGTTGTGCATACGTGTCTTTTCCAACATATACAACCCGTTAGCCTCAAGCACAATATCATAAAGAGGCTAAAAGAAAAACATAACTCAGTTAGCATATAATCTGATGGTACACAACTCATTAGTCTCAAGCACAATAACGCAAAAAGGCTAAAAGAAATTATAACTCAGTCAATATATGATTGAGACGGGTACAATTACTATTAGTTGTGTTTTGATCATTGTGAGCATAATTTTCTTATTAAAAATATATTTTAAATATTGAATATCTTAATACATATTTAATTAATAAGATTTTCTGTTTGTACCTTTTTAACTTTAAATAAAGATGTTTTTATATTTAGGTAAAAAAGAGAAAAATAAAAAGGGAAGAAAGATAACATGATAGTGATGGGATCAAAGAAAAAGATAGGTACAATGATTTGAAGTGTGATTTGTTATATTGTGAGAAATCCATCCATTTCAAGACTCAACTGTCATTAGTAATTGGTTTTTATTCTTTATTTTATATCTACAACTTAGTTTTCAGTTTGATTTCTTATTTTAAAAAAACCTTCACTTTGGTTCGTCAAAGTTTTTCCGTTACACTAAATTAGTATTTATGTTAGTTTATCAACCTAACTCAATCAATTTAATATTTTACATGGAGGTCTAATAAATTTTGATTATTTTATCATATCCTATTTTAAATTAATTTTGTGGATAATTATCTAGACCCAGACCCATTTCCATTGAACCAGTATCTATCATATCCATTATAGATATTTTTTGTGAGTACTTATTGAATAAATATGAACGGTATTAAGTAGAATTGAACACAAACCTAATTGGGACAAATTTGGTTGGCCTTTTAGGCTGTGTTTGTTTATGATGAAAGAAAAAAATGAGGAAAAAATGAATGAAAATGAAAGAAAGATGAAAGAGAGTGAAAAATGTGGTTATTTGGTAGTAATGAAATATATAAATCAAGATCAAAGAAATTGATGTAATGGATAATAAAATAAAATACAAATATAACATTTGTGAAATTCCAATTCTATTTATATGTTGGCCTATTTGTCATTGCATAAGTCTAATACTTATTTTTTTTAATATAAGTACACGAAGTATTATGTAAATTTCAATATATTCGATTCTCCACACTCCTTCAATTTAGGTATGATAGTAGTGATTTTGCACACTTATTAGAATATGGAAGGAATCATATTCGAATATGGCAGCAGTGATTTTGCAATCATAATAAAATATGGATGCAACATATTTGAATTTTAAAAAAAAAAATATCTCTCTCATATGCATTTCTATGAGAAGAGAAGAGGGTAAATTTGAAAAAAAAAATTATATGTTTTCTTTGTTTGCAAATCGACACACTTTTGTGAATAAATTTTTCGATGTCAATCCACCTTTGTCTTACCACAATTATTGTTCATTTATACTCTGTTAACGGTATGGGACGGTAGAAACTTCAACTTTCTTTCATTTTCTTTGCAATAGACAGTTTCTCCGCTCTCTTTCCATTGCAACCAACACGATCTTAATCTTTTGATAGTCCAAAAAGAAATAATAATCTATAACTATTATAAAATAAATAACCATCACATTTTGTATCATTTTCTAAACATTTTTATCTTCAATTTTTATAAATTACTATAACATTTTATTTTAAATTCCAATCACAATTACACCTTTCAAAATAAGTTACATTCAACAATTTTCAAGTTCAGACATATAATGCATTGTTTGCACTAGTAATAATAATAAAAAGACACCAATAAAATCTAACTTAGTTAAATTGATTACACAATGTGTGTGTAAGTTATCGTAGATTCTTTGATCCTAGAGTTTGATTTCTACTAATAAACAAATGATATGATAAAATACAAAATAAGGGTATAAAAAAATCAAGATTAAAATGAAAACAAACTGCAACTAAATTTCCCAAATAAAGATCACTGATTGTTATAAAAATAAAAATAGAATAAGATTAGAATATTTCAACTCCATAAAAAATAATTTAGTCCGTTATATAAAAAGCTTACAAACATAATTTTAATACGTATCTACCATCAAATAATAACTGTACTATCTTTCGTAATTTTTCTTATACGTATCTACTCATGAGTAACTTTTGATGGCCATGATTGTCTTTTTATTTTTGGTTTAATGATCATCATTGGACATTGATGCAACATAATATACTAGTATAGTATTTTTTGGTAGGTAAATAAATATATTTTGTTTTGATAAATAATTTAATTAAACATCCGTTTAATAAATCATTATTATATAATTATAATTTAATAATTATTATCATGTGAAAATTTATAAGATAAATTTTAAGAATATAAAACTATAAGATTTATAAATTATTTCCCTAAATTCTGTTAAAATCTATCAAACAATTTTCTTGATAAACACAGACATGAAAAAGTAAAACCACCCAGTGATTCAAAAGTCTAAATTTCAGCTAAAGTTGAAGTTTAAAATTTAAATGAAAGACACTCCATTTCATGTCAACCCATAATGCAAATAGTCCAACATGACAAAAAATTTAAGAAGAGAACATAGTTGCAGGAGTTGTATCCTGCTCGACAACAAACAGAGGGCTACCCCTTTTATTTTCAGAATTGAAGACACAAGAAAAAGAAAAATCACACAATAACTGAATAATCAAGAGTTTGAACTCCAAACAGAAGCTGAAAGCAAACGCCGTGATTTCCAACCCAACACCAACTTATTATTCTCCAACTCTTCCACCCTATATCCATCGTTAAACAAACCCAACAAAAGGTTCGCTTGGCAATGATTAGCGAAGCTCATGGTAACTCCCCTGAACCCCGCCGCACCCAACCACTCCCCCCACGACCCTTTCTCCTCCTCAGTACCACTCCCAAACATGCGGGCTACCGAACCCGTTATTCTCGGGCCCAAAAACACTTTCTCCACCAAAGCCCGGGCCCATCTCTGCATGGGAAACCCAACCTCCAGCGAGTCGAACACCGCCGAGTAGTGGTGCAGCGAGTCCATAAAAAAGCCCACGAAGCCCGAATCCGCAGCAACACGGCCCATTTCCTCCTCCACAAGCACCACCAGCCTCGAGTTCAACTCTTTCGCGCCTCTTAAAAACGAACCAACCGCACCTGAGGCTCGGAAGTTGAGGTGCGGCAAATGCAGCATGCAGTTGAACACCAAGGCCTCTCCCCGAACCAGCTTTAGATTAGAAGGGCGAAACGTTTCGTCGGGGTCCAGCCGAGAGTGGTGAAAGGAGAAAGGTTGCCCCACCGAGGCCGCGAAGGCCGTTAGTCTCCGTCCAGTTTCCTGGACGGAGGCTATGGATCTCCGGCCAGGGGAAGAGAAGGAATTTCCTCCTCCACCGCCTCTGGACAATGCCGTGATGCGGAGGTGTGGGCCTGCTGGGCCTGCTGTGGAAAGAGCTTGAATTAATGAGGCCCATTGAACCCCTTCGGTTATGTCATAGTCGATTATGTGGACTCTTTTTTCATGGGCCACGGCTTCTAAGATGGCTTGGTTTGCGGTGAAGTGTGCGAACTTTATGTATGGGGACATGTCTTGGAGGAGTTGGAACGCGGTGAGGGTGTCTGTGGGGTGGAGGGTGTCGATGGGGGGTGTGTGCGCACTTGCGGCACCGTTTAGCAGGGAATGGAGGCCGTGGCTAAAGTGCGCCGCGAGACGTTCCATGTTGGTGCCGTGGGTGGGGGACACCAACTCGTTGAGCCGAACCAATATCGCTCGAGCCAGGTCGTGGCTCTCGGTGCCGGAGCTGAGGGCCTCCGCTGCCGCCATGAGGAGGTGCACTAGGCGGAAGCCCCTCTCGTCGCCGCCCGTGGAGTCTGATTCTGATTCCTCGGCGGCGCTTTGATCCGATTCTTCTGGGGTCAAAACGACGTCGTCGTTGTTGATCATGACGGAGTCAATTAGGGTTTGGAAGTCATTTTCGCATGCATTGAGGGATTCCCAGTCGATAAGAGGGGACCAGAGGTGGTTGTTCTTGTTGCAGTCTTCGTGGGAGGAAGGGGTGGTTGTGATGCTGTGATCGGAGAAGTCGAGGAAATCAGGGTCGTCCATGATGAGCATGTCCATCATGAGAAAGAGAAAAAGTGGTGTTGTGTAGTACTACTGATACTGATTACTGATCTGTGTCGTACAATTCTTTAGTGGGAGATTTATAACTACAGGCATGTTTGAGTTCAGAAAGCGTCGGAAGTCGGAACAAGAGTTAATCTTTTATCAATTATTTTTATTAACACCTTTATTTAAAGATTAAATGATTGCTGAATGCTGATAACGCATATAACTTATTATTTATATTCAGGTGACCAAAGTTTGAATTTACGTTTTGAGTGTATATTTTAAAGGAAGAGGATTTTATTATTTATAATAATTTTATTCAATTTAAACATAATATCTTTAAAGATAGCTGAAGTTTAGATCAACAAAAGTATATAATTTTTTTTATTTGAGAGTTAATTAATCTGAGTACGAGTATTCGACTGCTTGAGTGAGATATCACTATTATGAGCAACAAAGCCTTTTATTTATTTTAAACACAATTACTTACCCAGAAAGTAAAAAACATATATCAAGGAAGAATTTTTCTAAGTATAAATGTAAAAATTGTAAATTTAAGCCATATACTCGTATCATCATACATGAATGATCAAAATTAAAAACTATCCATAACCACAAAATCACTTTAAATAAAATAATGTACATTTTTATGTTAATCTTAATCATTTAAATATAATTTAATATTCTATATTTATTATTCTCATTTTTCATTATAAATAGAAGTACTTTCTTTTGATATTATTTTTCTCTTTATATTTTTTTACACTATCTATCTTTTTGTATATAATTGAACAAAGATTTTGTTTTCAAATTCTCAATTTTCTAATCATCAAAATTATAGTAATCAAATAATAAACTTTAAATAACTAGTTTTATTAATGTGTTACTTTTGTGGGAGAGAAGGGGAAATAGTGCAGAGTTTTGTTGAGATGGAAATGAGAGATAAGGAGGAAACTTCAAGAATAGGGAATCATAATTTGGAGGGAAAGACTAAGGTTGATCAATGAAAATTCATAGTCACAAAGTGAGGGGATTAGAAGGAAAGGTAAAACTGAGAAGTACGAGAGACTTACGAGAGAGTTGATAATAAAGGAGAAGCTACAATTCATATGTCTACAAGAAACTAAATTGGAGGAGGTGTCTACATCCTTATGTTATTTGTTGGTGGGGAATTATGAAGTAGAATGCCGAGCAGTTTTAGCAAGCAATGCAACTGGTGGGATCTTTTGTCTATGGAAAAAAGATATGTGGCCAGTTTTAGATAAGGCCTATGGGAAGAGTTTTATTGGATTGTAAGGGGTTTGGAAGGATGGTAATTTACCATATGTTATCATCAATGTCTATGCCTCGTGTGATGTGGAAGAAAAAAGGAAAGTGTGGGAGGACCTTGTATCTTTAAAAAATCATTGGGGAGAGGGATATTTTTGGTGTGTTCTTGGTGACTTTAATTTGATGAGAAGAATAGAGGAAATGAGGGATGTGAGAAATAATCTGGTGGGAGGTAGGGATATGAATATGTTTAACAAATTTATTTTTGATATGGAGTTGGAGGATCTTCCTATGGAGGCGAGAAAGTATACTCGGTATAGATCAAGTAGTCATTCCAAGAGTAGACTTGATCGCATTCTTGTCCATGATGCATGGATCATTAAGGGTCGAGTAGTACACAATATATCCTCAATATGAGTCTTTTGGATTAATGTCCTATTATGATGAAAACTCCATTATTGATTGGGGTCCTAAGCCATTCAAATATCTTAATTGTTGGTTCTAAAAAAAAGGCTTTTTAGATATGATTGAGAAGTGGTGGGGTTCATACAAAGTACAAGGGTGGAAAGATTTTGTCCTAAAGATAAATTAAAGCTACTAGATAGGGATTTAAGGGCTTGGCATAAGGAATGTTTTAAAGAGGCACAAAAGCAAGCATTGGAATTGGTAGAGAAGATCAAAGAGATGGATTTAAAAGATGAGGAGGAAGGTTTAAAGGAGGTGGAACTTGAGAGAAGAATGAAGCATTTAGAGGATTTTGGGAGATTATCTAGAAGACAAGAGTTTATTCTTCATCAACAATCAAGAGACAAATGACTCAAGCAAGGGAATGGTAATACTCAATACTTCCACTCATTTGGCTAGTTGGAGAAAAAAGTCATATGAACTTAAGGGTTTGGAGATAGGAGGGTCGTGGGTTGAAGATCCTTGTTTGGTATAAAAAAAGCATTAGAGTTTTTCCAAAACAAGTTTGTGGAGGAAATTAGAGATAGACCAAGGTTAAATGGTGTTAAGTCTGGTTTCATCCAAGTCACATTGAAATGTACCAAACAATTAAGTCCCTAAGGTTTTGATGTTAAAAAAGAATAAATTTTATGCATTAACATTTCATGCTTACGCTATAGGTTCATCTATCTCTATGAGATACAAGTAGAAAAGCATAAACTGAAAGACTCTAAACAATAGCCAAAATATTAGTCATTGGACGATATTGTTTCAGCGACCAGTCATGAGAAGGCAAGTGCTTTAGCACTTCGCTCACAGGACAAAAGCAATAGAACAGTTACTTGATCCTCAAGTATTGAAAACAATCATCAAAAAGTAATGTTCATAGGTTCGGTAAGAAACTCGTGCCATAGCACACAAAATGGAAGATTTAAATTGTCTTGTCTTGACATTCTTAATTCATTTTGTCTTATGTTGTTGACATTTCTTTCGATTTGTACACTAAAAGTCATCTTTGAGCACTAGACAACACTGACAAATTGTATTTCTATGAAGATATGCTACAGAAAGTGTTCATGGTCCCCACTCTCTCTGCACAATAGCGACCCCTTGTTTAGCACCAAAGCTATTAGACAATGACTAGCTGAGATCTCTCAATGCATCAAATCTCTGAAGTCTATATAAAGCTTGAAGATGTTTGTCTTAAAGTTGTTGGATCACAAAAGAATAATCTGAGACAAAACAAACAAAGTGTTGTAACGCTGTCAATTTACTAGACGAAGGAAACTTGAGCGAATTGAGTGAATCTTAGCTTTGCTAAGTTAGCGAGTTTCATTGTATTTGAACTTATTGTGTTAACACTCTTTGGGTGATTATAATACATTTTCTATCAAACATATATTGTTTGTGAAAACCAAGAGTGGCTTAGTGACAAATAATACTTGGGTCTTAATCTCAAGAGGAGATTAAGGGTAGTGCAGGAGTGGCCTAGAGAGTACTCATTATAGTCAAAATTGGTCTAGAGAGTACTCGTTGTAGCCAAAATTAGCATAAAGAATACTTGATTGTAGTAAAAGAATTGATTAGTTGAACCTTTCAAGGTTTGAAGGAGAACTGGATGTAGTCCAAGAGTTGGGACAAACCATTATAAAACTTTTGTGTTTTCTTTGTTGCTTCTATATAACTAGTTTTTTTTATATAAGTTACTTCTACAATACTATATCCAAGTTTTGTGAACTGGTTTTTAAGCACAACGTGATTTCTAACCCCTTGGACGAAACTCACCATCCATTGATATCTGTTTGAAAAAATCTCTAAAAAGTTTTGAAAAGACTAAGTTTTTATCCATCACACTATTCAACTCCCCCCCTTCTAGTGTGTTTTCGGTACTTTGGATGGTATTAATTTTGCACGTATAGGGGTTGAAGAAAATAATATGTTGTGTGCTAAATTTAGCTTAAAGGAAGTGAAGAAAACAGTGTGGGATTATGGGGGAGACAAAATTCCAAGCTCGGATTGCATTAATTTTTCTTTCATAAAGAAATGTTGGAGCTTTATGTGTCAAGATTTCTTCGGTTTGTTGGAGGAGTTTTGGGAGCATAGCTCAATCCCTAGAGGAGGTAACTCATCTTTCATCACTTTGATCACAAAGAATCTTAATCCTTGAGGGCTTGGGGAATATAGACCACTTTCCCTTATTGGTTGTATGTAATAAGTAATATAAAAAATCTTGGCTAATAGGTTGAAGTGTGTCATGCCAAAACTAGTTGATGAAGCCCAATGTGCTTTTACAGGTGGAAGGTGTATGTTAGACGGTGTCTTTGTGGCAAATGAAATAATGGATGATGCTAGAAGGAAGAAGAAGGATTGTTTTTTCTTTAAAGTTGATTTTGAAAAAGCATATGACTTTGTTTCTTGGGAGTTTCTTTTTATATGTTGAGAAGGATTGGGATTTTGTGAGTAGTGGATTAGTTGGATAAAAGGGGGCTTGATCTCTTCATCGGTATGCATCTTAATAAATGGTAGTCCTTCAGATGAATTCAAACCACTTAAAGGATTAAAACAAGGTGACCCAATTGCACATTTTCTTTTCCTTTTAATGGCGAAGGGTCTTACCAGTCTTATGAGGCAACCAGTTTTAGCTCAAAAGTACCAAGGTTTTGTGATGGGAAAAGATTTAGTGGAAGTTCCCCTTTTACAATTTGCAGATGACTCACTTTTCTTTGCCAAAGCTTCCTTGAGTAACATCATGTGCTTGAAGACTATCTTAAGATGCTTTGAACTTGCTTCCGGGTTAAAAATATTTTTTTTTTCAAAAGCAAATTGGTGGGCTTTGGTGTGGAAGAAAGCTCTTTATATGGATATGTCACTTTACTTAATTTTCAAGTGACTTCTATACCATTTACCTATCTTGGTATTCCTATTGGAGCTAACCCAAGAAGAAAATATGTGGAAACTGGTGTTAGAGAAGTTGAGAAGTAAATTGACGTGTTGGAAACAAAAAACTCTCTCTTGGAGGAAGGGTAACTTTTATCAACTCGATATTGTCATCTTTGCCCTTGTTCTATTCTTTGTTTTTTAAGATGCATTCTTGTGTGGTTAATAAAATTATTCGTATTCAACAAAATTTTCTAAGGGGGGAGAAGGGGTGAAGAGGGGTGGGGAAAGGTTGCTTGGGTGAGTTGGGATGATGTATGTTTGCCAAAAGATAAAGGAAGCCTTGGAGTTAAACATATTAAGGCTTTTAATCATACTTTTCTTGGCAATTGGAGATGGAGAGTGCAAAATAATTGTGAGGGGCTATGGGTAAAAGTTTTGCCATCTAAGTATAGAGGGGCTTTAAGTTGGTGTTTAATACATCAACAAAGGAAGAATCCATTTGATGGAGGGATTTAGTGGAAGTATATGATGAGAGGGGTGATAATAGTTGGTTTGATAAAAACCTAGTGTGGTAGTTAGGGAATGGTAATAAAATTAGATTTTGGCATTGTAAATGGGTAGGCAATGAAAGCTTGGCCACCAAGTATGCGAGACTTTATTCAAACTCTATTACGTGTTGTTGGGGAAGAGGGGGCGTGTTTGGAAGGTATTTGGGAGTGGCAGAGACAATTATGGTTTGTATGGGAGTTGCCTTTTGTGGAGAAGTTATTAAATGATATCAACTCTATTGCATCAAGTTGACGATGATAGGTTGTAACACCCCAAAATTTTGGAAGTATAGTCAACCACCAGGATAAAATGTTGATCAGAGGCAGTATAAAGATTTGGGAGAAATGACGCAAATACCCCTGGATATTTTGATAAATTACCAAAATACCCCTAGGTCAAAACTGACCAAGATGACTTTAGAAATTTGTGGGAACCTGAGTATAGATAAAATACTCTTTGATAACAAATTATCAATAAGGTTGGAGGCGGAGAACCCTAAAATAAAATTTCTACGAATCTTGGAAAATAGGTTGAAAAGAGCTTAATCTAGACTATCTCGAGTATCAGAAAATTATAGGAAAAGGATGGATGTAATCTATGAAGTTTTGCCTAATTATAGAAGGAATAGGTTACCTAAATAAGTTAGTATAGTAATTTTAGTAATTCAAGGCAAAATGGACCAATAAGAATTCAAGAGAAGCTATTACATGTAATTGAAGGAAAAAAAAATTGGTTAATTAGAATTCCTAATACAAGCTTTGGCAGTATGATGCAAGATCAATGAAGAAAAGCTCTAAGAAACTTCAAGAATGGACACATGGATGTTTAAGAGGCTTAGGAACTTGCTATTGGTCCAAATGGAAAGCTAGTTATAAATACTTAAAAGATATTTGAAGCAAATTTTATTTTATTTCCTTGGGCAGAAAACGTAGACATTTTTAGGCCTTATTTCAAAGATCCCAACGGTCAAAATCTAGATATGTAAGTTAGGAGTATACCATTAAAATTTTAAGAAGATCCAACGGTTAACAAGTTCAGAATGAATATTTTTGTAACATGGGTTTTGGGCAGAAATTTTTATGATTTAGTCTAAGCTACCCACGGTTTTGGAATAAAAAAATCAAAGAGAAGGCACTTAGCTGGAGTAGGCCACGTGAAAGCAAGGAAAAGTGTGGAATTCTCATGAAGAAAGACACTTGTAAGGTCCAAAATCCTTAGCCAATAAAAGGAGAACAACCAAAAAGCAAGGCAATGATGAAGTTCTATGATATTTTTCACTTAAAGCCAAGTAACCTAGCCTATAAAAGGAGATGAAAACTGAAATTGGGCTGTCCAAAAGAGGCATGGCCGTGCAAGATAGAGCACCAAAAGCTCTCCATTTTATTTTTTTCCAAATTACCTTTTACCTAGAACAAAAACCAAAGCCTTTCATCCTAAGTTTTCACGTGAAGTCTAGTCACTTTAGGAGCAAGGATTCTTCAATTTCAAATAAGGAAGGCTGTCCAAAAAGCTTAGAAGACCAAGGTATGGGGAGTTTATGTTGAGCCTAGTTTGAATAATGTTCCTTGCTTTATTTCATGAAGTTTGTATACAAGATGTTCGATAAAATGTCTCAAAGAGTTTGAATAATTGTTTAGCTAAGTAACTTAATTCTAGTCTAACAAATAATTAAGGGATAAATAACTTGAACTTAAGTCCATGAATCAAAGAGGGAATTAACCGAAAATTTGAGGTAGTATAGTTTTCTTTAAGAAAATAATCATTTAAAAACTATAGTTGTTAAAGGAGATATGTTGATGTTGGCCGAAAATTATGCTATGATTCCTTAAGTATCTATGTTTAAATTGATGTTAGAAATTGATTGGAAATATGTCTAGGATGTGGAAAATAATGTTAAGTAGCTTTCTTTTACAAATATTCTATGTTGCACACCATGTGTTTGATAATTTGCTTCAATGAGCAAAATATGTTTAAAACTTGTTTATTTGAATCTTTATTGATTGGAGCTGAATTATATCCATGATGAAATGATTTAAACTAAAATGGTGTATTATTCAAAGTGATGTGAAGTTAAAATTCATGGAACTTATACTATGATAAATGATTTTATAAATGTTGATAAAGTCAATATGTTGTTTGGTGGTATTATGTCTTGATGTTGAGAAATGAATCAAGAATTGTATTATGTTGATGGAATAATTGGAATCCTTGTGTCGTATGGTGATTACTTATGGATTTCAAGAGTTGCGGTGAATTATGGCAGTATGCTGAGATTTGTGGTGTAAAGTTTTATGTGATGATGGAAATAAGTTTTATGTATTGTTCTAAAAGACATATAAGTTGAAAAGATAAAATGAATCATTCATGCATTTCATACGCATATGCCTGACGGGGGTTAATCCGTGAAGTATGCCTTGCGGGGGTTAATCCGTGGAGATGTTGTCAGATAGCTAAACTGAGTCCACGCGTTCAAAGGTGTTATGAACTTGGGGGTAGTTGAGACAGGGAGGACCACACCACCATGATGATCACATAGGTGGAGGTGACTATCCTACGCGCCCCTGGGCTACCCCGACTGGTTGGATAAGTTTATTTGTGCCACCAGAGTGGGTGAGGCTATCTTGACTGTGGCCACTGTTGATGATTTAATAACCTGAGATCTCAGTCATGCATCATATAAAAAGACGAGCATGCATCCTATACATCGCACAATGGGTATATGTATGATGATTTGTACACTGTATAAGCTGTGTGGATTTTATCTATCCGTGTTTATATTATTCGAACTATGTTTGGCATAGACTTACCCCATTTTGTGTCTGTGGTTGACACCTGTAATGACCCCAATTCATTTGGGCGAGCAGAGAAACAGAAACGCGTAAGCTGTAGATGAAGATTGATGAAGAAGTTTTGATGAGAAGCTGTATGTTGTAACTTGTAATTTTGTGGCATGTAATTTGTGATAAGTTGTCTGTATATTATTTTGGATACTGTATTATGGACTGTATTCTTATGAACCGTGGTGAGGAAAATCGGTTAGACTACGAACAAATCATTAGCAAGCAAGGCAAAAAGAATTTTCGTGAAAAAAAAAAAAATTATAACTAATCTAATTCTAATACAAAGTGGACACAAGATTTCATCTAAAATTAATCAAGCACGAGAGAGCAAAGAGAGGCGTTACATAGGTTACCACTGGTGCGTACTCGGTCAAGGAGGCATATAAATTGTCATCCTAACCTGCAGGGCAGTTTCTGTCTCTTTCTCTCATATATGGGGTATCAAGTTGCCTCAAACAGTCTCTGTTTTCTTTGGCGCTTGCTAATGGGAAGACTACCTTGGAAACTCAATTTAAGGAGGAGGAATATTTTGTCAAGAGGGAACTAACTTGTTATGCCCATTATGTAATATTGAGGAGGAAGATCTGAATCATCTATTTTTTACTTGCAATTTTGTAATGCGAAATTGGTATATTGTTATAATTGGGTGGGTGTTCAATGGATGAGGCATCATGATTCAAGTCAAATTCTGGAACAACATTATTCACCTTGGCTAGGTTCAGGCACATCTAAAGTGTGGAAAGTGGTTTGGGGCGCGGTGTTGTGGTCCCTTTGGACTCATCGAAATGGCATACTCTTCAAAGGTAATCATCTGGACTTTAATGCAGCTATGGAATTGATCCAATATAGAGCATGGGCATGGATTTCAGCATATTGGAAGAAAGCAACTTTCTCCTTTTATGAATTCTATTTCAACCCTGCAAATTGCATCAAAATGCTGAAGTGAGAATGATTATGTCTACATAGTTGTCTTTGGCTTTGTTCCTTGATAAGGATGTGAGTTTAGGGATTAATATTTTACACATGGCTGGAAATAATGCTTGTAATGGTTACATGTTTTAGCTTTGTTATTAGAAGGGTGGGATATGCTTATGTAACAATTGTGAAGGGTGAACAATAACCATTACATGTATGTATGTCCCTTTTGGTACTTCTTGTACCCTGTAATAAAAATCTTTTGCTGATTAAAAACAATCATGTTATTAAAGACTATAATTTAGCTTTTATATTTTTTTATTATTAAATATTTTATTGTCTATTTTTTTATATTTAATTTAAATTATGAAGCACTTGATATTTTAAAGTGAACATGATCTTTGTAAATTTTCCCAACTCAGATTAAGATAACTTTGGGTTTAAATTTGTTTAATTCACTGAAAATTTACTACCTTGATTTAAGGTGTTTTATCTTTAAATCAATGTTTATGTTAAAAAATTATAAGTTTGTGCAGGGTATTCATAACTTTAAATTGTTAAAAATTGTATCAAATTATCATATACCTCAAATATAAATTCATATTTTAAACAAATAAAATTTGCATTTGATCATATGAAATTCCATTTGAGGGTTCCATATGAAAATTATGATAGGGTATGTATACAAAGTTATTGCAAAAGTGTGTCTAAAAGGATCAGGCTGAATTTGGATAAAATTATTAATGAGAGGTAGTGTGCTTTTATTGGGGGAAGACATCTTTTAGATGAGGTCCTATTTTGTCAATGAGGTGCTTGATGATGCAAAAATAAGGAGGAAAGGATTGTGTTGTTCAAGGTGAATTTTGAGAATACTTATGATTCAGTATGTTGAGAGTTTTTATTCTGCATGATGGGGAGGATGGACTTCAAAGATAAGTGGGTATAATGGATAAGGGGATGTTTGAAATCAGCCACGATCTTTATTCAAGTGAATATGGAAATCCTATGGAGGAGTTTATTACTTTTAGAGGATTGAGGCAATGTGATCTTATTGCTCCTTTCTTGTTTTTACTTGTGATAGAGGTTTTGAGTGAGATGGTGAAGAAAGCTCTAAGCAGTAAGGTGTTATCAGGACATGAAGTTGGTCCACATAGTGGATGTATCTCTTATGTAGTTTAGAGATGACACACTTTTCTTTGCAAAATTATCCATCCATAACATTATGTGCATTAAGGCTCTTTTCAAATGCTTTAAACTAGCTTCAAGGCTCAAGGATAACTTCTATAAAAGTAAGTTAGCATATGTTGGGGAGGAGGCGAGGCATGAGTATAGATGTGTTGAGATGCTTAATTGTGGAATCATGAATATACCTTTTATATATTTTGGTACCCTATTGTTGTAAACCCAAAGAGGGATGCTACTTAGACACCTGTTATCAAGAAATTCTCTTGCAAGTTAAGTCTTTGGAAACATAAAACTCTCTCTCTTAGTGGTAGAATTACACTTATTAACTTTGTTCTCTCTCATCTCCATCTCTTCTTCTTCTTCTCTTTCTTTAGGACCCCTAATGGTGTTGTGAGAAGGTTAGTTAGGTAAATGGAGATGGAAGCTAGTGAGTAACCATGGAAGGTTGTGGAGGAAAGTCTTGGAATTCAAAATATGGGGATAATATGTGTAAGGCTATGACAAGAAACACACAAATTAAAATGATTCTTTATGGTGGAGGGATTTAATCACAAGGGTGTTAGAAGTTGAATTTACAATGGAGAAGGTCTTAGTTTAAATGGGAAATTAGTCTAATGGAAGAACTCATGAATGCTTTTGATGATATTTCTTTGTCCAAGCTTGAATCTGACAAGTTGACTTGGAAACAAGATTCAACGGGTGTGTACATATACACTGAAAATCATATTTTCTTTTCTTTTTTTTATCAAGGAGGCAACATTTGTGAGGATGGTTCTTTCTATAAGTGCTTACCAAAATTGCATATTCCATCCAACATGACAACATTCATAGAGACCTTCAGTGAATTGTCTCCCAACTAAAGATAATATGAGATAAAGAGGTGTGAATTCGGTTATTGCGAGTATCATTATATGTTATGCCAATTGGAGGAAGAATCTCTAAATCATTTATTTTTCGCTTGTAATTTCTCAAATAGGATATGGAATTGTATCTACAACTAGCTTGGGGTCTCTTTAGCATTTGCTCACTCCATTTCAAAATTGTGAGAAAATAAGTTATCTACCTATTTTATATTATCATCTAATTACAAAATATCTGATAAGTTTTTCAAATTTAAAAAATTTTAAAAGTCATACTAATGATAACAATTCCTAGTCATTAGACTTCAAAACTACTGATGGATTAGTCTTTTGTTTTTTTATAATAAAAAATATTGATGTTTTACAAAGTTTAAGTCTCGTTAATTATTTTTTTTCCACGCATATTCCTATTTAAAATAACTGGATTTCATTTTTTGTAAGAAACCCTCCGCTTACAAGTTACAACCTACTATGTGAAAAGCATTTCAAAAAATGACAAACCACATTTACATTTTATATTAAATAAGAATATTTTAGACTAAAGATATTACTATTCCACACTTATTAAGGAGAGCATACGCATTGTTGATGGAACAACCGGCAGGTGCGTGCCAGAGTGATATGGTTGGAAATATTAGAAACACCACATAATAGGATTCACACTATTTTAGTAAAATTGTTTCTTATGGTGTATGTTTTCCGGTTTGGCATTGGCTATTTATTTGGCTTTGTGACGGAAGACTCAATCATATACAACAGAACTCAATATTAAAATAGATATATTACATGAGTAGCGAAATTACTCTTCGCCTGCTGCATATCATTTTGAATAAACTATGATCTGGTGGAGAATTTTAAAACTTAAAAAGGGATTAAAATGTACGAATAATTAAAATTCTTCTCGTATATAGAATTCCAGTTTGAACTATTATATTAAATTTAACAAATAATTTTTTATTATAAAATTTCACCATACATAGGGTTAGGACAGGTTAAGCTTGTCCAGCATCCAAATCCAACCCCTAATTTTTTATTAGCTTAATTATTCAAGCTCTAAACCAAGATGAAATAACTTGATGATATTCAGATTTTTTATAGAGATATCTTTTATGGAAAACAATCTTACTCAAATTGGATAAGATTATTATGGATGAAAAATTCTCTTAATGCAACTACATATTTAATATTTAGGCTCAAAATCACTTGTTAAACTAAAATAATCACATATTTCACAGATATAGATCTACACACATTGACACGCTAAATGGTATTCAAATTTAATTAAGATTGATTCTACATGGAATAAAGATATATTTGAAAAAGCTTATTTATAATTTACTTGAATTTATCTTTTGACTTGTAAGTGTTTGAAAGATTTTATGAAAACAACTTATTATACGTTTTTTTTCTTTGGAACTTTATATATGAAAATTGTTTATATATGAAAATTGTTTAACCATATTTCTTCTTCGATTATAGAAACAATTTATCCATAGATAAACTTCTCTAAACACTTGCAAGAAAATAAAATAAAAAAAATTTCATTTTTTTTCTCATAAACTAAATTTAACTGACGCACAAGTCATGTTATATTTGTTCTCTCGTATTAGTTCAATAAAAGCTAATTTCAACTTATGTACAAGGTTACTTTAACTCATTAGTTTCCTCTCTTAGGATTATATAGAGAGAGCATGATTTATGTAAGAACATTATCTTATATTAGAACATGAAAATATCTAATAATAATTATCATATCAAAAATTAAAAACAATAAACAATTGGGATTAAAATAATTGAAAAAATCTCAATTATCACTTCCTAAAATATCTCAATTAACTTATCACCATCATGATTATCGCTGTCATCACCATGAGCATCGCTGCAGCCACTACAATAATCCTCGTTGCACCACCATCATCAACCACCACCACCACTGTTGTTAATTGTCACCACCTTTGTTGTCATTATTTTCGCCGTCATCATTGTCATCACCATGATTTTCACTGTCGCAATCGTCATCAACTACCACCAGTACCACTGTCATGACCGTCGTCACTGTTGCTGCCGATGACGATGATGGTGGTAGCAGCGATGGTGACAAAGATCATGCTGGCAGAGGTGGGACAATCATGATGATGGTGATGAGTTAACGATAATTGAAATATTGTAAGATGTGATTTGTTTGGTGAATTATTTAGAAATTTAATGATTATATTATATTTTAATTTAAATTTGTAAATATTTTAATCTCAATCGTCTATTATTTTAATCATAATTTAATGATTGTTATTAATTGTTCTTACATACGAAATTATTTTCATAGGAGTCATAATATATATATATATATATATATATATATATATATATATATATAAAATAGACTTATGTGAGAACATAAGAATAATTAATATCAATAGTAGGTTATGATAATGATGGTGTAAACAAATCACATTCTCTTCCGGTGTTGGTTATATGATTTTGAATGTGGCTGAAACATTTTTTCTCTCCCCTCTGGTATAGTTTAAGAGGATAATAGTCTAAGGAAGCTTGCTGTTACAACTTGAACTGATGGTCTTTTTCTATGGCTTTTCTTTTTGGCAAAACTAAGTTATTTGCTTGCAACTTCTAGACCTAAACTTTTACATCTTCAGTTTGCCTTCCTGAACTGCATTGTAAGTAATCTTTAGCAGATAGATTAGAAAAGATTATCAAAATACTAGAAATGGAGAAACATACTAATAACTGATGAGAAATTAAAAAATTAGAAATGAGTAATTATTGTTAGAAAATTGTATTAAGATATCTATATTCTAAATATCAAACAGTGATCTATTTCCAATTATGCCATAGGCATGGACAACTAATCTACTTGTAAGGACTAAGTAGCAATATTAGTCCAGCCTAGCCAAGGATGTTATAACTAGAGAGGCAAACAATTTAAGAACTAGAGGTCAGAACTAATTTGCTACTTTCCAAAACTATGTCCAGTGAAAGTAAGCAAGAGTATGAAAGTAAGCTATTCCTTGATGCTTGGTCTGGTGGTTTTAATTCAGTTTTGCTTATAATTTTTCTTTTAATTTACTTAATTTGTTTATCATAATGCTTTCTGAAGAGGAAGAGATTTTGATTGCTTTGAAAATTTGACATTTTAGTAGTTACCTCTACAAACACGGTCTAAATCTGAATATTATTTTTGTAGTTACCTCTACAAACACACACAAATATTGTTTTTGTATTTTTTTTTATAAGTTTTTTGTCTTTCTTTAAATTAACTTTTTATTTTTTAGGTGGACTAACCCGTTGACCTACCAACTCACCTTAAAGTGAGAAGGACTAGCATTTTCAATTCATTTTGCAAAAGTGGACCAACCTGACTAGTCTCGTATTTTTGGTGGACTAGGACCAACCCGACCCATTTTTTATGGACACTTTATCAACCCTAACTGCAATCCATATTATAGTGGAGTACATTGGATTTTTATTTCAGATATCAGGCGAACTATGTAAATTATTATTAATAACTGATTGTATTAATTATAATAAAGATTTTCATATTATTTTGATTAGGATCCAGATTTAATCAAGAAAGAATCAAACTCCAACATTCAAAATATGAAATATACCGTTATACTAATACTGAGACTAGCAAGTAGCAACTAATCAACACCCACTAGGCAAACTAATAACTACTATAGAAGAGAGCTTACATCTTTGCAACACCTTCGTTCTTCCTAATTGTCGAGAAATTCATACTTGCAAATATACTTTGGAGAGAATTGAAATTATTTTAGCTCAAATGTAATAACACTCTTGTTTTAGGGAAAAAGGAAGTGTGTGGGTAGCATTTTAAGAGTTTCCTATTGATCTAGGTTACTCTATTTCGGATGGAGATAGAGCAAGGTTTCAGGGTATATGTGTGACACAGGAGGGCAAAACCAATATCAGTAGGGTGTGTTCTATATAGAGATGCGTCTTCCTCGTCTCCTTCTTTACATCAAGGCATCTACAATAATTAAACGAGAGAAATTTTCTTTTTGAAAGTTTAAATAGGGTTAGTCTGTAAATTATGGCACTAGAAGGGATATTTTCTTATAGCTGAAACCTCTGGGAGAATCAATGTCACTTTCTTTAATTTGTAGTCACCTCCTTGAAGTTTGAATTCCAACTCCCATTGATTTTGTCCAAATAGATGTCGATACTACTGAATCAAGTTACCTCAAACTAGTTGTCCTGGATAATGGCTATAAAGCACTTGCTGTAACACTGTCTGATAATTTAAGAAGATAAACTTCATTCTTTACTATGGCCCCAAGTAATTTGAATCTAATATGGGTTGAGCCAAAACGATGGAAAATCAATTTAAGGTGGTTTTGACACATGTAAAGGTCATTGGAATTTGTAGGCATCAATGAGAAGAGTAGATCACATAATTTTTTTAACCCTATGAAAAGGGATAGAAGAACAGCAAGAATAATGTTGGAGGAAAAATATTAAAAGGGATCTCATAGTGAATAATATCTCCAAGAAATCGGTTTTTAACCAAGCCCAATAGCATTATGTGATAAGTAGTCGACCTCACCTAGTAGGATAAGGCTATTGCTATTGTTATTCATATTTCAAATTTTAAATACAAGGCATCTTAAGCAATAAGCATTGAATAAAAATAAGGGTGGATGTTACACAGAGAAAAGACTGGAAGGGGTTGAGGATTCTATGTTCAGAATAAAGGTGATTCAGAGTTCAAAGTAGAGAAAAGAATGGAACGTGAGTGTCACCAGAAATGGGCAGGTGTTAGTCAAACAATGTTGGGTGTTGCACCTCAGCCTAGAACTGCAACGACCTCTATTTTGGCCATGATTGCAACTGCTATGGCCCTAGGAATCTATGGTTTAACTGAGTCATTGGTATTTTAGGAATAGTCATCTCATGTGTGGAGTTTATCAATCTTAAGAAATCTTATCACTAGTAGGATAATGGATTTAGGATAGTAGAGGATTTTGAAATGCAGTTTTCCAAAGGTAGTAACCTATCTCACAAGA
Organism: Glycine latifolia; assembly: GCA_013407115.1. Taxonomy (NCBI): domain Eukaryota; kingdom Viridiplantae; phylum Streptophyta; class Magnoliopsida; order Fabales; family Fabaceae; genus Glycine; species Glycine latifolia. Next base: position 13,551,476 of record CM023942.1, read on the forward strand.
GGATAAATGTTAAGCTTAGATACCAATTGATACAAAAAAGATCAAGAACCAAAATAAAATCTTCAGAATACTCAAACTCTTAATAAATCAAGTTCAATAGCCAAGCTGAAAATCCTAAAATATAGTAATTGAAACTGGACCAGACCCTGTGAAGGAACTAAGTCACAACTCACAAGGACATTGGTTCAATTGCCAATTCTCCAATGGCAAAGGCAGCCATTATTTTAAATCTGAGAAGATATATATTCATCAAATATACAATTTGTAATCAATTAATTATAACAAAATTAACATAATATGTTCCTCAATCCTCCTAGTTTTTGCTTCTTGGTTCATGAGTAAATGTTAACATGACAAAATTAACATAATAGGCAACGAGATACAATATTAAATTTAAGAAACAACATTATATACTTGTCTCCTCTTTTTTTCAGCATTACCTTGGTTTTCTTTAACTACAAAGCATGCAATAGGGGGGAAACTGACTTCATAATACTTGGCATGAAAGTGAGTTTGAGTAGATAGTATGCCCCATGTTGACCAAATAAAATTTAAATTTAAATAACACCAGATTGAATAGGTTTTCTGTTTTGCTTCAGTTTTGATGTTACAGAATCAGAATGATAGCTCAAACAGCCCAATGATGGGCGTGAAATTAAATTGATATTGAGTACTGATACTTTATGCTCTGATGCTCTTAAAATAAATTACACAAAGATAGATTACACAGAAGCAATGAACAATAGAACTGCAAATCAAAAAGTAATTGCTGAAAATTCCAGGCCATAAAACTTTGCATACTTATCAGTATTGGGTGTTTTTCTTGCCATATAGCAAATGCATCCTTCTATTAGACCAACTAAAAAAACAGCAACAATAGCAATACTCTTAGATGTACAATTTTACAAAACTTGTTTCAATTTGAGGCACTAGTGTGATTGTCTGGGGTAACATAATAGAGTGCCTTTGCAGCTGCTATAGCAGAATCCCCACTCTTAACAATTTTCTGAAGCTCCTCAACCTTCTCTGACAAGGATGCAACATTTGTGTTGGTAGATTGAACCAGCTAATTCGCAGTTTCTAGAGCTGTGCATAACCGAATAAAGGGTCAAACAAATTATATATATAATAAGTTCAACATAGAAAAGAAGACAGATGAATAGTAAGAAAATAAGAATCAACCATCCATTAAGAAAATAGTCTATGCACTGAGTTACACTGATCCTTCTTCCAACAAAAACCAAACCTTGCTTGCGTTTCAACTTTCAATATTCTTTTGTTTTCCTTTGCCTTTCAGTTCAATCTTTGAATCATGATTAATTGTGCTTTGCTTAGATGTCGTCAAATATTATAACTTTCATTAATGTTTTGTTTGGAATGGGGGGAAAATAGTAATTTTTCTATATTTCTTTATAAGCCGATAAGAAAAATAAATTAGAATTAATAGTTTACCACGTAGAATGTGTTATTGTGTAGGTACTTTATAATTTATATAATTAAAATTTTGAGTAAATAAATATTTTTCAATATATAATTTTTTTATATTTATGGTAAATAATTTATATTTTGATAAAAAATATAATTATTGATAATTATTTTAGGAAATATTAAATTGAATTTAAAAAAATTAAAAGAAATAAAATATTAAGAAAAACTCTTAAAACAATGAGATAAGAGGTTAAGGTGAAAAATAAGCGTGCTATAGGTGAGTTTTATTTAATATGATTTGGTTTCGTGGTGTTTGTTTATAATATTTTTTAGATGATTTTCAAATTGTTTTTAATTTAATAACTAACAAAATAAAGAAAAAGTTATAATTGATTAAATCATAAAAAATCTCTAAAAATGGCATTGATATAGTTATAAATAATAGACAAATTCAAAATTATAATGACCTAGCTTAAAGAAATTTAAATTTATTATATTCCGTCACAGAAAGCGTTAGTGACGGATTTTGTGACGGATTTAGCGACGTCCAGATACTAGCGCCGTGTGAGATTGGCGCCATTAACGCCAGAAGTGCTCCAAAAAGTCATTTTTGACTGGAATCTGGCGCGATTAGCGCGGGAGGCACGGCGCCGTTAGCGCTAGGACACAGGCTGGAGGGTCTATAAAAGCTCATTTTCGCGTTTTGGCAAACAAAAAACGTTTCTTCTTCTTCCTTGAACGTTTTCCTCCGTTGATAAGCCTTGGAAGCTTCATACCAACTCATTCCAACCTCCATTTTCCTTAAAAACCATCAAACGGAGAGATCGTTTTCTCTAGGAAACTTCTCAAAACTTGAGTTTGGCGGGGAAATGAGGCGATTTACGGACACCCAAGCTTGGAGAAGTTGTTCGCTAGCCTTCCTTATTGATTTAGAGGTAAGAAACACAAATTCTACCAATTATTTGAGAATTTGTTCTTGAGGTGAATAGTGACCCATTTGTGTTAGAGCTAAAATTAGGCTTGGGTCCTTTGGAAAAGTATGCTTAGGAGGTTGTTGTGATGAAGGATTAGCCTTGAAGTTTGATTTTTACAAACTTTGGAATTTGGCTCTGAGAAATGTATGTGTAGGAAGAATGTGGTTAAATTGGTGATTGTATGACATGCATGAGCCTTGATGCTTGTACAATATGTGCTCGGGAGGTTATATAAACGGTGAAAAAGTGTTGAAGTAACCATTTTGGCTAACTTGGAAATTGTTGATTTATGGCTTGTATAAAGCAATTGAACCCTTTGAATTGGCTTATGCAGAGTCTTAGAGAGACTCTAGCGCCTTTGTTAGGCTGAGATAGATCCTGGTGGGGGTCTGTAAGTCATCAAATAGGTGACTAGCCTTAGAAGCCTGAGATAGGATACTAAGGGGTTATTATGAAAGAGAATAATGTTTCTTTCCTTTTTAAAGGTTGAGAACCGTCATTATGTACTTAATGCCTTATAAGGTTAGGTTGGTTATTGATTTTGCTTATGTGCCTTTGTATAGGGCGTGGCATTGAGGGTGTTAATGGCGTAGACCACAGTTCTGGGATTGGACAGCAGAGCACTGCGTTGCTAGGTAAGCTCTTTGCTCTTGGGGAGTGTTTCCCACTGTCTGTGTTCCACCATACTCCAAGGGAGTGATGGTTGCATACATGATGCATATGCATTGAATTGGTTGTTACAGCTTTCCTCATGATAATATGTATGCATGATTCTATACTTTGTGTGTATGGTTGCCTTTCGGATAGATCTTCTGACCAGTAGATAGATATAGACCTCCTTAGGAGTAGAGCGCAACTCCTAGTTTGGTTTGCTCACGTAAAGGGTAAGGATGATCCCTTAAGACCAAGAGATAGGTGATCTCGTCGCGGTTGAAGCCTATTCTCGAAGGTGCCATATACGTCCATCCATGTGTAAAGGGGTAGCTCCCGATGGGATGACACGGGTGTGAGTTTCGGTCTCACACTGGGGACTGAGAGTCCCAGATGCTGATGATGATGCATCTTTGATGGGCGTAGTACCGCGGATATACATTAGAGCTAGTGGATGGCTATGTATTGTTGTGAGGGCCAGGAGGCCTGGTGTTTGTGATGCCTTTGATGTTGTGTATCATGGAAGTGAGCCAGGGGAAAGGAAAAGCCTCCAAGATCCCTGAGCTTACTGAGATTGTATCTCACCCCTGTTGGGGATGTTGTTTTACAGGTGATGCTTCTGGCAGAGATGATAGTTCCTAGGGCGGAAGGCCTCAGTAGGGACAGCCACTGTATAGCTGCTTGGCCAGTATTTTAAGAGCACTGTGACTCATTACTTTTTGTATATGATATTGTTTTGTACCCCTGCGAGAGAAGATATGTGTGTGCATATATTTTGAGTCCTATATGGATTATGATGTTTTGATTTTTCGTATTTTGTACCCTCGTGTGAGGAAGAGATCTGTGAGATTGTGACACTTGGTGCTTCTTCTTTGGTATAGACACAATGAGTGTCTTGATGGTATATATGTATATACATGTGGTTATTCTCCTGATATATCTGTATAGATATTATTGATGTATATGTCGTTATTTATGTTTTTGGATCGGTGAGGCTGGCTATAGTGTATTGGAATTCGTATATTTACTTGAGGTTACGTACCATACATAATGAATCAAGATACATGATTTTGAAATCACTTCCGTGGTTTTTAATTAAATTAGTCACCGTGCAAATCTGATTAAGTAATTGTTAATACACCGGATGCATACAGGGTGTTACAAAAACCATACAAATTATATATTGGACTGGTATTTGGCTGGCTTGATGGTCGAATACTCCTTCCTTAACAAGGTAAAGAGATATCAAGTATTTGACTATTATGAATATATTTGAATGTTCTTCTCAAATTAACTAAAATAAACCTATACCTTTCAATTGGACTAACACCCGGACACATATTCGCCCAACCAAAAATAGTTGAATACACCACACAAAAATAAACTCAATGGTAAAAGGATCATAATCAAGATTAGACGAGTAGTTAAACATAATAATAATAATTAAAGATAAATTACCTAAAATGGTAATCATGTAACAATTATGGATCAAAGGACCATCATAATATGTATAAACATAGATGAAATTTTCGAAATAAAAATTATTGATTCTCATTTATTATTTAACATGAAATCATAACTTAAACATAAGTAATCCACCCCTCAAGAGTAGCTCAACTTATTACTTGAAGAAATTACCTTAGAGTAAAGAAGTTGTGAGCAAAAATTTCCGTTCTTATCTTTTGGCATGTACAAAATACATTACAAATAATTTATAATCAATTAGTCATATTGTACTTATGTTTGACAAAATTATCCAAAATATTAGTTGGAAGATAAGAAATAGTTCCTAGTGGGTAATTATAAGTTGAAAAACTAGTTTGTTAAATATGTAATAAAACTATCTAAAATGTTTGACAAAACTTATAGTTTAAAAAGTATAAAATGACATAAATATAATAAAATCATTTTATTTAAAAAAAATAAGGAAAATGAATAAATAGAGGATAAAAAGTGAAAAAAATATAAAAAATTAAAAGTTAATCTTTTAAAAAAATGTTATTTTAAGTAGCGTTTCAAAAAATATTAAAAATTATTAAAAAGTTATTAAAAAAATTGTTTATCAAATAATTAAATAATTTTTTCAAATAATTAAAAAAACTAGAAATTAACATAAATATCTTACCGAAGATAATCTTTATAAAGTCATAAATTTATAATTTAATACCTGGATAAAAAAATCATAATTTAATATAAAATTTAATATCATACATTAATATAAAAATATAAAACTATTCAGTAAAAAAAATATAAAACTATTGTAGATTTCCTATCTAATTAAAAATGTAATGTTAGTATGAGTCTTTCACTTTTTCTTTTATTTAATTTGATCAATTCAATCTTAAATATCCGTGGCAAAAAAAGGTTAGTAAAGTACAATTTTCGTATATTTGTGACTGTCAACTGCAAAAATAAAATCCTAAAGAACTAGTATTATTTTTTCCAATTGGTCCTTGTTAAAAGACACATCTTCTCGGACTCGTAAGTAAAGTAGTCGAAAACTCGAAATCGAAGCCAGTGAAAAATCGCACACTTATTCTTCGTCTCTATCCCTGCCCTGATTACCGTTTGTTTTTGCAGAAAATGGGAGCTGAAGAAAATGTAAAGCATCTCGAAGACTGCTCTGTTTCCAAGTCAGTGTCTCTTATTCTTTATTTCTGTTTTTGAAGTCATAGTTGTTCCTTTTAATATTTCCCTGAATTCATCATAACTTGATTAACCCATCTCATCTAATTGTTGGATTCATAGAAACCCGGTATCAGATTAAATAGTTGAAGCCTTTGTTGCACACCCCATTAAATAAAGAATTCAAATTTAATTTCAGAATTAGTTAGAAACCTGGAAAATTAATTAAGGGACTCGGTGTAGAAATTAGGGATCCTATTTTGCTTAATGGGTCCATGGTGAAGGGATAGTGTATTTCGATCAGCCAATAAATATGTTCTAACAGTTCTAGCACACTTTGTTTGTTACGCGAAAATTTGTTTCCTTAAAGTCCTGAATTTTTAGTGTTGGACATGGCAATGTCAATAGAAAACTCCTTTGTTTTTTGTTACATAGTTATTAAAAAGGTCACTAATTATGTCTTTTGGTTTAGTTATTCCTCTCACTTTTGGAACAAAAGGCAGTGCAAGTATTTTCCTAAGTACAGATATTGTTAATTTTCCTAAGTGGCTACGTGCCTATATTTTATAGAGTTGTCAAATATTTATTCTTGAAGATAAATGGTTTTGGCAGTTCAGTAAGTATAACTACAATGCAGCAAGCAATGAATGTTTGACAATTATTGAAGGTGTTAGTACACTAGAACACATGGAAATGAGAAAATTGGGTTGGCAATATGCTTCAAATAGAATAAACCCTCCAGTTGATCATCCCAAGGTCCATGATTCACCATATTAATCTGCCAAGAATTTTATTCCACTTTAGTCTTCCAAAAATTTCATCATGTTTTAAATCTTTGAAGGAATAATGTAAAATAAAAATCGCTGGAAAACAAATGTAATGAAGCGTGTAAGTGAAACCTTAGAGGGTTTACTCAGATTACTTTTACTGTATTGCCATTCAGATAGGGGGTTTATTGTATCACCAAATCTGCATACACTTAAGTTATCAGTCACTGTACAAAAAATGTTTCATACCTGATTAATTTAGGGCTAGTTAAAATAATGATGTTCATGGTCATGGTTAATTCTCTGGTGTTGAATGACATCTATCTACTGGCACAGCCAGTGAGAAAATAATTTGGCACCAATGTAAGCATTGATGAAAGGTTCTTGACATGTTGCAATGACACTTTAGTTCCGTCACTTCTTTTCGTCTTTACCCCACTTTGTATATCGTTAGCTGTTGAATCCTTGGCAAGCATACCAAAGTATTGTACAAATAGTATAAAATGGAAAGTCCGAGTATCGTATCCATAGGGACTTGTTTATATTCGGCTATTCGTGCAAATTCAACAACTAGGCAAAGAATAATTTGGTTTTTAAGATAAGATGATTAAAAACAATAAAAATAGAACAAATAAAAGGTGGGCAAACACACAAACAGTTGGTGGGCAAAAGAGCCAAATGCAAATTAAATGAAATGTTGGAGATTTGGCTACACTAAGCTAACAATCTCAGTAATTATAAAGTTTTTATTTATCCAATGTTCACTCTAATGCTATCTTAACATACTATAGTGTTCTAACCATGATCTCTTAAATGAGAGAGCCTAAGTGCTTCACTTAACTCCTAATCCTTTAGCAAGTCAAGCTAAACCACTTGATTCAAGAAAAGTTTATTAAGGCTAACTAATGTTATTTCATGAGGTACCCAAGAAAGATGTTTTTAGATACTTTGGATCAATTTTGCAAAAAGGTGGAGAAATTGATGAGGATGTAAATCATAGAATTAGAGCAGAATGGATGAAATGGCAGAGTGTATCTAAGTTTTTATGTGACCACAAAATTCCCCTTAAGCTAAAAGGAAAATTCTATAAAACAGTTGTAAAACCTACAATGTTATATGGAGCTGAGTGTTGGTCAGCACATAGGCAACATGAGCATAAAATAGGGGTAGCAGAAATGAGAATGTTAAAGTGTATGTGTAGTCATAGTTATCAATCCCGGATAGCAGAGCGGAGCGGCCGCCCTCAAAACTGGGATAACGGGATAGCGGATAGCGGGATGACCGCCATTCTAATGTTTTTATATATGTATTAAAAAATTTATAATATAAATATATAAGCTGAATAAAAACTCTTAAACAAAATATAAAGTAGAATAGTAGATGTCAATAAAAGTTAAAGAAACAATTCTACAAAGTAAGTCTTGAACCCTCTAAAGCCAAATGTAACTAAAGTTCTAGAAATTAAAATTCAAAAAATATATAGACTAAAAAAAAAAAGAAACAGAATTAAAAAGACAAAAAAAAAAGAAATAAAAACGAAAACGAAAAAAGAAAAAAGAAAAAAAAAAAGAAGAAACAGAATTAAAGAAAAGGAAAGTATTAGAGCATGTAAGTGCTGTTAGCTTTTGCTAACAGCACTCCTTTGTAAATAAGCGGTAGTTAGTAATTAGCAAGGCTATAGTTAGTAATTAGTCTTTTATGTACTCTGCACAGCTGTAAGTACAGCTGTAAGTTACTTAGTGATGTTTCATCAAGTTAGTGGTAAGAGGTTATAAATACCTCACGTGTACACCTTTGTAATTAATTTTCATTCTTTGAAAATAAAGAAATGCAGTTACTGTTCATTTCTCTCTCTCTCTTTTGTTCATTTTCTGTAACATGGTATCAAGAGCTCAATTTTTGCACTGATCGTGCATTTTGATCCTTTGCGTTTCTGTTCAAAGCACTTGTTCAAGCTCTCGTTCGCGTTTCTGTCCCTGTTTGGATTGCGCATCCTCTGTTCTAGGTCTGGTTCGTGATTGGTTTCAGATTGGAGTGCGACGGAGAAGGAGAAGAAAGAGCCGCCAGAGAAGAGGAAAGAGACGTCGGAGACTGAGACAACTCCAGACAAGGCCGCCGGAGAAGGAAGAGCCGCTGGCCGGAACAGGTAGAATAGTCGGAGGTTTGCGCGCGCAGGGAAGTGAGGGAACGAAGGTCGCACGAGAAGGATGACGGAATCACGGATGCGTCACCGCTATCGCGTGCGCTCCACTACCCCCCTGTCACGGGCGCAACAGCCGCAACAGTGAAACGCACTGCTACTCTAATCATTATAGCGGCACATGTCTGCTCTGCTCCGCTCCGCCGGGATCGCGGGCGCGACGTCCGCTATTGATAACATAGTGTGTAGTTATACGAAGATGGATAAGATAAGAAATGAAAATATTCAACAAAAGGTAGTTGTAGTACCGGTGAGTGTAAAAGATGAGAGAGCATAAATTAAGGTGGTTTTGGCACGTAATGAGACGACCCCTGAATGCTCCTGTAAGAACAAGAGTTTGTTACCAAGAGTTCGTCACAAAGAGAGATAGAGGTAGACCGAAACTTACCTGGGAAAAGATAATTAAACAAGACCTAATGAAGTGGGATATCGGAAGATGTGTCTTAGGATGGAATGGAGAAAAACTTAGTAGAGAGTTAGACCCGTTATTATCTCTATATTCCAGATGGTCCCTTTTTAATTACTTTCCTCTTCATTTTTCCCCTCCTTCTTTCACCCTTCTTTTCTTTTATCTTATTTTCTTTTCTTTAATCTTATTTTCTTTTATTTTGTCTTATTTCTCCTTTTTCTTGGCCTTTTTTTTTCAACTTCTTCGTATCTATCATTGGGTTTATCTACCACCGACCCCAATTAAAATGGGTTAAAGGTGTTGTTGATGTTGATGTTGAACTAATGTTATTTCATCCTTAGACATAATACCCATTAGATATCACTTTCAAATCTTAGTCAAAAAGCATTTTTCCATGACAGTTTAACTATGAAACATGTTCATATGGTTGATCACTAATAATACTAATAGACATTCCTCCATCCCTAGCTGAGAAATTCATTAGATGCTCTATTCAAAACTCAGCTTTTAAGCATTTTTCTATGACAATAAAAACAAAGAATTGAAGCTAAGGTAATCAAACCATAAAACAAACAATCAAAATTGAAAGAAGTAATAACACAAGAATAAACACTGAATAAATATGAAGATTAACTACAACAGACGCCTCAGAGTTACAAATGGAAGGGAGAAAATGAAGGGAAATGGAGCAAAATGGAAGATGGAGGTAGATGAGAGCTCCAGCCGCCACACACAACCCTAGGTTTATGTCCCCCATTTGGTAAACCCAAGAGAATGTCCTTTTATATCGTGCCCAAGGCCTTTGTCTTCACAAATTTCAAAACACACTTCAGATGTGATTCCACTCGCTGCGTGAGCTTCAACTCGCTGGTTGAATTCTTTGACAATTGAAATTCTGAATGTCTTTTCTTCACTCAGTGGCTTTTACTCGCTGGGCAAGATCTTCTGATGACTTGACACTTCTTCACTCTTGAGCTGTCATATGGTCTTGTTTGCACAATTACTCTCATTGGATGAGCATAGCTTGCTAGACGAGCTTAGCTCGTTAGGCGAGACTTCATGAATGACATCTTCAATTGGTGCTCTAGAACCTTGAAAAAAAAAGTAGAAACTAGAGGAAAAGGATTAAAATTTTATTTACAGCCTAAGATTCTATAAAACTCTATTTTCTAACTAAATTGATGCTAAACTAAAGCAAAAATTCAGGAAAAGTAGATAATTGTTTTGTTATTTGTAATTCAAATGAACGTTTGCACAACAATTATCACCGACTTTATGACTATTTGGTTTTCTTATAAGCAGTTGTGAATTGGGGTAAGGTTGGTGCTCTTCCAAATGGTTTATGTGGTTTATGTAGTCTGGAAATCTGCATGGGGATCCTCATTTTTTAATCTGTATTGTCTTTTCCACAATCCCTTTTGTGAATCTTGGTTGAAATCTTACTGAACATGGAAAATTTGCAGTGCGTTAGGCACTTGGGTATTCTCAGTTGCAGGAGCTTTGCTGGCTATTCCAGTGGGGATAAAGCGCAAATCTCTGGCTCCCCTTGTATTTTTTGGCACCACTGGTACTATGTTGGATATTATTATGGGAATTAGTGCTTGCGAAAGGGAACACGCAGAGCGCCAAATGAAGCTACTTGAAGCACAAAATGCTGTTGCTGAGACTTCTCTGGGTGAAACTGAAATTGATTCATAAACTGCCATCATTAAGTTGTCAGCATTGTCAAATTTTGTTTGGTCATGATTGTAACAAACTGAATGCACTTTTTCTGGTAACCCAAGGTCAAATGTTCTTCTAATTGTTGCTTTTTCATTGGCCTTTATCTGGTTTTTCTTCCAGCAGTGTAGACCAAAGAAGGTGGATATGCAGGATTTCTTTGTTATAATTTATTACTATAAGGATTGCAGGGATGTTTGGTACATTATGTTTCCAATATAATGGTAATTGAAAAACGCCCTTGTTGGGATATAACTACAACACCCAAAAGGATTCTTATTTTTGGAGCAAATTGTATATCGAATAATTGGAGCAGTGTACCCATTTTTATAGGGCAGCTGAACTCTTGTTTTTTTTATCTAATCAGATTTTTACCTTGCTCATGAGGCACTATCACGATTTTGTGCGCTATAATGTAACATTGTATGGACATGCAATTTTTGCCAGACTTTGCATGTTTTTAGATTCGCAGTAATTTCTCACGTTTTCCTTTAAATTCAGGTCAAATCACTCAAAAACGTAGAAGTTATTCTTAACAGCTTGGATGCTCATCTTTTACGTTGATTTATGCTATCAAACATGTTAATGTGTGTTTAGATTACGTTGAATTATTCAAAACTAAGTTTACCGTGTTTTGGATGACGTTAAAAATGCACATATAGTAATATTTTCACATTGCACGTAAACTAATATTTCCACATCTGATCAAATATAAAATGTAGAAGTTACATAGAATAGTTATTTTTATTTGTAGAATCCATGGACACGTTTAACTAAACATGCATGTTGAAATCAAGAGGTCTAGTCTAGTTGATTAAATAAAATGTGTAAATTGTTGTAAATCTCATGATACTTGTCTTCCTATAGATATAAAAAAAATGCATGATGAAATACTAGTTAACCTCAGTTAGGTAAATATTCACATTGTTCTTACCAAATTAGATAGAACTGTAAATATTTCTCCTACATCTTCTTGCATTTTTCCAAAGAGTATCTACAAAAACACTCTAACGCTCAAAGTAAGAGACAGGTATTAAAATTTAGGTTTGAATTCAAATTAGATTACTTAGTGTTCCTTTGAAGGGATCTCTAGGTTCATAGGTATAGTTACATGATATAAGTGTCATTAATGGTAGCAAGATCAATGGATAAAGTTTCTTGCAAGAAGGATGTTCTGCTGAGTATATCACATGTCCCCTAAGCTTTGAAGTAGGCCGGCCAAAACAATCACAGTGCGTTAATGCACCGAATGCCTCTTTGAAAAAATTTCACTGGCCTTGCTTAGATGTGTAGCTCGGGGAGCAGATAATTTTGAAATGCATTGAAAACATTTTTACAGCGTAGGCTTTGTTAAAAAGCTACGCAATAGCTCACACTCTTTTCCTTTTATAAATATAAGGTTTGACATATGAGGGAAAGCATCGAGGAAGAAGCAAAACAAAGCTTCTGAGTAGATGTGACAAAAATAGTGAGGGAAAATTCAAATGTTGAGTAAATCCTGAGTGTAAGAAAAATACATTTGACTGGGTATCAACTTATAGTTATTTGATAGTGTAAAAATATTGTATTTGAATAAGAATGGGTTTTACGAGGTATTGTATTTCTTATGTGTGAGTGAAAAAAAAAATTATAATATTCTTTAATATAGGAAAATATTTTCAGAGTTTGTCCATCTTGGTATTAGAGGATTTTTCACATTAAATATTACTTTTACTATATTGAGAGATCTAATTTAGTTTACACTCACCTTACGCTTGTTGATCCCAACACCCTCAGTCAAATCTACCAAGTCTGAATAGTACACAACTACACATGGCCCCCAAGTTGCCTACTCGACCAAGCATCTCTCATGTTGGCATGCTGAGTTCGAGTAATACACATACACATGTCGTCCAAGCTTTGAAGTAGACAGAAAGAGCTTATAGTACAATAACAACTCTTGAATGAGTATTCTGATCTACTTAGTTAAGCATCTCTTATGTGTGTCTACTAAGTGTACACATGATTGGTCTCACATTGAGTAATTGATTCTAACAAAATTGATTAAGTTGTAACTAATTTTAGGTGACTTTTGATTAAATAAAAAAATTATACTATTGGCTTGCTTTTAACAAAAGGATAAATTACTTTACTACAAAATTAATTTTAACCAAAATAAATTAAACAGAATCAATTTAATTTAAAACAGTTTTGCAAACATTCACCCTAACAAACATACCTATAACATATTTAAGTAGTGTCTTGTTCTTGATTGCTAATCGATGGATTCTCCCGATGGCACTTGCTTGTGTGCATAGCAAGCATTTCCCCCTAAATTGTCATTTTCACATAACTACTGAAGCTATAGTCGTTTTCCTTTTACTTTTATTTCAAAATTCAAAACTTCGAAAGACTTGACTATACTTTTTTATATCTGAAAATATGACTTTTTTTAGTTCATATATAAAAATGTTATCTGGTTTTAATCCTTAAAATTAGAATATAAAAAAAAACATTTGTAAATTATATTATTTATGTTAAATGTAAGAATTCGAACTGAATAAAAAATTTAAACTAATTTTTTTTATAAAAAAAACATGTTTTTATAGATTAAAAACCATATTTGAACTAATTTTGAAAAGAGGGTGCGAGGACTGGGGAGTTCTAGAATTTGCAGTTTGGAAGTTGCGCAAGCAGATATGCAAAGTAGATGACAGGTGAAATCATTTGGTTCCAAAGCAAGGCATAGTTGCAGAAACCAGTTCAAATATTCCATTTTCATTATCTAAGCTGGGATTAACAATGATCTCAAATTTCAGAGGGCCGTTCTTTCCTTGTTTCAGCAACATTTTCAGAAGAATTAACCATACATGGTAAAAGTTGAACTTATCAGGAAGATGTTTTTCCTTGCAATTGCAAGCTCTTACCAACATCTAATGTATTGGCACTCGGAAGTCCTTCCCCAGAAGGTCTTGGATTAATAGCAAGTCTTCCACTGGCATCTTTATCCTTGCATTTCACTACTAGGACGAAGATTTTGGTTCTGCGTTTGTTCTTTATAAGCTGAATATACTTTTCCAGCCTTGATGTTCCCAAACAAGATTTCTGCGGCCCTGTTCTTAACAAGAATTGGCATGTAATCTGATTCGTCCCAGACATATGGCTGCCAAAAATTGCATCAATAAGCGATGTTAAGATTATAATTTTACAAGAATAATCTAAATGTTAAAAATCATATGCATAACAAGACTTATATGTTCCCTCATGTTATCTGATCTCTATAATAATTAATTAATTATGAAACAAATAGTGGCACCAGAGACATTCAAGTATACTTCGAAATTTTAGACACTTTTCATCAATTTGGCTATGGATAGTTTTGTTTCATTTATAAAAGATATGTGGAATTGTGGATTGCTCTTTGACAACAAGAAGCCATCTTTCTACTTTCATATGAATTATGATTATGAATGTATTATTAAATACAGCACATAAATTAATCCTCAAAGCCTAATGAGTGATTGGATAAGATCTTGATGAGGAGAAACACATGAGCAAGATGCATGTACATATATTTACCAAGAAGGGCCTATATATCGAGCGTATAGAGTGAAGGCAGCTTGAAGTTTTCCAACAGAGCAGTGGAACAGCATTTTCCTCAAATCTGATAGAAGGGGAAGAATTACCACTGATCATAATGGAAGGAACAACAAGAAGGCTAAAGTAATTATATAAATAGTACTTTGAATCTAAGGGTGAACCACAGAGCTGGCAGCCAGTGCATAAGAGATCATCCACTAAGTTATTATCCTCAGTTCTGCAAACTCTCTTGCTAATAAAAACCTTCTCTTTCTTGGTATCACCAAGAGTCCTGGCGGTATGTAGTGGAACAATTTCACCAATAGATGCACATACTGTTAAGAACCTGGCCCCTGGCTCACCAATCTCTGCAGCCTGCACAATTCAATTCAAGAACACAGCAAGAAACACCACAAGTACGCTCTCTGTAATCTGAATATTCCTCTTTATTTTGATGAATGTATGAATCAGTATTGATTGCTACGGAATGAAGGCAACCGAGTATATAATGGTTACAAGAGAGACTTCCCCTAAAGCACTCTCAATCAGCCCTGGCTGAGTATTATATTCTCTCTCACCCTTCTCTGGACCACCTTTCTCCTATTTATTTACAATACTTCTAACTAACTCCTAACTGCTAACTGCCTCAGCAACTGCCACGTGTGATTTATTCTTTCTATTATACCTACGAGTAACTAGTTTCCCACTTATATCTAAGTTCCCATCACATACTATAGCCTTGCAGGATGTTGTTAGCTGAGAGACTTCCATAAGTGAAAAGCAGTCCCTAGGCTTTTCCTCTTCAAGCACTGTCCAGTTTCTAGGCAGATGCTCTGTTTGCTGTGTCTATCAAATTCAGTAGATTCATCAGTGTATCTTAACCAATACAGTATGGACTATGGATGAAGCATATTGATAGTTTTTGTAAGTGAAAGTACTAAAGTAGTCAGCTTATCAATGACACCCATTTTTCTTAACGAAATTTAAATCTAAATATGAAATGAACATGATATAATAATCTCGATTACCACTATTTATGTTTGCAAGATAATGGAATTACAATGAAACCGGACAGGCATACAATATTTGTGACATGCTATAAAATAAAACAAGGATTTGCTAGCTTTTAATATCTATCTTGCCTCAGGACAATTGACACAACTAGGGGTATCAAATGGATAGAGTGGATAAATTTTGAATTGAGTTATAATGGATGGATTAAACGTAAGACTGTTGCATTTTCATTATCCCACTTTCCGATGGAACTGAATGTGAAAGAAAGAAAATGTTGGATTGGCATTCAACGGGGTTTTAAACATAAAAACAAACACACTCTGAATCATTAATCATTTATGATCTGTTAAAAATGTATTAGAAAAAATCAATCCATTCATGACACAATAAAAAATCATCCAACTCATCCATAAACCTTTTTTTAGGGATGAATATCCAATTCATCTATTTAAAGTATCTTATATTTTATTTTTTTTAAAAATTTATAAATAATGTTCAATATTTATAGTCTTGTACTCAAACACCAGAGTCCAAAACTCATCCCTCAAAGACCTATGCTGAAAAAATGAACTTTGAACTATTTGACCCAATGAATTAAAAAATATGTTACATGGTTCAATGTCCACCCAATAATAAATGGTGATCCAATCCATTGATTTTTATTTTTATAATGGGATGGATTTGTTGGATTTATACATGAGTCAATTGGATGATTGGTGAATAAATGGCACACTCGTCTAACATAGCACATAGCACACTCATCATTTAAAAGACATGAATTGGACAGACAAGTGCATAGATTTGGATTTTGTACTTATTTTTTTCTCTTTTGAACACACCTATGCTATTTGCTATGTGACTTAGTCTTCTAACAGCAGAAGTCCTAATTTCTTATCCTAAATTTTATGTGATAAATGCAACAGATGATGCCCTCAGCCTAATAAACCAAAGCCATTGGATATTAAGATGTAGTGTCGAATGATACTTCTATGGTTTCATGAGGTACCCTCACACCCTTGTTAGAAATATATAATAGGGGCAACAATTACAGGGCAAAGAGAATACTTGATTGGACTGCAACTTTATGTTGCAAATGGTGGACTGAGACTGTTGCACCCATTTTATGACACTCCTAAGCTTGTCCTCTTTGTTGTTGTCCCAACACAGCAACTTGTTACTAACTCTTCAACAGCTGCATAGAAACAAATTGTAAAAGTCGATACTTTTAAAGCATAGAGTAACCAATTATATCCGCATTCAATAATTCTAGTTTCACATCACATAGTATCTCACATATGCATGGGAGTTTGGAGAGTTCTAGCAGGACTAACTGCAATCAGATGGTAAAAACTGTGCACATGAGAGGTAACACGTGTGTAATGCGCATGTATTATTAATCATTAGCACAAGAAAACACTTATATATGCAAGAGAAAACTTAGGCGCAGTACCTGGGTATTGTTTTACTATCAAGTTAAAATTTCACTTTGATAGCCCATGCAGTAAAAGTTGACAGTAAAGGTTGATGCTAGTTACCATGGTGAAACTCTAATATTGATTATATAATAATATAAGAAACACTTAGAGCATCTCCAATGGTGCAACCATGGTGGAGTTGCTAAACTCACTTTTGATGAGCCCTATAATGCCTCATGAGATTTGAGAGCTTCAACAAGTTTTCTCTATAATGGTATAATCCTTAAAAACTTAAAAAGGGTCCAAAAATGTCTCACAATTCTTGAAAACTGTTAAGTACGGTTGTTTGTATAAGCAACAATTCTGCTACAAGAACCATCACGTCAATTGCTCCAATAGTGAAACTGCATATTATTCTCAAGTTTAAATGCAACTCTCACTAGAGATGCTCTTACTGCACCCAATTTTGTCCTTTAATTGTTTAATCAGCCTTGAAATATGTATTATGTGAGTCAAACTAGTTCTTGAGAATCATCTAGATTCCCTGCACTAGGATTCTTCGCACAATCACGCAGTCAGCAAATTGAAACCATTGAATGAAGATCATTAGATCAGAGTAATATTTCATCTTGATAAAAACAAACTTAAAATACGAATTGAAGATTTGAGTTATACCAGAGAAGATTGGTTTAGCACCCATTGAGAAAAAGATGACAGAAAATCGCTTAAGGTGGTTTGGGCATATGTACAAAGAAGACCACAAGAGACATCAATTAGAAGAGTGAATAACATGATTTCTAGGGTCCGAAAAAAAGGAGAAGGGAAGACCGTAATCCATGTAGCCAACTTCACTTTGTGGGATAAGGCTTTGTGTTGTTATTATTGTTGGAGATTTGAGGCCCAATCTTCATTAACTGTTTGAATTCACTGACTGTTTAAAGTTGTGTTTGAATCTCCATGCAAAACAAAGTTGAACGCCAATTCAAACTATTTTTCTCAGTCACAATCATTCAGTTGCTTTGGAATGCACAAATACATAAAAACAAACTGATAGAGACAGAAGATGGAGACAGGTGTACACTAGGAGGTTCCCTTGAAGGTAAACTGTCAGTTAGTTAGCTGTTAGTTGGTTATCTGTTAGCTGTTAGTGATTATCTGTTAGGATAACTAATAGTTAGTTACAACTAACTGTTAGTTATCAGATTGGAGGGAAAGTATAAATAAGTGTAGGGAGTTTAGGAAAGGGAGGCAGAAAAGGATAGGAGGGTGGTGAACCTCGAATTCACTTTGTATCAGCTGAAGTACTCTCCAGAATTCAATAAAATTCTGTGTTTTCTTCTCTGCTGATATTGTAGCTGTTGTAATTGTTACCTTTTTCAATAAATATTTTCTCTTTCATCTATCTTTCTGGTCCAGTTTCTATAACAAACACACACTGAATGTATGAAAAAATTGATGTTTTTATTACTCATGAATGTAGTAATTAACAACATAATTTAATTTAATTTATTAAAACATGAAAGAAGAGAAGCACAGAAACAGACCCTTGGAGAGAAGCGATTGGTAAGGGTGAACCAAGCATAGCAGCGAAGACCACTGAACGGTTCTGGCCTCAACGGCGTTCCCATACTTCGCAATCTTGAGATCTGCCACGTGTCAAAAATCAAAGTTAGTTAACGCCGTCAACTCATTCAATTGCTAGCTACAAGCTTCGAAGAAACGGATAACGGATTGATTTTACTCTGTAACAAGACGACATCTCCGGCTGATACCGTGGACCCCATTTGCTTCGGCCAAAGAGAGACCACGAAAAACGGCGTCGTGTCGTTGCCGACTTCGATGTCGGTTATGGTTAGGTCGCGTCCGCGTTTCCACGACTTGCACTGGGAATAGAATAACCGAATAATAAGAACAACGAAACGGACGTAATTAACAGAAGAATTAAGTGAGAAACCTGAACGGGGAAGCAACGGTGAACGAAGACGAGAAGCTGAACGAAATCGCCGATGTGGGAAGAGGCAGTGTAGAGGTCCTTCTTCTTCTTCTGGCGCCAACAAATGGTTCGTATTCCGTTAGACTTATAGCCTAAGACAAGACGGATTCTAGGGTGCGAAAGCGAAACTCGTTTCGGTGGACCGTTAGATTTCATTTTCACAGGATATCATGATGCAGTGTTACCATTTCTGTTGGTTAATTTATTAGTTATTTTATTAATTGTTTAGTTGTTATATGCTATTGTCCATTGTGCGTGTGCTTATACAATGAAATAGTCAGCATTCTCGTTTCAGTGAATTTTTGCGTGTGTTAGTGACCTATTACGACAATACAAATACGGGTTTTTTTCCCAATATACACCCCTTTCCATCAAATATTATCTAATATACACTTTTTTTTGAAAAAAATCTCAAAATACACTTATTTTTAGTGAAAGTGGGAATTCTGGGTTTGGAAACCCAACTTCTCACTGTGTCCAGTTTTTTTTTTTTTTAATTTTAAAGCTTGGAAGTCGAGAATTCAGCCCCCGACTTCCGTACGTGACCTTTTTTTAATTTTTTAAATGTTTTTTTTGTAAATTATTATTTTTTGTATTTTTTTAAATTTTTTTTTATGGTTTAATAATTTAAAAAAAGGGAAAAGTGATGAAAAATAAATAGATTAAAAAAAACGCAGACTTGTAAAAAAAATTAAAAATAAAGTGGATATATAATTATCATATATCATTTATATTATATGATAAAATTTAAATAACTAAAACTAACAAAAAAAATATGGAACATACAAAATGACATCATAAATAAAATACATAAAGAATAATATTTTTCGAAAAACAATACTATGAAGGTATGTTAGGACAATTTGTTCTGTTATATCCTTGTTGTCGACAAATTCCACATTTTTTCCTGGTATCCCATTCAATTTCTTCATCCATTTCGGTGGGAATGGGATTTGATACCGGACGACCCTTTGCACTTCTTTTTTTCCTTGGATCAGGACCCCACTGATCTCCTTCATATTCTTGCCACATTGATTCGTGTGGCAGTAAACCAAATGAGTTGTCGTAGATGTTCAATATGTTTTGCAAAGTAAATAGCAGTGGCACATAATTCATGTGATCGACATTGACAGATTTACAGGCAGCCATGACGTGAGAACACGGTAAGTGTTTAGCCTGATATTCACCACAATCACAATTTTGGGATCGTAACATGACCCTAAATCTTCCAGGGGGTCTAGGTGTTTCAAGTAGGGCTTGGGTCTCTGTTACAAGAAATGTGTGATTATGTCTGTCGAATTCATTAACAATGTGCGTATTTGATTCCAGTTGATTTCTATTCATTGCCTCAGACAACTTCAGAATACTGTGAGCCGGAGTTGATCATTGCTTGGGTTTGTCGGCCTCTAATTGTAAAAAGCTTTGCGGTCTTGAAATACGTCTCCTCAACCAAAGATGACACTGGCAAATATCTTGTGCTTTTGAACATGGAATTAACCGACTCAGACAAATTTGTTGTCATATGTCCCCAATGTTTTCCCACATCGAAGCATTGTACCCAATCTTTTTTTTGTAGCCGATCAAGCCATTCAGCTGCACTTGGTTTGTTCACACGGATATCCCCAAGATGCCGCCAGTGCATTTTCTCCGTGTATGTGTACCCTGTAAATATTCAATAAATTTAATACGTAATGAAATATTAAATAAAATATATTTTAGTGGATAAAATATTAAATATTTTCACCAGCTCGCATGAGTGATTTCTTCAGATATTTGCAGTTGGGGTTACCGTGAAGGAAATTTTGTGTAATGTGGCGCAGACAGAAGAAATGAGATGTGTCGCCAACCCATAAGTTAGTCGCGTTGTTGTAGGCACTTATAATCACAGCGTGCCTATCTGAAATGAGAGAAATGTTACTTTGCGGAGTAACATGCCTTCTCAAATTCTTTAGGAAGAATCCCCACGCTGAAGTTGTCTCCCCTTCTACAATGGCGTAGGCAATCGGGAAGATATGGTTAGCACCGTCTTGTGCTGTAGCTATCAATAATGTGCCTGTATACTTCCCGTAAAGTCATGTACCATCTACTTGTACGATGGGTTTGCAATGTGCAAACCCATTAATGCACGGACTGAAAGACCAAAAGACACTTTTAAACATTTTTTTTCCAGGTATAATTTCTCCATCTTCAAACACGGATTCTGTTTGAGCAGCGACAACAGTCCCAGGAATACAAGATTGCAGAGCTCCCAAAAGTTTTGGCAAATTGGCATATGATTGTTCCCAATTTCCATGAATCATCTCCAATGCTCTTTGCTTTGCTAACCATGTCTTTTTGTAGGACGGAGTATAATTCATAAATATAATAACCTAGGTTTAGTAATTAAGAGAAAAAGAAAGAAAAGTTTAAATTTGCTGAATTCCGTCAGAAAAAGCGTTAGCGACGGATTTTGCGACGGAATTAGCGACGGAAATTTGGCCTGTGAATAGTGCCGCGCGATTAGCGTGAGATCCCGCGCCGTTAGCGTGGGAGACGCGCCTAATTGGCGCGATTAGCGTGGATTATGGCGCGGTTAGCGTGGGAATGCTCCAGAAAGTCATTTCTTGCGCATTCTTGGCGCGATTAGCGTGGGGAGTGGCGCTAGTAGCGTGGGGACGCGTTCAGGACCCTATAAAAGGGTCATTTGGACGGATTTCTGGCCCAAAATCCGTTCTTCTTCTTCCTCACGCTTCATTCCGCCATTAACGACCAGAGAAGCTTCATATCTTCTCCATACTTCATCTAAACACTCTTTACCCAACTAGGAAAATGATTAGAACCTCGAGATGAGCTAGATCCTAGTTTTAATCTCTCGAAAAGATAACCAATCGGAGAAATCCCATTCTCTAGGGAACTTTGGGGAAAACTGAGTTTGGAAGGGAAAGAAGGCGATTCAAGGACGCCAAAGCTTGGAGAAGTGATCCTCCAGCATTCCTCGACAGTTTTGAGGTAAGAAACTCGAGTTTCTCCGGTTGATTTATGAATTGGGTTTTTGGGTGAATAGTAACCCACTTGAGCTGGGGCTAGAATTAGCTCTGGGTCCTTTAGAGAGATATGTTTAGAATGACGAGAGGATGAAGGATTAGCTTTCAGTTTGTGATTTGGAGAACTTTGGTTTTGGCTCTAGGTTGGGCATGTGTGACTTGAACTGAGTCACTTGATTTGAGACATGCAAGAGCCATGTTGAGGGGCTTGATGTGCCTGAGAGGCCTTGAGAATGGTATCTTGTGGTTCAGACCGTTCAAGCCCTGAGAAACCCTGAGGTTTTGAATTGAGAGAGCTGAAATGCTCTAGGTGAATGGCTTGGTTTGAGTCTGGAATGACTCTGATGCCATGGATGAACCTGAGATAGACCACTGAGGGTCTATGGGAGGCATGTGTGGGTAAGCCTGATGAACCCTGGAGTAGATGACTCAGGTTGAGGGAAAGAACTGTGGTTCCTTCCCAGAGGCAGTGGATGACTGCTGGATGAGCTTATGCATGAATATATGCTTGTATGGTCTGTGATATGTGCTTGTATGCATGGTTAGGGCTTGACACGGAGATATCAGAGAAGCAGACCATCAGTTGATGCTAAAGCTGAGGGGCACGGCTTGCCAGGTAAGCTCATCGTTCTGTGATGTCTTTCTTTTTCTCTTGTTTGCCACCCAAGTGGGTGATGGGTGCATGCCATGTTTGAATATATATGTATTGTGCATGCTGAGAAAGAAAGGCTGTGATGGCCTGTTATTAATGATGATATGTGTCGTGATAAGCCTAGAAGGCTGGATGAATGATGCTTAGGGTGGAACCCCTGCTGTTCCAGAGATTGTGATACATGATAAACCCTAGGATAGACACTGAGAAAGTGTGAGGGTATTTGACACCTGTGGCTTCAAGTGTGGCCTTGGGCCTGAGATGGAGGAACACTGTGAGGTGTTCCATGGCTTTGATGAGATACAAATCAGAGAATGATCTGTGATGGAATCTATAAGATACTGAGATGGTATCGGGCTAGTTGAGGTTCCCTAGCCAGAGGAAGAGTTTGAGGACTCCCTGGAATAGCTGAGATTCCATGGGAGGTGCCACTGCTCTCCGCCTAAAGACCTAAGGGCGGATTGCCCTGTATGGATGTTCCTCCTTAGGCAGAGATGATGAGAGTCTTGAGTGAGTATTCTCAGGTAATTATGCTGAGATTGATAAAGACCATGGTGGTGGTCTGTGTTGAGGATAAATAGACACTATGATAGTGTCTGAGTTCTGAGATTCTCTGGCCAGTAGAATAGAGTCCTATGGTGGTAGGACAAATGGTATGTGATTGGAAGTCCTGTGGGATTGAGAGCTCCCTGATGTGGATTGTCTCTCACAGGCATTGGATTGTAGATCCTGAGGGATTGAGAGCTCCCGGAGTGGATAGTCTCTCTCAGGTATCTGAGCAGGAAGTCCTGAGAGATTGAGAGCTCCCGTTGAGGATTGTCTCTTTCAGGCAGCTGATGGATAGTCCTGGGGGATTGAGAGCTCCCGGTGTGGATTGTCTCTCCCAGGTAGTGGAAAGTCCTGTGGGACGGTGCTCCCGTTGTGGATGACTCCCCAGGCAGTTGAGATGGAAGTCCTGATGGATGGTGCTCCCTGTGTGGATTGACTCCTCAGGCATGTGTTGTGAAGACCTGAGTTGAGAGATTCCTCAGGCAGTGTATGTGAAGTCCTGAGTTGAGAGAGTCCTCAGGCATTATGTGTAAAGTCCTGAGTGGAGAGATTCCTCAAGCAGTGTGTATGAAGTCCTGAGTGGTGAACTCAGGCCATGCTTTATATATATATAGCATTGGAGGCGGTGCCTCTCTGGTATATACAGTGTCCAGTGATTGACACTGATGATTAGGTATCTCTGTGAGATCTCTGTCAGACGATTATGAGAGCCGATATGAGATATTGAAGCCATGATTCTGGCTTGGCTCTGTTAGATGGTTTGAGATGGCGGTGAGAGCCAGGATGAGGTGTGATACCTCTGATACTGAGAGTACCTGGTTACGTTACCCTGTAGTGGGATATGAGAGCTAGGATGATTTCCTAAGCTCGTTTCTACTTTGGTTTTATGTGTATGCTTTGCGGTGGACCAGGGTAAGGGAAGATCTCCCAGAACCCTGAGTTTACTGAGACGTTTGTCTCACCCCGTTGTGGGTTGTGGTTTTCAGGTGTTTCCAGAGGAGAGGAGATACCTCTGGGCAGGAGGCCGTAGCTGAGAGTGCTGGACCTAGTCATGGGCTGCAGATGAAGACTAGGAGAGTCTTTATTTTATCTCTGTCTTGTATTAAAAAGGATAGGGTGTGAGTGTACACCCGTTTTACTGTACATATAATGATGTATGACCAGTTGTGGTCTTGTTTTGAGTTTGTTTATATCTGCCTCGGTAGTGGTGGTTAGGTATGTTTTATTTAGATCAACAGGGGCTTGTTTATGATGCTAAGCGTTGTGTTTTATTTCCATACATGATGTAATCAAGAAATATGGTTTCGATATGCTTCCGCTATGTTTTTATATAAAGTTTTAAGCGCTAATCTGATATTATGAATGTTAATACACCGGGTGCACACGGGGTGTTACAATA
The DNA here is from genome assembly GCA_013407115.1 of Glycine latifolia. NCBI lineage: Eukaryota > Viridiplantae > Streptophyta > Magnoliopsida > Fabales > Fabaceae > Glycine > Glycine latifolia. Next base: position 13,575,852 of record CM023942.1, read on the forward strand.
AACGTTTTGATCTCGGCAATCAACGTTTTGATGGAGACTGTTGGGTTTGTTTTGACAATGGGTTGGATTATTTGCGCTATGACGTGTTTGTCAAGTTGCCTATGATCTTGTGTGAGCATTGGTGCGACACAAGTGTGTTGACCTCTGATACTTTTGATAATCCATTTGTTACGCTTCTTTGAATTGGATGGGCCTAAGCTCCACGTACAGCCATTCTCATGTGATTTACACACGAGGTTTAGCCTTCTCTGATCAGAATATATTATTTTGCAGTCAAAATGATTTCTGACATTGTATTCTTTGACTGCTCGAATACATTGTGCTTTTTCATCGAAGGTCATGCCAATCTCGAGTGCACCAGTTGGTGGTTGCACACGGTCTTGTTGTTGAACGAAATGGTGATGATCAATGTATTGTGGTTGGTGGTCGAGGTTCAACTCCGCTGGACACCTTGGTTGGTGATATTGCAAGGGAGGTGACGTTGGTATGGCAAAACCCTCGCCATCGCTTTGATCATTGTTGTGATCAAACAACTCTTGATCCTCATGCTCACTAAAATCGTCCATGTTTTCTTCATGAAATCATATGATGGGATCTTCATTAGTGATGGGATCTTCATTTGGGTTTGATGTTTGTGTTTGTGGTTGTTGTGATGGGGGTGATGGATGATAGTATTGTTGGTGAAAGGAGGTTTGTTGGGCATCAGAAAAAGAATCATTTTGGGATAGTAGTTGTGTGTATGAAGTGTAAACGTCAAAGACGCCTTGTGTTTCAAGGTCTGTGTATGAAGGTGGTTGTGGTTGTGGTTGAGAAATACGCTCAGTAACATCATACAGTTGGGCAAAACCCAATTGTGGATTATGGACAAGTGTTTCCACGGCGCCTCTAAGATCATCATTGTCGTGTAATTGTGCTAAAATATAACGTGTTTCGGCAGGATACAATGAAACAGGGACACGATATAACAACTGAACAACTATTTTAGTTGCTCAAGTAGCGAGACGTTCGATAATTTTTCGAATAAGTTGTGTTAACGTAATAGACCTACTTACGTATAGAAATATTGGGCAATGTTTAAGTGGTCTTCAATTTTTGTTCATAGTTTTCACGTCTAACAACCCAAAATAATATATATCGTCTAACAGTTTCATCAATAACGCCCTCAAAAAATGGCCAAAAAACCAAAAAAACATGTTTTCGACCCTTAAAACAATGTTTAAGTGGTCATGTTAGGCATTTTTTAAAAAATTTCTCCAACACAACAAAAAAATGTATTCCAATTTTTGTTCATAGTTTTCACGTCTAACAATAAAAAAAAAATATATCGTCTAACAGTTTCATCAACAACGCCCTCAAAAAATGGCCAAAAAACCAAAAAAA
>CM023942.1:13577331-13634397 GCA_013407115.1 Glycine latifolia
TTTTCGACCCTTAAAACAATGTTTAAGTGGTCATGTTAGGCATTTTTAAAAAAATTTCTCCAAGACATTAAAAAAATGTATTCCAATTTTTTTTCATAGTTTTCACGTCTAACAACCCAAAAAAAAATATATCGTCTAACAGTTTCATCAACAACGCCCTCAAAAAATGGTAAAAAAAACAAAAAAAAACATGTTTTCGACCCTTAAAACAATGTTTAAGTGGTCATGTTAGGCACTATATCGATAAAAGCAAAAGTTGAAATAATGACATGTCTCAGTTAACATTGGTTACCTGACTAACCTATTCCAAATAATGGACAACTGGCAATATAGACAACTGCCAATTTAAATTCAATGTGTGACATCAATAATGATCCAAAATCACAGTCTAAAATGACAACACTATGCACTTTATCATAAAAGTAAAAGTTGGAATAATGACATGTCTCAATTAACATTGGATACCTGACTAACCTATTACAAATAATGGACAACTGGCAATATAGACAACTGTCAATTTAAATTCAATGTGTGACATCAATAATGGACTGGTACACTACGTACAAGGCTAAAATCACAGTCTAAAATGACAATACTATGCACTTTATCGATAAAAGCAAAAGTTGGAATAATGACATGTCTCAATCAACATTGGATACCTGACAAACCTATTCCAAATACACAATTCTAACCTTATCATAATTCATTAACATCAACGTGACAATTATTCAGTTGTCTATAAATAAACAAAACTCCCTCAATACAGCCACACACTTCGACACAATATACCCTCCGAAACAAAATTCAATCTTCATATTATGGCATTCTTGGGAGAAACAAGCACTCAAACCATTGCTAACTCGATATTAGCATTCATTTTTCCAAATGGATCAATCATACACAGCAAAACTAGTGTTTATTTTCAATGTCCTACAATACCAATGCAAGTTCCTACTGAGTGTTCTTTCCAAACACTAAAGAGTAGAATGCACAACACCCTTCAGCTAACCAATGACCAATCTGTGCATGAAATCTACTATCGACAACCATCCATCGATGCAGGTCAACAATATTTTTTTCATTCTCTGCAACTGAAAAATGATGATGATGTTTGCACAATGTTAATGTGCCATGAAAAACACTCGTGTGTTGGTCCTATAGAATTATTATGCATCATCGGCAGAACACCTGATGGTATATTGAACCTACTTCGATCCACCATCACTCATACTCATGATGCAATGTTGTATTACAACGGCAAGTGAAAGATACCACGACAAGGCAATTTTTTTGGTTACTCCTTTACTGGAACAAATCCAATAAGATTTCAAATTCCTTCCCGATGCAACATCGAAACACTCAAGGATATAATCAAGCAAGTTGCGCCCCTAGGGGTTCCTCCTTATGGAATTCACGAATCACAGGTGGTCAGACAATTGTTCTTCCGACAACCAGGCCATTCAAAATATTCAGAAAAAATCATCGAATATGAAATAATACAACTGAAAAACGATGAAGACGTATTAAAGGTGTTAGCAGAATCCAATCACTGGAAGCATTTCTGTTCAATAGAAATTTTAGCTATTTTTAACAAACCAATAATCCAACTACAGGCAGAAGACATGTCTGCTGCACAACATCTGTCAAATTATGATTAGTTTCCTCATTTTCATATTTCAATTATTATTGTTAGTACGTTTCATTATTTTCATTTTTTAATATTAGTTTGTTGTGTTTGTCTCTTTAATTACTATTGTTTGTACTTGCTGTTATTCTATTATGTTTCCATTATTATATTTATCTATCTAATTATTGTTATTTTTTTGTTTTAATGTTTTAACTTAGATATGATAATTATATATTCACTTTATTTTTAATCAATTTTATCTTTTTTTATTTATTTAACCATTATATATCCACTTTATTTTTAAAGATTTTTATTTTTCTATCACTTTTCCCTTTATTTTATTTATTTTAACATTAATAATTAATAATTTTAAACCAAAAAAAATTAAATAAGTTCATTTTTTAAATAAGTCCTTTTTTTTGTTATTTTTGGTTGTTTAAATTTTATCATATAATATAAATGATATATGATAATTATATATTCACTTTATTTTTAATTTTTTTTACAAGTCTGCGTTTTTTTTAATCTATTTATTTTTCATCACTTTTCCCTTTTTTTAAATTATTAAACCATAAAAAAATTTAAAAAAATACAAAAAAATAATAATTTACAAAAAAAAACATTTAAAAAATTAAAAAAAGGTCACATACGGAAGTTGAGGGCTGAATTCCCGACTTCCAAGCTTTAAAAATTTTTTTTTTTAAAAAAACAAAAAAAAAAATTGGGCACAGTGAGAAGTCAGGTTTTCAAACCCAGACTTCCCACTTTCACTAAAAATAGGTGTATTTTGGGATTTTTTTTCAAAAAGTTGTGTATATTGGGTAATATTTGATGGAAAGGGGTGTATATTGGGAAAAAAAAACCTACAAATAGGTGAGCTAGCCTTGAAATGAATTTTTGCGTGTATTAGTCAATAATATTGTTCTTTGTTTCATTTATAACCATAATTTATTCTTATTCTTTGTTTACACGTCCTTTTTTTTTTCTCCTTTTTATGTTATTATTTGTCATATCTATAACTTTTTTTAATCTCTTAATTTTACTCGTAGGTTTGTATTCTTTATTTTTGATAAGTACCATAGGTTTATTTTCTTAATTACTCATTTTCTTTTATTTTTGTCCCCATAATTTAATTGGCATTTATACACTTATATTTAGTTGGAAAAATGGAATAGGTTATGTTAAGATACTATACGAATCTAATCTATTTTTTAAATTTATTATTTGAATTTAATTTATTTTGTAATGTCTTTTTTTTTAAGATATAACTTTACCTTTTTAAAAGTATGTTCTACCTTATTTAAAATCTAACTTTATATTAAATTTTTTAAATAAGTAATAAACTTATTTTTAAATAAATTAACAAATACTCTGAAGCATTATATATTTCTAAGTTGTAGTAATTTGTCACTCTTAATTAATTAGTTAAGTGTTTGAATCTTGACTGAAGATATAAAATAAGTCATGTTAGAAGAAAAATATTCACATTGTCATATCTATGAGCGGATATATGGACTAGTTCAACTCATTTAAGATATACAACGAAACCTATATTTTAGATGGACTACATAAATTCTATTTGCAAAATAAATAAACTTTTTTTAAGATTTGTATTTGGCCTGCAAAAGTCTATAGACCCAAATATTAATCTATATTTTTTAATATTTTTTTATATCTCTTAGTATCAACATTATATAATACACGACATAATAACAAGAAAAACATATAACTTATATTTTTTTAATTTTATGAAATTTTACTTATATTTATAATTTACTTTAATGTTTTCACATTATATTCATGTGTAAGTATCTTGATGCAAACATACACAATAATATTCAAATTTTAAAATTATTTATTGTTGTAAAAATTTAAAAATATATTTGTTTAACTTTGATTATAAAATTTAAATATTGAATAAAATAATTTTTAATGTTTGTTAATTTATTTGTTATGTTCAATTTGGTTTCTCTATTTTTAATAGGTTCAATTAGGTCTCTCAGTTTTGAAGATAAATTAAATTTGGTTTCTATAAAGGATGCATAATTGTTCCAATTTAATGCATCGATTATTTTTTAATCTTAATTATTTAATATGATTTTTTGTAGAAAAATGATTCAATATGATTTAATGGTGTAAATTTTGATTCATAATTTCTCATAATTAAGAGGAATCATTTTAAATTTTTTAGTATAGTTTTTTTAATACGAAGTGGCTAAACACCGAAACTAAAAGTCACGCAATCGACTAATTATAATGTGTAAGTGTCTTAATGTAAACATAATTAAAACCATTTGAATCATGACGTTAACTCTGATTTTCTTCTTCTCATACACTACGAGACTCGTTAATATTTGAATAATGTCTTCAAACCTATTATGTTAATTTTTTAACATTATTATATTAGCTATTAGTAAAATAGACAAATTTAACAACAATTAATAGAGAAAATAATAGCGAATTAAATTAACATCCATTATGAAAATAAACAATTAACAATAGAAGTTCTAATTCAATAAAAATAATATAATTGTAGTATTTTTAATAATAACAAAAAAAATTCATCACATGATCTGTTTCCATAAAATCACATCAACAATTTGTGCGTTGTTACCATTTGTATTAATGATGATGGAATTACTACTATGATGTTAAGAAGTATTATAGAATACTCGAAATTTAAATAAAAAAAAAAGACACTATCAATCCATTATGTTTTTGTAACTCCTTAATTAATTTCCTCGAATATTACCTCTATTTGTTAAGTTGACAATTTGAGATGGTATCACTCTTCTGTCCTTTTTTTTTCTCTCTTCCATCTTTTATTTTGTAACAATAATTTCAAATTGTTAATTTATATTTTACTATTTATCTTATCAACAATTAACATTTCAAATATGATATGATAAGAAAAGTATAAAATTAACTCATCTTTATGACAAATATAAAGATGAATTAATATTTTATTTTTTAGTATTTATTGTGTTAATGTCTACTCAAACTAGATTACACACTATCTCTTAAAGTTTGACATCTACCTACCAATACTTTTATTTAACTGAAAATATTAATTCCTCTTTATATTTGTCATGAAGATGAGTTACTATTTTATACTTTTCTTATCATCTCATATTTTATCCATCACATAAATTTTTGTTTACCTTACCATTGTTATTGTCTTTGTAAGGGAAAAAGATATTAACAAACAATCTTTTTAACTTTTCAATTTAATTGTCATCACAATAATTATGAAGAAGATGAGATAAGTCACTACTAGAAAATGTGCATTTTACGACAGCCATTTAAAGTCGGTTGTCACGGAACCGTTGTAGAAATGAGAGCGGTGACAATTTTGTAATTAAATGAACATTTCAAAGACGGTTGTTAGCACAACCCGTCTTTGTATTGGCTAAACTACGACAGTTATAAGTGAGTGGTGCAAACTTTGTCTAAGTGATCACCTACAAAGCAATAACTATATGTCCATTGTAATATCTTATTAGTAAATGGAATTTGAAGATACTTAATGACATAAACATTACATTTTTTAGTTATCTATAATCTTAGTTTATTCAATAATGTATAAGTTTTTCATTTTGTATTTTGTTTTAATTTTGAAATTTGGTTTATACATATTGTGAATTAACTACGACCAAATCATCTTTAATTGTTATGCAATTTTGAAAATATATACTACTTTAAATTTAATTCAATATATATCAATATATGTCTCTCTTTCTATTATTTTTTTATATCTTTAGTCATTGTAATAATTCAAACAAATCCTTATAAAATGTTGAGAACAAGAATACCTTTTTTTTTTGTTGTTAACAATCCACTCATGATTGTTGCATTTATTTAAAAAAAATATTTTATTTAGAAAAAAGTTAATTTAAATTATCTTATTATCTCATGGATATATTGGCAAGTTAAACATGTTATATTATTACGTTCATTAATTAAGATAATCAAATTTAATTAAAGAATTAATTATATATATTTTTATGCATTTGATGATGAATTAAAAGATATATAAAATATTAAAAATAAGATATATAAAATAAATTTTTTCTCAAAAATATTTTAAAATCTATAATTATATGTGATAATAAATAGGAACTAAAAAAGGTCGTAACTATTTTTTACTTTAGAAGAAGTAAATAATATAATTAATATTAATAATTTTTTATTAAAATAATATAAATATATTAAATTAATTAACGTAATAAAACAACGCTGTGTTTGTCGGTAAATTATAAATGAAATATGGTTGTAATGTCCCCTTTCCCTTTCATCTGACCTCCTCTATGAAAAACGTCGGAGGTTATTTCAATTGGCCGTTTTGCAGTTTTGTTACAAATCCAACATGTGGGCATGCTATTTGTACTGTTGTCGTAGGTAAAGTTTTGGAATTTCAGATTTTTTCTGTTGTTCACTTACCTTGTTTGACATCTGGTTAGTCCTGTTATTCATAGATACCTCTGATTAGATCGGGTTTGACAAAAACAATTGCCGCATATCTATGCTATGAACATTAAACGGTCTTATAATTTCTGTTTCACAGTCATTACCATCAAAGGTTGATGGCTCCGTGCCATCAGACACCTTCGACATATTTACAGTTCGACAACAACCTGCGACACAAATCCACCCAAGATTGATCCCTCGACACTGTTAAATGTTGTTCAAACTTCTATTAAACAACCAGTTTCACCTTCAAAAAAATAATACACAACAAGAAGAGTACTCGAGCAAGGCTACCTTCTCAAAAATGGCGTTTCGTTGCTCCGGTATGAGTCATCGAAAAAGGAAGGCAAAACTATTGAACAAGACGGGACACACACACGACTGAGTCAAAACACAAACTTCAACTAACAGGAACCACCAAAGTGCACACTATAATGAACACCTGGACTTGAGTTAGAAATTTTTTAAAACAAATATTCCACCTTTAACATTTTTCCATCCGGTTCTGTGGTTCCTAATCGTCTCAGATCAGAGGAAACTAAATTAGGGTAACTCACCTATTTGTATATTGAGATTGATCTCTCTACGGGTATTAAAAAAAGCCAAAATATTAGTAGGTAAAACACTGTACATAATCAGTTACAAGTTTTGGCGACACCACGACAACCACCGTTAGTTTGTCAGATCTAGAAACCGCAAACAACCCACATTTTATTAAATCTGGAAAAAAAACACAATCCTTGTGTTGGTCCATTTGTATTTTGGTTTGTTTTTAGTTTTTATGGTATAATTTTTTATGCAAAAATGACGTGGTTTTTTATTGAAAATGATTTTAAAGAGGTTGGAGAGGGAAGGGTTGTGGTGTAGGAATGCTGTCGTGGTGGGACTGTGCAACGGAGAAAGGAAAGTGCAGAAAAGGAAGAGAGAGAAACATAAATAGAAGAAGATGTTTTTCTATTTTGCAGTGATGCTTTTCTATTTTGCAGTGAGAGAAACGAGAATGTTGACTATTTCACTGTATAAGCATACGCACAATGGGCAATAGCGTAATAACAACTAAACAATTAATAAAATAACTAATAAATTAACCAACATGTAAAAATGAAATCTAACGGTCCACATCCGTTTCGTAAGTTACGAAACCAGTTTCGCTTTCGCACCCTAGAATCCGTCCTAAAAACTTTGGTGCTGCAATTCTCACCACACCACTTACCAAGTAAAGGAAAAATAATTAGGTGGTGTTGTTTGTTTTTTTTTCTTTAACATTAGGAGGATTTTTTTTAAAAAAATTACTAAATGAAATTATGTTTTGAATTAATTCTCATTTTAAGGATAAATTGTAAAAGTAGGTATGATTTTACAAAAAAATTATAAATTTTTACATGACTTGTCACATCTTTTAAAACTAAAGTCGTATAAAAATATAGGACTTCTTTGCAAAATCATAACTACTTTTATGATTTTAATTCAAAAAATATTCATACTTGGTAATTTTGAAAAAGATTACCTCAAATGATAGAAAAACAAAAAATAATTATTTGGGTATTTTGTGTAACAATTCAATAGTCTCAAATTAGAGAAGTTTGCTAGGTAGAAATGAAAAAATTATTAAAAAACGTATTTTTACTTATTCTAATAATAAAAATTTGTCAACAACAATTGATTTAATTGGTGAAAACAAACTCATTCACACGGATGTAGATTCAAATTTTGTTATCAATGTGAGAATTTTATTGGTAAGTGATTTGTAAGATTATGTTCAAAAAATTAGCTAAAAATTAATAATTGAAAGTTAAAAGGGCTAACTTATTAAATTAGAAATATTCGATAAAATTGATTGTGAAAGTAGTTGAAAAGTATAAATAATATAAATAAATATATTTATATTCTACTATTTTATGTTATAATTTTTCATGTTCAGTATTCTACTATTAACCATATTTATTTCTTAAAATATTTTTAATCAAATTTAAAATAATATAAAAAATATACTTAAGTAGACATTATAATTTTATTATGTTAATTAGTATAATTATTAAAATAAATCATCTAATATAAAATTATTCAAAAAAATAATAGGCAAAATATAATTTTAAAATAATAAATTAAATATTATAAATGATATAATGGTTAAAATAAATATTATAACATAAAAAATATAATATAATAACAAAAAAAATAAACCTAACATCTATCATTATTAATATCTTGATTTTATAGCACTAAATCAATAAAATAAATAATATAATCATTAAATTAAAAATATAATATAAAAATAAAATAATCAACCCTTATGTTTCTTTTTTATTATTTTTCTTTTTTTACTCGTTCATATCAGAAAATTTTACAATCAAAATATTATAAAGAGAACCTATCAAAGCATTATATAGGAAGTAGAAAAATACTATTGTCTGAAGAAAGTAAATTAGTGTGCATGTTGTGAAACAAAATTATGAGATCTATACCTTGGAGGAAGAAAGGAAATGCAAACATATGAATATATCAATAAATAAATAAAAGAAAAATAATGCAACCCAAATTTATTTAATAAAGATAAGTAGAAAATTTGATAAATACATTAAAATAAAATAAAAAGAAAATTTAAAAAATTTAAAAAACTTGTTTATCAAATAACCGAAAGATAGTTATTAAATCGTTAGCGCCGCATAAAAACATTCCTCCTAGAGTAGCTGTTAATATGAATAACAGAAACTCTGTTATAGCTATTTCTAGCCATTTCTGTACATTCAATGTACTCTACGGATGGAGGAATACATAGAGTTGAAGATAGTAAAATAAGAAATTGAAAGATTTCGTTGAAAACTTTTCAGCTAATAAAAAAAGTTAGAAATTAATTGATGGTATAAGTCTTAAGACATGTCCTAACGAGTTTTGCATATTCAACTTATCTAAACTTTTTGACAAAAAAAATCATTTTACTTTTAGGTTATTTAAAAAAATAGCATTTATCTTCTTTAAATATGTGAAAAAAGTATATCATAAAAAAATATTTTAATTTAAGAATATTACTAAAGACAACACAAATATGTTCATTAAGTAACTTGGTTGTTTGTAATTTTTTTAAATCTTGCTTATTATTTATTTATTTATTGAGTTTCCGTGAAAATTTTATAGTAGATAAAATTTTTAAAATAATTATTATAACAATTGACAAATTTATATATATTAACTTTTTATAAGATGACAGTATAGAAAAAATTTAATTTGATTGGTATAACCTAAAAGTGTAAAAAAATTACATTATCAATCAATTACAAAAAATACACACATCTTTAAAATGTTTAAGTTTATCTTGACTACTTTAAAATTCACACACATCAAAAGTTATACTAATTTGTTGATGGTGTAATACACTGCCTTAATAAAAAATAATACTATACACATACAATGTATAACAATTAAACTCGTTTTTACGTTATTGTACAGACCATCCATTATTATTTATATTTTCTTAATATAACTTAAATAAATACTTATTCTGTGATACACGAGTATTTTACATTTTAGTCTAAATTTCGACTCATTTTTTGATAAATTTTAATACCGATAAAAACATAAAAAAGAAATACATATAATATATTATATCTGTAACAATTTCAGTTCTATTGCTTTTTTTAAATGTTTTATTAGAGAAATTGGAAATGTATGAAAAACATGATTACGAGAAATATTTTCATTAATTAAAATATTTTTTAAAATAATGTCAAATACATGACAATATAATTGAAACAACATTTAATTATAACATTAAGTTAAATCATTCCATTTATTTCTTTAATGCAAAATACATGACAGTATAATGAAAACAACATTTTATAGCATGTATCCTTGGAAATACTAAGTCATGATTAGTGAATCTTACACTAGATCTTTTATAAGCACCACCACCCTCCTCTTCCACGACCATGAAGTGAAATTTTTGCCAAAACTAAAATGGAAAATGATGAAATTTAAGAGTAAAGCATGAACCTAATCAATGTTTCGAGAACATTACCATTGGACTTGAAACCACTTATATCTTTTAGAGTCCCATAAAGCATATAAAAGTCAAAGAATTTAACCCCAAATGAAACACGAATATCAGACAGGATCAACAATGAAAACAAACTACAGCAACGGTATAAGACAAAAGATTATTCCATTTCAAAGTTTATCAAAGTCAGAAAGTAACATACAAAAATGTTTCAGAAACCAAATTACTAGTACAAGTGGCCACCCAATATCAAAAAATTTATCGGGCTGCAGTCAAACCAAAATAGAAACGAAGTATGAATTGGCCTCAGCCTCTCAGAGAGAACCAAATACGTGCACATAATAAGTAGATGGAACGGGCCAACAAAAACAAGCGCCAATTCCAGTAAGAAGGTTCTGTTAGAAACAGGCAGTGAGGCCAAATCTATAACAGAACCTCCTGCCTTTTTTTTTTTATCTACACACCTACTCCCAAATCTCAGTTTTAAACAGGTTGATAGAACATTAACAAATTTAGGCAATGTAATTTTCCCACCTACGTCGAACTATACACTATTCCACAATGGAGCCGAGTGCATTCCATTAAAAGAAATCAACAGATTCATCACATAAAAATCTTATGGTTGCAAACTGGATCCACCACCTCAAAACTACCAACTCACCCAATATAGGAGGTCATGTACAGCCTCACACCAATATCAAGGGGCCCATCATCACCACCAACAGCATGAAGTGCTACTGGAATTGTTGAAAGAAGACGTACTGTGAGTGGGAAAAATGCAGGGTCTATTACAGTTTCCAATGCGTCTGATCTTGAAATGGGCTCCCTGTCCATTGCAGATATACTATCATCCACTTTCATTACTCCACTTGGGTTAGAATTATCCGAGGTAAAATCCAGGTTATATGGACAAGTAAGCAATGCAACTTCTTCAAATGCCCTCCACTTGTTAGGGCAGCCCCTCCTATATGCACACTTATTAGTAGACATGCTAAGCACCAAAGTGGATGTTGTCTCAAGCCACTCCACAGTCAAACCTTCAACTTCATCATAATATATGCGTCGCTCAATCTGAATATGAACAGTGTACATAAGAATGGCATGAAGCAACACCAATGACACCAACAACAAAGCCTTTTTCTATTAGGTTCAGTTATATTATATACATGGATCAAACGATGCCATAATGTTCTATTATGAATTATGTGATGTCATATTAATCAACAACACCCAACCTCTTAAAATGATAAATTTCCGAAACATGTTATTGTGGACTATCAAAAAAAATGGTTATCTTTGACAATCAGCAATAGAAAATGCAGAGATCATATAAGCCATTTTCTTATTCTGGTGACTTGCATAAGCTATTCCACATAAAAGATGACAAAAAGCATATTTATTGAAGAGACACTTTGACACCTATACTCTATGCAAATTAGAACTGCATACGCTCAGAAGTTACTTACAGCTAGCTTTTGAATATAAATTGACATGAATCTTGGGCCTAGTCCCAGTATTCTTGCTTCTGACAATGAAACCTGCACAATTGATGAAACACTTTTAAGTGCAAAGGAATATATATGAGAACCAAACCTAGGCTTGAAACACAAGAATAACAAAAATCCTTCCAACCAGCTATGAAAAGTTGCAAAAATGACAGAAGTGACTTTCATTCACCAAGACTTAAGAGAATGATTTAGAAAAGCTATACCTCCTTTTTCTTCAGGAGAAACCATATGGAAAGTCTATCACAGGCATCCTTAACGTTTCTACTAGCTAGCTTTCTCCCATTGCAATAAGCAGCAATATCTGCAAGTGTTTCGGCACATGGAACACTATGCTTCAGAGCTGCAGCTGACAATGCTTCCCTACCTTCCATGGATTCTGCAGCACTTTTATCAAAATTCATGCCTGTGAAACATCTTTTTTGCACTTTTACTTCCTTGTAACCCTGCAAAGCCTTCTGATGCTTCATATAAAATTCCTCAGCCTCTATAGTAGCAAGTAGTGTCCGGTGAACAATAATATCTGGATACCGACGCAGAGGTGATGTGAAATGAGTGTAAAATGGGACAGCCAAAGCATAATGACCCCATTCATTTTCACTGTCCTTTAAATCTCCACTACAGAAGTAAGATGCCAATTGCATTGGCCTTGTAGCATAAGAAATAAGTATATTGTAAAGCACAGGATCACCCTTGAGGTTTTCCCTGATCTGCTCTAACGACCAATGTAACTGACCAGATGAAGACGTGTTCAATTCTAAACCATGTTTCTGACAAAATGCCATGAAGTCTCTCAGCTTCCGCATATTAGGTTCAGGATGCCTCCTCAACAATGCACCATCCGGATAAGCTCTACATATGACTTCAGCTGCAATTCTATTGGCCAAAAGCATATATTCCTCAACAAGAAAATTTGATTCATTCCTTTCAGAAAGCCTACTATCGTAAGGAACTCCATTTTCATCAAACAAGATAACAACTTTGGGGTTTTCAAGCCGTAGAGCCCCATCAGTAAACCTCTTCTGTTTCAAGACATTTGAAATTTCATAAAGACTCTTCAAAGACTTAATAACATCAGGCCATTCAAAATGGCCATACACTCTAGGATAGCCATCTTCAATGAAATTTGAACCCTCAAAATCAAAAGCCTTGTCAATGATGTCCTGAGCATGTTCATATGAAAGCTTACAACAAGAGTGTATGACAGTACGACCAATCCAACGGTCTACAACATCTCCTGCAAGATTTATATCCAGGAGCATGGAAACTGCAAGCCGGTCCACTCCAGGACTAAGTGAACCAATATTCTCTGACAATAATGCAGGCAGCATAGGTAACTTCCTTTGCAACATATAGACACTTGTCGACCTAAACTGAGCCTCACTATCCAAGGCTGTGTCAGGTAAAACAAAATATGATACATCAGCAATGTGGACACCTACTCTATAATTTCCATTAGGTAACTTCTCAATTGACAGTGCATCATCCAGATCAGTGGCAGTTGAAGGATCGATAGTAAATATGCACAAATTTCTCAGATCTATTCTACTTTGAATTTCCTTCAGTGGAATCTCCCAAGGAATACATGGCAGACAGGACAGAGCTTCAGGTGGAAATTCAGACAAACAGATAGCATTCTGAAATAAAATTGCATCTAACTGGGTCTGAACTTCACCACCTCGTCCAAAAACACGCAAAATGTGAGCCTCGGGAAAAGGACTTTCTTCAACCCAATCATCAATTTGTGCAGCTACCAGATCCATTTCGATTGTCACATCACCACTTTTCATTCTTTTCTTAATGCACTTTGGTAACTTTCTAACAAGAAGCATCATATTTGGAAACTTTGGATCAGCTGGTATCAGTTGGATGTATTCATGCTCAGAAATCAAATTCTTATTCTTCTTCACATCCTTTTTGCATGTGTCCCTGAAAGAAACCCACTGCTTCACATTAATGTGACCAACAATACCCTCTCGACGTGGAGATCTCTCAATAATAGCAACCACCCTACCAGTTGGTCTTTTAGAAGGGAAAGAGTTAACCAACAAACACATCTTTTCCACTGCATCGCTCTGCCCACTACAAGAATTGATCTTTAAGGAATCAGGAGCAGCACAGTGATGGCCATTAATGCTGACATGGTTGGCCATTCCATGTAGATCTAAATGATTAGTAGAACCCCGGGAGATAATATCATCATTGACC
This sequence comes from Glycine latifolia, assembly GCA_013407115.1. Classification (NCBI taxonomy): domain Eukaryota; kingdom Viridiplantae; phylum Streptophyta; class Magnoliopsida; order Fabales; family Fabaceae; genus Glycine; species Glycine latifolia. Next base: position 13,591,133 of record CM023942.1, read on the forward strand.
ATTGTTGTTTCAGTAAAAGGATAACTATTATACAAGGAGTTTTGATCAGCATCCTCCTTGTTTTGACCAGGATAGCTTCTGCAATGGGCAGACTCATACTCAGCATCTACTTTAGCTTTCCCTTTACAAATATTACCACCCACTTCTTTATCTTCTGTAAGGTTGCAACCTTCCGGTGTTGCAGTGTTGTTACAAGACCCGTTTGGTCCTTTCATTTTTGTCCACAATGGCAAGGGATCAAACTTGACTGCAACGATATCACCTTCCACCTACACAGAACAAGCACCAGATTACATCCATCCAGCTAGACAATGGCACCATGAGGCACATTTCAGTTATGTTATCAACTAAAGAAGCAATGCATCTGTCTAAAATCTATGCCAATTAGAATTTAGAAATGAAAAGTTTCTTTGTAGAAAGTAGAGGAGAGTGTTAAGATATGATATGATAGAGATTTAGGAGATATGATACGATATGATTCTGTTATAATATGGTAGACATTAAGATATGATTCTGTTTATAATATGGTAGAGATTAAGAGATATGATTGCTTATTTCAAGGAAAGCAGGAAACTTTTATCTTATCTAGTAGGATTCTATCTCTAATATTTAGATTAGATTTTGATTAATCTTTTCCTTTTACTAGCTTATCTTTTTGTATCTATACACACACAGTCTTTGAGTCAATGAACAAAAAGAGAAATACACAGATTTTCAGTTATGTTCTTTAATCTCAACAGAGAGAAAGATAATCAATATCGAAACTGTACCCTGCACATGAGCAAAAATTATACATGCTAAACGGCTCAGAGAATTACTTCTGATCCCCACCCACCCCACCACATAAACCAGTACATACACACACAAACAAACAAACAAACAACAACAAAAGTCTTATTCAATTAGGTGAGGTGAGGTGGGCTACATGGATCACAGCATTCCAGAAATTGACATAACCAGACACAAGCTAGGTTGATAATTAAATCAATATTTGAATAGAATAATATATGAAAATCAGAAAATCTTAATGAATGTCCAGGAGACAGATAAGCAAATGACCCTCATAAAAGCAGCATGGTACTTCACAATGATTTGTATATGATCAACAATAGGAAACAAAAAAGAAGCAGTTTTTCCATTAAAAACTTAAGTGGAAATATAATGACATCCATACTTACAGCTCTATTCTGGGCAGGAATCCCACCAATGAAAACATCAGTTGACATTCCATCAATTTTGCAGTATGCCTACATATACATAGAAAAATATAATTGTCTTATGAATACATTATATGTAGCAGGGAATTACAAACTGTATCTTAATTCTTAAGTTCTCTCCCACAAAAAAAGAGGGGGGAAAACAGCAACTAAAAAGACTGCAAGATAGTTAGAAAAAAACCTCAAGTCTATTGTGAGCATTGACATGAAAGAGAGCTTTAAAAACATCGCCCTTCTGCTAGCCAAAAGAAAACAACCAACTGTTATTCCATAACAATGGCAGCAACTATATATTGCACACACGTGTGTGTGTATAAAATACCATATTACTAACCTCTAATGCCTTCTCAACAGCCTCTACAGACCAGTGTGGACTAAAATAATTTTTCTGGCCACAAAGCCCAATTTGACCACAAGGTACTGAGTCCTTGTTTTTATTAATTCCAGATGACCCTCTGCAACCAGTGGGCTCAGAAAATGAATTTGAATCAATTCCTCCACCATACATTGGCACAATTCGCAAATCACCAGGTTCCACTTGCTCATTGATATGCATGGGAGGCATCGAAATAAAAGCAACATTTGATGCTTTGGATAATCCTTGCTCATTAGAAGAACACACATTGACCTGCTTCAATGAATTGCCCAAGGATGGAGAAGCATGAGTAGGTGTTCCAATTTTCCCTGAATTTGGTGACAACCCCTGGGCCTCATTCACTTCAGATGCTATCATAACAGAAAAAACACCAAGAATCACACAAGATAATCCATTTTTTTCGCATTTACCACAAGCACGCAAAAAAAAGAGAGAATTAAACTTTTAAACTATTTCACCTATATTCTTAATCTAAATTTCAAATTTACCCATAAAAAAAAGAGAGTTGATCATAGTGGCAGGTAAAACAAACCACCACAACCAACAAAAGTTGGTCCAGTTGGTAAGGATCAGACTGATCTCCCACAACGTCGTGAGTTTGAATCCTACTGTTGATAATGTGAAGACCTTGTAAGTGGGTAATATGTAAGTACTGCACGTGCTTGTTAAGCCTATAGGCCTACCCTGCCCGGGTGAAGACACGAGATCCAACTCACCTAAACTTTTCAACCTCCCCCCAAGAAAACAGAAACAAACCACCATGGTACATTTTGCATTGACTGAACTATTCAAGACCCATATACAACAAAAGCAAACAGTAACATCAACAAACACAAGACCCACAACAAAACCTCGGAGCTATTGGTAAAAAAAGAGTGATCTGTGTTCACATCACGAACATATAAGTGTTACACCCTTTCTCCTCAACAAAACAGAACTCCGCTCGACTTTCCATAAATAGGATAAACACACAACATCAACTTCAACTAACACACAAAACCATGTTCTCATAGTCCACGAGACCCCATAACTAACCTAATAAAACAACTGAATTATATCTTCCAAGAATTAATAATTAAAAGAAAAAAAAGGATGAAATTAAAACACCTGAAGATGAGGGAGGGTTTTGCTTGGATCGTCGATTGGATCGGCGCTTCTTCTTCTTCTCCTTTTCGCCGTCGTCAAACCTCTCGGCCATGGATCCTTCGACCGCGGCTCTCATAATTCTCGAAATTAAAAGAGAAATTTTGAAACTAAAAGATTGGAAATTAAGGGAAACGAAACGAATGAAGATGGAATAGAAAAACTACGCTAGAAGAAGGAGGGTCTTCCGTATTTGGGGAAAAAAATATAAATCGGAAGAACCCGAGGAAGAGAAAAGGATGGAGTAAGGGATAGGGTTTTGAGAAGAATTTATTCAAGAAGAAGAAGAAGAATTTTTATTATTGTTATTGATTATTGATTAGAGGGAAGAAGAAGTGTTGTAGTTGTAATAAGTAAGAAGAAGAGTAAGAGTAGGAGGAGAAGGAGGTGGGTAAGTAAGACTGTAAGAGCCTAAGAGGGTATGAATATGATGAGGTTGAAAACGACGTTCTGATTGGTCGGCGGGGACATGGGGCGCCGACTCTTCCTTTCTTTTTTTCCTAATTCCTCTCCACTTCTTTCTTTCTCTCTCTTGCCTTTCCTACTTCCTACTCCACTTCAATATCACCCTACTTTTTTTTTTTCTTTTTCTTCACTCAAGAATCATGAGGGTAGGCAATAGAATGTGATTTTAATTAACTCATGGTATAGTGAGGTAAAGATGGAAGTAAAGGTGTTTTAGTGTTGAATTCGATTAGATTGTTTTAATGAGAAAAGTATTTAATCTTATTTTATTATTAATTAAATTGTAATTTTGATTTTTCTATCTATTATTTAATTTTTTAAATTCATGATTTTGGTGCTGATTTTTCATTATAATATTTGGTATCTTAGTTTTATAAATCAATAATTGTTATTAATAGAATCATTATAATATTTTGAAGTAGTAATAGTTATTAATAGAGTCATTAAGTTAATTATAAACAAAAATTAGTAATTACTAAAAAATTAATAAAAGATTATTAATATTAATGTAGTGTTAATGTGGATGAAGCCGCATGCAAAGTAGAGGTGGAAAGATGTCTGCCGAGGAGGGAGAGAAGAACAATGCTTTGAAGGATTAGGATTAATATTTTTTATTGTTTTTTAATAATTAATAGTTATAATTAATTTTAATAACTCTATTAATCATAATTATTTATTAATAATATATTATGAGACCAAAATCCACAATTTATAAAACTAGAGAAACCAAATATTATAATTAAAACCAATGGAACAAAAATCATCAATAAAAACTAAGGATAAAAAATTACAATTTAACATTTATTATTTAATTTTTTTTTAAGATTTAAACTTGATCTATGATATAAAGTCATTGGAATTGAATTTTTTATTATAACTTTGTTTTATTTTTAGAAAAAGTATTAAATAAATATAAAATAAGTAATAAATACAAGTATTCAAATGATATTATAACTTTATCATTTATAAGTTATTGCATAGTTAATAATAGCATAACTATTGCCTATAAAATAATAATAACATAAGTATTCAAACATAAAATATTAAAAATAAATTTACACACCTTAATAATTATATTTATATACCTTTACTTAAATAGTTACTAAAAAAATTGTCTTTAACTAAATGTATTCTTCGTAAATAAAGTTATGTTATATGATAATTTTATACATTTTTCGAATCAAAGAAAATTACTTCATTTCATTCAACAAAAAAAAATGATAAATACATTTTGGTATGCAATCAAACAAATGGGAGATAGCCTGGGATTTGGATGCTCTTGTCACGGTGCGAATAACATGATTGGCTTACCTTCTAATAAAACTCACCAAAAAATTTGAAATGACTTACAACTAGATAAGATATAGTGAAAATCAGAATTTAAATGTTGCAAATAAATAGGTTGTCAACAGCTACTTTCCAATCAAGTAATAAGAATATTTTTTACTTGTATAGGATAATTTTACATATACAATAAATAAATAAAAATATAAAGATGAATGACATCATAAATTTATAAATGAAAATAGAGAAGAAAAAAATAATTATGCACCAACACTAAAAAAAATAATTTTACATTGTCATCCAATCACATACTATCATATATGATAAGTTTATTGATTTTTATAATAACTATTAAAAAAATTACACCTATGATGAATTGTGATTGAATTATAATGTAAAAAAAATTACATTATCAATGCATCACTATTAAATAAGTTTTCAAAATCAAATCCAAAATTAAATTCAATCCTATCCAATTAACATTTTTTTTTATTTATTCAATTTTTTTTATTTTTGGTCATTTTTTATTAGATTTGATCAATTTATGATCACCCCTCACCAAAAGAACATCTTCTCATGCGATATGTATTGTAAGTGTTGAGTCATAATACGAATTAGGACTCTCAATAATTTAGATTAGATGCAAATAAACACAAAGTTTAAAAGTTATCTCTTATAGGACAACAGACGAATGCACTATATATACACTTGATAGATCATACGGAAGCATACAAATGCTAAACCTTGATAAGCATTTAAAACTTCATTAATTAATGTTATGTATATGAAATTTGTTTTATAGAAAATGTTTTGAGATGCTCTTCCTAGCATTTGCCAAAGGCCAAGGAAGTAAAGGGGTGTATGATTGCACAAATAAATTTTAGTCTTGGAAATATTATTCCTAGAAATAAAACATGAGAATGTTATTCCTAGGTATGTAATAAAAATATGTTTAATTAATTATAAAATTAGTTGTAAATATTTTTTATTTTTATGGAAATAATTAAGACATGAGTTTGATTAAATTATTTTTTCCTGGGAATATATATTACAGTTATTAAATTATCCTTATTATGTTAAAGACTTTATTTTTTCATCAAACAAACAACTTTATTATACAACCGATAAATAACAAACAAATTGTACTCAAAATACTATATATCCCACATTCTCATCATAAAACCTCTCTCATGTTTTCTTTCTTTTTGAACTACTTTCCATGCTTATACTTTTGCAAAATGACACAAATAGTTACTAATTTGTAAAATAATATGGTAATAATATATGAAAGTAATGTAATATTTAATTGAAATATAGATCCTGACATAATCTTTTTCACTAATCATTTGTGACAATAATTTTTCCAATGCTTTGAAATTGAGTAAAAAACCATTTTAGTCATAAATCTGTCAAATAGGTTTTGTTTTAAAAAAGTATTTTTTATCTTATTTATATTGTAATTTGTTGTGATATAATATTTTTAAATTAGGAGTATTTTTTAGGAAGAAAGACTTGTATTGTTTCATTAATAATAATATTTTCAATACAAGTTGGAATGTAATAAAAAAACATATGGTGACTAACAAAACCTAAATACTTTTGCAAAAGTGTGAACAACTTGATTAGCTTGTCATCTAATAAAATAAACTAAGACGTTTGACAATTGATTGAGTAAATGTTTGCACTTGAGAATAATGAATACACATTTAGATTAGTTAGGACTACACTATTAACCAAGCAATTTTGCAATCTATTTCTATGATAACATGTTGCAAGTATAAGTTAGAAACCCATGGAATGACTTTAAAATAGTTGCAACTTCAGCTTCAAAAGGTGGAGGATAACCTTGCTTCAAAATGGATTTTGTTGAAACAAAATCACCATTGCTATTGCGAATGCACAAGCCTACTTCATATAGATTTTGGTCCATGAAAATTGTTGCATCCACATTACACTTTAAGTAGCCTGAATTTGGTTTTGTTCACTTTAAAGTTTTGTTTGTGGAAGATGCACTTGTTCTTTCAACATTATTTGCTTGAACCATTTTCCAGTATTGGAATTGTTCACGTACAAAATTGATGGAAAACAATTGAGGCTTTGAAACTCCATCCAAGTATTTTTCGCTATGCCTCTTCCATAAACACCATAGTCCAGAGGACATTGACAAGCTCAAGTTTTTCATAGGTAGATAACATGTACATCATGTTGAAAACAACCTCAACACAACTTTCTACATTACTAGTGAAACTTTGAAGAATGGTTTGAATGGTTGAGTGGTTCCAAACCTATGTTTGCATGAGAATAAGAAAAAAATAAAAGCCAATATGTTTCTAAATTTTCATTACAAGAGGGACAAATGATAGAAACATTGATCCCCTTAGTGGAAAAACGTTGGCAAGAGAGAATAACACCTCTAACTATCTTCCAAGGAAGATTTTTCGTCTTTTGTCAGACTATAACTTCAATAATATCAATCAATCACAAGAACCCTTAAGGATTCATTATTAAAAAATGATTTCACGATGAAGTAATATGTGAATTTTACAAAATAACATCCATTTTTATTACAATTCCAAATTAAGATATCCTCAGCATTGAGGAAATATAATGACACAGATAAAATTGCTCGAACATCACTAGGAATTGAACAAGTTATTTAATAAATTGTAATTCCATTTGCCATTTGTTAAGTCCATCAAATCAAAAACCCATAGATGTTTTATACCTTGAATGTACTCATTGGATATACAATCATCTCAACCAAGGATTATTCCAAATAAGAACTTTCCTTCCATATACTAACTGCCATCCTTTTGTTTTTACCCCAACTTGTGAAGCATAGATGTTGCACCTTTCAAAGCTCGGGTTTGTTAAGTTTGTTTGCATCCAAGTCACAGTAGACTATATCAAACAATTAAATCCCTAAGGTTTTGATGTTAACAAAGTATAAATTTTATATATTAACCTTTCATGCTTAAGCTACAAGTTCATATATATCCCTGCGAGATACAAGTAGAAAAGCATAAATGAAAGGCTCTGAACAATAGGAAAAATGTTAGTCATTGGACGATATTGCTTCAACGTCCAGTCCTAAGAAGACAAGTGCTTTAGCACTTGAATCACCGTACAAAAGCAATGGAACAGTTACTCGATCCTCAAGTACTAAAAACAATCAAGAAAGTAACATCCATAGGCTTAGTAAGAAACTTATGCCCTAGTGCACATAAAGGAATATTTAAATTGTTTTGTCTTGACATTCTTAATTTCTTTTGTCTCATGCTGTTAAAGTTTATTTCGATTTGTACGCTGAAAGTCTGCTCTGAGCACTAGGTGACACTAACAAATTGTACTTCTCTGAAGATTTGCTACAGAAAGTGTTTGTGGGCCTCACTCTCTCTGAACAGTAGCGGGCTCATGTCAAGCACCAAAGTTATTAGACAACCACTAGCTGAGATCTCTCAACGGATTGAAGCTCTGAAGTATATGTAAAGCTTGAAGATGTTTCTGTTATAAACTGCTGAATAATAAAAGAATAATTTGAGACAAAATAAACAAGTGTTGTAACGCTATTAGCAAATTGAGTGAATCTTAGGTTTGCTAAGTTAGCGAATTTCATTGTATTCGAGTTTATTATGTAAACACTCTTTGAGTGATTAAGAATAAATTTTATATCAAACATATATTGTTTGTAAAAGCCTAGAATGGCTTAGTGACAAAAAATACTTGGGTTTTAATTTCAGGGAAAAATTAAGTGTACTGCTAGGAGTGGCCTAGAGAATTCTCGTTGTAGCCAGCAGTGACATAGAAAATACTTGGTTGTAATCAAAGAATTGATTAGTAGAATCCTTCAAGGTTTTAAGGAGAACTGGATGTAGTCTAAGAGTTGGGGTAAACTAGTATAAAACCTTTGTATCTTCTTTACTGCTTCTATATAACTAGTTCTTTTTTATAAGTTACTCCTACACAAATGTATTCAAGTTTTGTGAACTGATTTTCTAAGCATAAAGTGATTTCGAATCCCTTGGACAAAACTATCGTCCATTGATATCTGTTTGAGAAAAGCATTTAAAAGTTAACGAGAGACTAAGTTTTTATCCATCACAATATTTAAGCCCCTTCTAGTGTATTTCAAGTACTTCAAGGTTATGGCACAAACGAGTCCCCAAAAACTCATCATCTGGAAAAAAAATAGGCTTTGAATACCTGAGAAATTATAACATTGTGGTTAGTAGTAAACTTCCAATTTTTCTTCCCTAGCATGACTAGATTGAAACCATAAAGGTGGGAAAACCTATACCTCCATTCTCCTTACACATTGATAGGCGATCCCAATTGAGCCTATTAGTTCTCTTCCCAAAATTCTTAAACATTGAAGTATTGTTGTAATACTAATTTTTTTTAGCCAAATACATTGTCAGCAAGTTGAGATTTTATTAGTTTTTTTTTTGCTATAATCAGGGTCTTTGACTCCTTGATGGGACCTTAAGTATCCATACAAACTTCGGTTCTTTTGGTCGACTGTGAGACAAATCATTGATTCGAGACTTAGTAAACTTGATTCTCCTTGTCCCTTCCCAAAGATGTATTATGGGAATTAAAGACAAGTCCTCCTCCATAGACTCAATGTGTGTTGTCAATTGAACTATATCCTTTTAATCAAATTTTGGAACTTCAATAAAAAAAATTGGGCATAAAGAAAATAGTCCATGTTTTCTACATTTAGATTTGCTTCAATATAAATAGCATTATTGAGCATTTCCATATTTTGACACAAGAAAAAAAATTGATTCGATCCAAATCATTCCAATAGAAAATGCAAAATTTGAGAAGAAAAAAAATTTAAATACTTAATTCACCCCTTTTAAAGTACATTTTCTATCCATTTTCATTTTTAACTAATAATAATAATAATAGAGGAGGTTGATATTTCAAGATAATATTGTATTATTTATAATATTTTAATTATTTCTTATTATAATTACGACAATAGTATTTAATATTTAATATATAAAAGGATTATAATATATGGGTGTTTATAAGAAAGAAAAAATATAGTGGTACTCTAGCGAGAATACGGGCCGCGGGAAGGCACTTTTCGGCCCACAGGCCCGTCCCAAACTTGAATGGACCGTGCCACGCTGGTTTTTCATCATCCAGTGAAAAAAAGACACGTGTGAAAAATCGCGTTGGGGCTAGAATTGACTCGGACTCTAGAACAAGTGAACAACGTTGAATGGAATGTGCGTATTTATTATTTCATAATATAAGAACAAATTGAAGTCCTTATTCCTAATTCTCCTTTCAATTCAATTGCAGCAATCTCCGTCTTTGCCCCATGGCTTACGTTGAGCGAGGTATCTTCCTCTTCTCAATTCTTGTTCTTATCAATTTCCTCTTTCTTTTAATTTCCGTTTAGGTTCAGGTTCTGATTCATCGGTGGGCTTGAATTTATAGAATCCATTATCTGTTCTTTCAGATCCAGCTTTTTTTTCAATTCTGTTTTAATTTTTAAAACAAGCTTCCAAATTAAGAAATCTCGCAACTCCTGACTTTCGATGATTTCTAACAATATATTTTTTGAGAATCATGCCGATACTTTTTTTCTTTTAATTTATCAAAGAATTTCTCTCTCTCTCTCTCTCTCTCTCTCTCTCTCTCTCTTTAATATTAAACGTGTTTATCTCGGTGTCCTCTGATTTTCCAGTTTTCTGTGTCACATTACAATTCTTAACAACAACAGATTTTGAGGACATTGAGCAAAGTTATCTTAATCTGCATGGAATTTTACCACGTATTATTCTGGAACGGTTCTGATTTTACATTCATCTCAAAATGTATGTTTGTAACATCAACTTCTATAGTCGATGAAATTAAATATCTTCCTTTCAAGACCCTCTGAAAGTCATCACTGTGAATACCCATTAGTTTCACTCCTGAGTCCTTGTTGATAAACTCTTACAAAGTACAAGAACAAACATAGTCACTCTGGATTTGCACAAAGCATAGTCAATGATAGTTAATCATGTAGAACTAAATTGCTGTAACAGATATGTAAAACAGGAATATACTAATCGTCGATGTTCAGATAATAGGATGATCCTTCTCTGAAGCATGAGTACTTCATTTTGTCAATTGTACCTAATACGGGCACCAATATATGCTGTTTGTATGCAGCTTAGTATGTATCTAATGAGACTAGGTGTGGTTTAAGGTATAGTTAGGTATGTTTTACGTACTAATAAGATCATCCTGCCCCATTCCGCAAATTAAAGATTTTAAGATGTAGCGATCTTTTGGCTTTTGTTCTCAATTTTCTCATGTTTGTTTCTGTATTTAATCAAATCCGTTCATCCTTGCTTGTGAGATGTGAGATACAAGTTTGTCAATTTCTTTTGTTATAGATGTTTACAATATAATCAATAAATATTTTATATTCTTCTATAGAACACCCTAATACCCTTTTTCATGCAACATAGTGATCCAGTTTTCTCAGCAGAACTGGTGGAGCTCAACTATTTCAGGAGGGGTTTTCAATTCTAACTTTAAAATGGTTGTGAGCAGTGTTTTTTTTCATTTTTGATTGGTATACCAGTAACTTCAAAGACATGTAAAGATTTACTTGATTGTTTCCTAGTTTAAACTCTCTTTTAAGGTTAATAGCTTCTTTGCTTTCCGTTACTTTAGCTCCAATGTAACAAGTTATGTCAGTAATGCAGAGATAGTATATGTTGTGTGAGGTGGTTGTTATAATAAAGACTAAGTAGTGGAGGTGCTGGAGTTAACAAAAGTTACTAGCATTTAGAGGAGGTTATTTGGTGTGATTGTTGGTGAATCAAGGGTGTCATTTCAATTCCGATCAATTTCTTTTGATTCGTTTCAGGGGCATTGGTGAATCATAGGCATGTCTTTTTCCATTACATATTTGTGCCTTTGCCAAGAATGATTCCTTATCTTCTCATTTCCTTTAGTACATTTATTGTTTAGAAAAGTGTTGGAATAAATTACGGAGATGTTTTGTCAGAGATTTTGTAATTCTAGATGAGTAAATGACATAATTATGTTGGGATTTAGTGGAAAACAAAATGTGTTATCAAGTTAATGAGTGGCTTTTCTATAGTAAGTTAGTAACATATGACATAAATATAGATATGAGGTATGAAGCACTCCTTTCCTTTTGCACTGCGGTACTTATCTTCAAGGTTAAAAGTAAAGATAAGTAAAAGATTTCGAGATATCTTTCTTTCCCATTTCTTGCTTGTACATCTTCATTTCATCCCTGTTTTTTTTATTATCTGTATTTTAGTTTTCATTCCTCCCTTTCCCATTTTGGCTGACTTTTCCCTTTGCAATACTGGAAATTGATGACTTAAGTATTATTTAGACTGCTGAAATCTTTCATATTTTCTGTGAAATTAATTGTTAGTTTACTTTTTGTTTTGGCCATTCCATTAGTTGTTAAAGAGCATATGATAATTAGTCTAAATGCCTGTGACTGCAAAAGTACTTGCTTGGAGTGGCCAAATTTGTGGTTGGAAGTTATTGATACACTTAAGAGAAGTTTGGTGTAATTTTTTTTATTATAGTTTTCAGCTTCTCTATCCCCTCTCCCTCGTATAAACATGTAGATGGATTCCATTTTTTTACCTACAATGTAAAAATGGGGAGATAATATATGCACCAACGATTAAAATCAGTTATGATATTCTGCATGATGGGGCCTTTTCCTAGTGAAAACTACTGATCTATTCTTTTAACAATGGCGGATGGCAGAACATGGTGAAAGACTGAAATTCTGCCATATAAACACGCCATTGTGCCTTATGGCACAACCATGGTGGGACTCCCTTCACATATTGCCTATGGCGGTTGGCAAAAAATCCACCACGCCATTCCGCCATGGCAGCACCATGACCACTATTTAACAACAGTGATATGATTTTAAGTTGAGGCGCTTAAGTTGATTTTAACTTATAAAAGTTTAATTCATTTTAATTTTTATCTTCTCCTAACAAGTTTAATTCAGAAGTTTTTCAAAGTGGGACTTAGATGATTTTGTTCTTGAAACTGAAATGATTGTGTCTTGATATTGGTTCATAATGGGAGTTTGATGCAATTTTGTGCAGGTGTTGTCAAATCAAAGCGATCAATATGGCGGCTCAAAACAATCACTGATTTTTTCTGGGCCATTGTTAACTTCATAGGCGTGTTTTTTGCAACTATGTTCTCGGTAATATTTGCACATTTCTCAATTCATAGTATAGAAATTTTGAGGAATCTTGGTTATTGTATTGAATGTTGATGTATGCTAAATGTTTCCCTCTTTAGATGGAAAAGTCAGATGCCTACAGAAAAGGTTCTGTTGGTAAGAAATGGGATGGCGGTGCTCCTGGAGGAGGTCCTGGTGGCGGCGGCGGTGGCGGTGGCGGTCCTCGAGGCCCTCCTCGTGGGGGTCTTGACAATGTTCGTGGGCTAGATAGTATAAGGGGACGTGATCATAGTAAGTTTATGTTATCTGCAATGCTTTTAATCTTTAGTTATTCAGAAATTTATTTTACCTTTCTAGTTTTCGTTTGCTAATGATTTTGCTAATGTGTTTACTCCATTGAACTTTCAGGTTCACTTCCTGCCTGCGGTTCCTGCTGTGGCTGAGTGTTAGAGATCCAATTTGTGTATATGCCTTTTATATGTTACGGTTTGTATCTGGTGTTGAACTGGTGTAATATGTAAACAACCATCGATACGACTTTCAAGCTTTATATGTGACCATAAGCTGAAATAACAAAATCTAACTATATTGGTGTATGTTGATAGTCTTCAAATGACCAATTACTAATGGTATACGGTATGATAACACTTCAAAGTTAACCATACCCTTACAAAACTCTTTTCTTCTGTTATAAGCTTAGTTTGCTTAGAAGTGTCATCCGTAGTCGAGTATGGTTTTCTTTAATTATTTTATTTTATTTGTAAAATAACATAGATGGCTTTCTTTCACTTTTTTAATACTACTATGGCAACCGAGTTCTAATAAAACATTCATGTGAATAGATTTGTACATATTTATAGTTAATTTTATAAAATTTGCTAACTTTTATTCATACTTATCAGCTTTTCAAAGTAATCTTTTCTTTTCAGGACATTTAAGGTTTTGATAAGAAAACATTAAGTAACTTTTTTAGAGCATTTTCAATTGGATATAATTTAAGTAATTCTTTTTAAGTTGTTTATCTTATGTTGATTGGTTTTTATAATGTCACATTATAGTTATGCGGTTTATTTATATTTTGTTTTAATGATATAGTTTTAAGTTACTCTTGAACTATTTCATTAAATAATCTTTAAATGGTAAGAAAATAAGCAACAAGCATTAGAGATATTCTTATATATCTTTTATTTCTATATTTAATGGTTAGTTTACTCTTTTTATATACTATTCTTATAAGTATTAATTATAGATAGTCTTGAAATAATGTATTTAATGTAACATTGATTTTATAAAATGATATATATTTTAGAACAATTATTTTCTAAAACATCATGTAATTTGGAATAGAGGGAGTATCTTAAATTATGTATTCCTTTACATATCAAATATAAGGAAAAAAAGTAAAATTTTCTGTCTCAAATATAATCTTTTTACTAATTTTATCTCATTTAATATTATCATCTTCTTTTTTACATATTATTCTACTATTTCTGAAACACCTTTTATTTAATTGGGATTTTAGTTTTAATGATTTTTTTTTCTTAATATCAAATTCTAAAGAAGAGTAAGTTGAAAAAAATTAATTTTTAATTTAGATTGATACAATTAAATATTATTAATTAACTTTTTTAATTAACGTGAATATTTTTTTCTTATTTTAGGGCAAAGTAGTATTTGATTTAAGTTATATTAAAATAATAGTTTAATTTTTAATTTTTTATGTATTTAAGTTTCGCTAAATATGCATGTAAATGAAACTATTAGGCGAACCATCCTTTCTTTTTCTGTCCAAGGAAAAGGACAAATTCTTGGTGTAATTCATTTATTTTGATATTTAAAATTGGTTGTTACTTGTTAAGGATACGTTTGTGCTATTGTTTGGCTCCGTGTCTGTTTTTCGGTTTGACATCTGAATCATTATCATGAAAACCGACTAGGTGATTCATTCGGTTGAGACTGGTAAGAGCTTCAATTGATGGATTATTTATTAATTTGATATATATATATATATATAATTTAAAATATATGTAAAATATTTAATGAAATATGATCAACTCATATTTTATATTTAACATCAACAATATTTTTAATTCATGTTAATTGAGATTGATGGTTAAAAAATTCAATAATAAATAGATATGAGGAGATTAAAAAAAATTATATTTTATATTTTAAAATTAAATTTATTGTCATATTAAATTATAAATATTATATAATCATTTATTAATATAAATTATTTTATGGGTGCTATCATTAAATAATTAAAAAAAATTTATTTTTAAGAATCGAATATAAAAGTTATTAAATGATTATAACAAATCTAATAAAAATATAAATATTAAATCATATCATGATTAATATGATAATAATTAATTATTATACATATATTATTTAATAATTAGTTATTAAAAATTTAATATGGTATATGAATTTTTTTTTTAAAAAAATACTTCTGAATTGAGTCAACTTGATCCGTGTCATCCGATTTACCAAACTAGGTCACTTGCATTTCTGATGATAGTATATTTTTTTTCTTCTTTCCGAGGTGTATATTAACACATAAGGGGTTGAAGAAATATTTCCCATCCACAAAGCAGGTTCTTGAATGTGTCGTATTTATCTGACAGCTGCAGCAAAACTAGGACCGTCCATCTCAACAACCTCCAAAATCAAAGGTAGATTGACTGGACTCCCCCCAAAAAAAAAAGAAGGTGTAGATTGACTGGACTCCCCCCAAAAAAAAACTCAATTAAACATACTTTTATTGCTTCTTGTGAAAATAACAAAAAATGATGTAATAAAAATATGTTTAACTGTGTTTATGAATTTAAATAAATTTTTTCTCTTTTCCTATTTCTTTAATTAAAAATACATTTTAAAAAAAGGAAAATACTAATTATTATCATATGATAATATGATATTAGTTAAAAGGTTTTGTTTTATAAAAAATATTATTAGAAAATAATAAGTCAGACACTCATATATTTTTCATTTGTAAGAATTAGAGACAAATACCGAAAAATTTATAATCAGTCACATATTTTATTCAACTAAGTATGCTAGATCTCTTAGTAGCATCTATTCATATATTACTTGAAGCATGGAAAATTAAAAGAAAAAAAATATAAGTATGATACAAATATAAAGAAAGAAATAAAAAATAATAAGTAATAAATAAAGAATGTCACATATTATCAATGCATTCTTCTTTTAAAAAATCTCTTTATTTATTTATAGCAACAGTGATTTTCTTAATTACAAAATTTCTGAGATATTATACTTTAATTAAATAACTGAAAATGTTCGCATATATATTTAAAGTAATAAATTCTTTTTTTTTATAATTTGTCTCTTAGAATTAAAAAAATTGAATTTCCAAAAATATCTTACCAACTTAAACTCAATTATAACTTCTTTTGTTTTGAAGATTATTTAATTATAACTCTAGAATGCTCATAATCTTTTTTTTTTAATGGAGAAAACCATCCCACGTACATACAAAATTAGCTAGCAAAGCAAGACCGTAAGTGGATGACATTGATTGCTCCCACAGATGATGTTTCACTTCCAATGTCCCAATTATCCAATTTATTGCCCATGAATGCAACAAACTTTGTGAAGTGGTAGGTAGTGAGTTTCCCTTATAAAATTCAATCCCCATAACAAGTCCAGTAGTTTGTAGTAACTAACTGCCTTTGACAAAATTGAGAAAAATTTAAAGAAACCAACACACACAAACACAACAACATATGGAGGTGCTAAGGGTGCAAACCATAGCTTCCAAATCCAAAGATGCTGCCATCCCAGCCATGTTTGTTAGGGCAGAGACAGAGCAACCAGGCATCACAACCGTTCAAGGGGTGAACCTTGAGGTGCCAATTATTGATTTTAGTGACCCAGATGAAGGGAAAGTGGTGCATGAGATTTTGGAGGCAAGTAGTGACTGGGGCATGTTCCAAATTGTGAACCATGCTATACCTAGTGATGTTATAAGAAAGTTGCAGAGTGTGGGAAAAATGTTCTTTGAGTTGCCACAAGAGGAAAAAGAGTTGATTGCTAAGTCTGCTGGGTCTGATTCTATTGAAGGGTATGGCACAAAGCTTCAGAAAGAGGTGAATGGCACCAAAGGGTGGGTGGATCATTTGTTCCACATTGTGTGGCCTCCTTCCTCCATCAACTACAGTTTCTGGCCCAAAAACCCCCCTTCTTACAGGTCAGTTTAAAAAATATCATTGTCATTTATTTTCCTCTTTCTAAATAGAAATGTTAGGATCACTTTTATTTCATTCTATTGAATGGATCCTTAAAATTATGGTCTTTACTATATTCCTTTGAACACATTTTTTAGTTGATAAAATTTATTAAAAATCATAAATTTTTAAATTCTCACATTCAATTTAATGAATTTTTTTTTTATAATTTTATTTGATTTTAACTGAAAGAATATGTTAAAGAGTATCTTAAATTAAACACATCAATACTACATTTCTCTTTCCATCGAGATATTAGGACAAAACTTAAAGTGTTATCTATTAATCAGAAAAAAGAGTGTTTATTTCAATAATTCTAACAATGTGCATTATCGGGATAAAATCATAACTTTAACCGAACAATAAAAAATACTTAAAAATAACTTATGTAAATTTTGTCGGCGCACATAAAGCATGACCTTATGAAACTGAAATTACACGCTCTCTTTGTGTGTGTGTTTCTTTTATTCTTCCAGTAGAAAAATACTTATTTAAGCAACCCCCACACTAATAATACATAGAAAATGTTTTTTACAATTAAAAAAAAATCATTTTAATCGTGTGTTACTTTTTATTAAAAAAATTAGAAAATTGTTGGAGATCTTACATGCTAAAATAATACATATAAGTAAAAAACTATTCTTATCGAGCTATTTTAATTTCTAGTGGAAGTATGTCGTAATAGACAATATAAAATATTTTTGTTCGATATTTAATTTAAAAAAGATAAGATGACATTACAAAGAGGTAGGATAAAATCTATCATTTTTGTTACTTAGAAAATTATTGGACAATTTTTTGTTCTAGATACAAAATATTAAAAAGACACATATATCCATATTTATATCTCTTTAATAAAAAATAATAATAACTAAACAACTTAATTATTTTAAAAAGGAAATAATGTGTTTTTTTATTTTATTTTAATCTCTCTCATTTTATTTCGATAAATACATTAAATTTGATATAAATTATATTAAAATAATTAATATTAATTATTTTAATAAATTTTATATTATTTTACTTGTGTTATTCATTATTGATCAAACATGTACAAAGATACAAAATTGTCCAATAACCCATATTTTTTTCCTGTGTTGTTTTTCTCTTAAACTATTCCGTATCATATTTTTAACAAATCAGACAAATCCTTATTTTCATAATTTGTCCACCGGTGCTATTAATTAATCCACTATTTAGCAAAAATGTTCTTTTATTAATGATTTATTAGTGAAAAGAACATGAAAGGGGAGCTGTATTATTTTATATTTGGCTAAAAATATAATGTAAATATTAAATTTTAAAAACAAATACCATTTTTTAATTTTTTTTAATAGGTTCTTTTTTTCAAAGAATTCGTCATGTTTTATAAGTATTGTTATTCAACATAAGAATATTTTTTCAGAAATTTATCTGGCTTTTTAAGTAATTGTATTTGTATAATTTTACATTTTGGATATGTATTTGCCAGCAGGTAGCTCACGGAGAAATTATTAGATGATTTTAAATTGTTACTTGTTTATATATTAATTAATTTTTATATGACACGTATTCAAGTTTTTCAATTTCAAAAAAATAAATAATATTTAATTACATGATTAAAATTAATCAAAATCATAGAGCAAATGATGGCGTGACTACCTAATAAGTTTTGTCAATGAAATTAAATCTGGCAAAGAAACATTGAATTTGAACAATAACACAATTAATTTTCTGGCAGGGAAGTGAATGAGGAATATTGCAAGCACCTAAGAGGAGTGGCAGACAAATTGTTCAAAAGTATGTCACTAGGGTTGGGGCTTGAAGAGAATGAGCTAAAGGAGGGTGCAAATGGAGATGACATGCATTATCTTTTAAAAATCAATTATTACCCACCTTGTCCTTGTCCTGATCTGGTCTTGGGTGTGCCACCACACACAGACATGAGCTACCTGACAATTCTGGTTCCTAACGAGGTGCAGGGGCTTCAAGCATGTAGGGATGGCCATTGGTACGATGTTAAGTATGTCCCCAATGCCCTCATTATTCACATTGGCGACCAAATGGAGGTACATATCTTCCTTAGATGCTATAGTTACATTTGGATAAATTTAAATTGGTAAATGTATGAATTAAAATCAGCTCTCGAATTAAGAGAGTTTCTATAATTTCAATTATGTATAAATTAATTTAAATTTATGGGAGAAAAATGTAATTTTTAGTTTTTATATTTTCAATCAAATGTAGTTAAGGTCTCTATTTTTATGTTGATGAGTTTGATTTTTAAACTTTTGGTCC
This sequence comes from Glycine latifolia, assembly GCA_013407115.1. Classification (NCBI taxonomy): domain Eukaryota; kingdom Viridiplantae; phylum Streptophyta; class Magnoliopsida; order Fabales; family Fabaceae; genus Glycine; species Glycine latifolia. Next base: position 13,610,351 of record CM023942.1, read on the forward strand.
TTTTTCTCTTAGAATTCATCATGTTTTTTAAAAGTTAGGTGGAACTAAATTCATATTTTTTAAAAGTGTAAGGACAAATTCATTAATATGAAAATATATGCACTTTGATCACATTTGATAAAAAAAAATATAGAAAGTAAAAACACATTTTTCATTTATGTTAATCTATAAATACTTATGGAAAAGTTTATTCAAACATGATCTAATTCATGACTTAGGAACAAAATGTTCCTTTCTAATTTTAAGGTTTAACAAATATATTCTAAGTCTATGAAAGCATGATATTGTTTGAATTAATCTTTACTTTATTTGGATGAGAAACTAATGATATATATTTACTTTATTTTTATGGTGTTATAGATACTGAGCAATGGAAAATATAAGGCAGTTTTTCACAGAACAACAGTGAACAAAGACGAGACAAGAATGTCGTGGCCAGTGTTCATAGAGCCCAAAGGAGAGCACGAAGTTGGTCCTCACCCAAAGTTGGTTAACCAAGACAATCCACCAAAATACAAGACCAAGAAATATAAGGATTATGCTTATTGTAAGCTCAATAAGATCCCTCAATGAATGAAGTGGGCACTACAAAATATTATAGCTAATGGTTTCTCTGTTTTGTTATTTAATTTATCGAATGAAAGTGTGGTTTGTGGGAAGTAGATTAATTAAGATATGTAGCTAATGTTGGATTAATTTTATGTTTTGAAGTAACTAAAGATGATAAGAAACTTCGTGTTCTGTTATGGTACAATTTACGTAAAAAATTACTGTTAGTATGAATTTTATGATAATTATTATAAAAGTCTATAAATTTATTATACATTATGATGTGAAATTAAATGAAAGTATAAAATAATTGTATAGTATTTGTACTTAATATATTTTTTCAATATAAAAAAATACAACTTTTTATTTGTTGATGATATTATTTTTGTCAGCTATTATAAAATTGCATCTAAAATATATATAATAGAGAATCTTTAAAACAAAACAGAAAATCACGATTATAAATAATGTATTAGTAACAGAAAATTTATATTTTTAATATACAATAATTTTTAATCATTGTAAAAAATTAACAGATACTACGGAACTATGGATGAATATACAATAGTTTTTTTTATCATTGCCAAAAATTATATTTTTATCCACTTTTTATTATTATTTCTATGACAACAATAAAGAATTCTATATTTTTTATTTATCACAAACTCTAGATGAAAATAATTAATTGATCATTATAAATGAATTATTATAAATTTTTTGATATTCGAGTTTCATTTTTATTAATATAAAAAACTACATATGAAAATTGTTCTCAAATAAGTTAAGATTTTTTTAGCTAAATCATAATATATTTTTTCATGAATATTAGATCTACTATGATTCAATTAGACATGACAATAAGAAGAGTTTAAGTAAATTTGACTCACCTTGCCCATGTGCCCACAAAAGTACGACAAGTTTGAGATTGAGTTTAGAAAAGGTGGAGGCAAAAATAAAAATAAAAATTAAACTTAGCTCTATTTGATTTATCCATAGACAAACATCCCTTACATTTTTTAAAATTTTAATATATTTATAATTTTTAAATAAATCATATACTAACTTATTAATTAAGTATTAGTTCAAATAATATATAAAAATTAATAAATAAAAAAGGACTTTTAAAAATAAAAGATTTATCATAAAAGTATATTATTAATTAAATGTATAATTTTCAGTTGTTTATTTAATTATTATAATTTAAATTAATTAACTGTTAAAATCATAAAGTTTTTATTATTTACGTACAAAAAGTGAAAGCATGAAACTAAAATTCAAAGAACTTAAAAATTATAATACGGTTCCGTCATAAATTTTCACTATACATTCACCTTTGTTGAAGATGACATCATATCTGCTACCATATAATAGACTTATGCTATATAAGTTTGTCTTAGTCCTTTTACAAATAAAACACCATCAATAGAGGATAAATGTTATTTTACCAATTTTAGCTATCCTTGGTATTCTTCCATAGTATTTTAAAAAATTATAAATTGTTTTTATTTTCTTACTTTAATAATCCTTCATTATAGCATGGAAATGAAGTAAAACAACGGGGTATGCTAGGCGTATCCGAAGGAATAAATAAAAAAAGAGAAGTAAAAGTTATTAATAAGATAATGAACAATTAGAGGAAGAAATAATGAAGAAGGAAGAGAAAAACTTTGACTTATATTTTGTTTATTTATTTTCATCATTAATGGTGAACATTTATATAGAAGATTAATTAGGTGGTCAAAGGAAAACAAGCACAAAATAAAATAAAATAACCTACATGACAAAATTTTCTATTGTAATAACTGATTGATAATTAGTCAATTATAATTTTTGGGAGTAATTTAATTTCTTTACATATTTTCATTTAAAGAATGCCAATGTTCTTTTTATTTTTTCTTTAAATTTAGATTTTGAGTTAATTATGTAAAAATATATATTTTCCCTTTTGATGCACATTTTAAAATGTTATATATAAATGAATTATGCATAGTTTCCATAATTATAAAAAATTAATTTTTTATTAATACTATTTAAATTCAATTAGATGAAAAAATATTTGTGCATGTTAATTTTATTTTTTTAAATATTACAAAGATGTACTTTACAAAAATAACATAGATAGATTAATATAGAAATGATTGTAAAAAAGAGTTATATAGAATTTATTTATTTATTTATAATTTGATGATTTAGTAAATGATTTCCCCCCACATGTATTATACTTTGGAAATAATTTTATTCGAGACATTATAAATTATTAGATGCGGACACCTTTTTCAATAAAATCTTGAACCTTGGTTGATTACGTGTTGCATATCTATCCATAAGTGGTTTTGTATGTATAGTCGCTTTAGTTGTTGTTTCTGTCAACTTAGTATTTTTTTTTGGGAACATGATCAATACAAAAACATTATATTTGTAATTTTTCATCCACCGATGCAAAAATTATCTAGTTTTTCATTCTCACTTGAGGCAGGGGGCCAGATCTTTTCACTAAAATAATCTCTAATGGTATATCCTAATAAATGATTGTAACTAGTAGTTTTTAACTTATATAATCATGTGTGGAAAACTACATATTTTGAGAATTTTTTTATTATAAAAAGTATCAAAGATGATATACTTTAAAATTAAATAAAACCATTGAACAAATTTAATAAGGGAAAATTTCAATATATTAAGTTTTTACTTCTCTCATAATTTAAAATAATAGGAACAAATAAGAACAAATAATAGTTATATCAATAGTGTTAAATAGGAATACATTAAAACTTTGAAAATTTTAAAATTTTTTAAATATAAAAAAAAGAAGTAACATGGATAACAACATATATAAGGATAAATTCAAATTTTGTATTGATATTTTTTCTTCTAATTTATTAATAATTTTTAATTATATTTTTTATAACCTATAATTAAATCATGATAAAGAACTACATGGAGATAAAGAGAATAAAAACTTTTTTTACTTTGATAGTATATAGATGGAAGGAAAGAAAATAAAATGAAAATATAGAAAAATATGTATTTCTCTTTTATTTGATTAAAAATAAAATGAAAAAGAAAAGAGATAGAAATATTGACTTCAAAAAATAAAATCTAAAGAATACTATTATTTCATTTTTCTTCTATTTGAATTTCAATTTTTTTTCTTCCTTTTCACTTTCTTCTATCATTCTAAACACATCATTAATAACTATGAACTCAATAGATAGAAATAAAAAAATATAAACAATGAAATAATTAAATGAGTGAGTGAATTTCCCTCTTTCCAAATTGTGTTGTGTAGTTCAATTTATACACATTGGTCAATATGTGACTTTTTGAAGTTGTCCCATATTTGCTCCTTATGTCTTACGGCCGAACCCTCGCTTGGCTTCAACGAACCATTATTTCCCGCTACAAATTTACCCTTTCAAAGAGTCACACCCTTTGGCTTCTTTTCTTACACCTTTTCATTCATTTATATTCATTCTCTCCCTTGTTTCTCCACATAACATTCATTTATTCTTGTCCTAACATTGCATGTTGAATTAATTAACAATTAACCAGTCATATCATGACAATGACAAAGGCGTGCACGCCTTCTCCTAGGAGAAGCCCTAAAGTGTTCCACAAGTATTTGAAACCAGGAGCACTTGCCAAACTCAGGGACTCCAAAATCAATGCCGCCAGAAACAATCAACAAGGAACAACAACAACACAAATTATTGCTCTTTCTGAAATGTTGCTATTAACACCAACATCTCCCTCCTCCCCAAACCAACAGTATAACGAGGATAACATTCCGTGCTTCGATTTCATCGTCAACCTCCATTGCCCCGATTGCCTAAGCCGCAAGAAACTCTTCGCGGTTGCTCCAACTTTTACCCACATTGACACTAATTACCGGTTCTAGCCTTAGATAGGTTCTTAAATTCGAGTTATCTTTTGTTGTTGTTGTTGTGTGAACTTTTAAATTGTAGTTATTTGTTGTTGTTATGATTGTTGTTGTTGTGTTTTAAATTGTAGTTTTGATTCTCTTTCTATAGCCTTACCACCCATAATAGATGTGATGTAATAAACATGATTTATTTGTAATAATAATAATAATAATATTAATATTATTATTATTATTATTATTATTATTATTATTATTATTATTCTACAAACATCTTAAAGGAACAGTTCAATGCAACAAGTGATTTTCTTGTTCTGATTATTATTTAGGCACTCTTCTTTAATTTTTGTTTGTCTGTATGATCATCCATTTGTGTGTGGTCTCAAGGGATCAAATTAATGGATGCAATAAAATATAAATGAACGTCGATCGATCATATATATATATATATATCATGTATACTATGCATAGTTAATTGGATTAATTGATTAATTAATTAGTTAATTAATTAATCATTTGGTGAAATGAGATTTAAGACAGGCTGTATCATCAATTAATGATCAACCAACGACAATACATCGGATGTAATTTGCAATTTGATAAAGAAATGGCGTGAAATTTTCGATATTTGGAGGGCGTTTTTTTTTCATGGACTAAAAATACATCTTCGAGTGAATGTTAACATTGAAATATGTAACATTCCAATATTTATCTATCTTTTTATTTTTATTTTCATGTAAATGGATGAAAATCTTGTATCCTCATGAGAATGTCACTTTTCATATAAAAAAGAGGTTATACCTTGACGAGAGTATACAAAATTGTAAATAATAATTCAATCATAACTTAACATATATGATAAATTTATTAACTTTTAAAATAATTATCTTAAAATAATTATGATTAGATGACAATGTAAAATTATTTTACATTATCAATGCATAGAGACATTAAACTCTTCTTTTTATTCTACCTCATTTATTTTTATTTAATATTTTTGTTTTTGAATTTAAAAAATTTAAAAATATTCTAAGGAAAATATTCCTGATACTAAAATTTCTAAAACAAACAATAATTTCGGAAATATAAACAAGTCCATATAACAAACGCTTGCTTGTAATGAACTATTGCGCAAAGAAACTTGCATGTTTTGTTACTTTTGAGTTGATCTTCTTTCTATTTTATTTTTGAGTTCTTGGGATAATGAGAATTTCAGTTTTTCTAAAAGACAAAAGAATTTGAAATAAAATATTAAAATTTGAAAAGACACTTTATTTATGGAAGGACGAAAACATTTTTTTATTAATTTTTATGCAAAGGAAAGATTTGAAAGGATATTTTAGTTTTATGAAAACTGTTATTTTTAAAATTTAAAGAAATATTTTTTATTGTTTTGACAAAAAATAATTGTTCCTTCTAAGTTCTAATACAAGGTCCAATTTAAAGAAATAATACTATATATCAAATATTCAATTAATATTTGTCAACATAAAACACAACGTGCAAGTGTTGGATCAATATTAAAAATAAAAGAACGTCTGAAACTAAACAATATCAAGTAGAAAATATGACACGAAGGGTGTGGATATCAAATGGGTAAGAATCGTGAGAAGAGTACAAATGGAATAAAAATAAAAGAAAAGGAAAGAAATAAAAAGGAACTAAAGTCTACGAAGAGAACTTATGCCTATCACCAACATGTAGTTGAACTTATTAGGTTAGAATTCTTCATCTTTATGAATAAAAAAAATTGGTTGAAAGAGGAATGGAGACCCACTAATGATGATTAGTCAAAATTATTAGTAGATATTAGTTATAAACAAAACAGATAGATATTACATATTAATATTGTTTAGTTTACAAAAGAAGGATTTGGGAAAATTTGGTTCTAAAAAAAGTTCAAAGTAATGCGGACCTTTGGACCTTTGGTGTGGTGTGTTGTTGGAGATTTTAACTGCATTAGAAGGTTAGGTGAAAGAAAGGCGGAGGAAGATTATCATGGGAGAGGTGGAGAGATGAGAGAATTCAATCAATTTATAGATGATATACATGGGGGTGGAAGATGTTCCAATGTTGGGGAGAAGATTTATTTGATTTATTCCAAATGAGAGTGACTGTAACACCCCGTATGCATCCGGTGTATTAACAATTATTTTATCAGATAAGCGCAGTAATTACTTTAATTAAAAAGCCGCGGAAGCGATTTCATTTTTAAACCATATTTCTTGATTCATTATGTACGGTATATCACCCACAGAATGGAAATGCCATAAACAACACTAGCCCCTTAGATCCAGATAACATAAAGGCAGATAACCAAGTAATTCAACAGATACAGCAGGAGAAACATAATTACATAACTAAAACTGGTTATGTACGAATATACATCATCAGAACCACACTTGTGGTTATACAAAAGAATAGGCATACATCGCCCTGATCGCATAGATCACTTCCTCACATGAGGGCATACAGTCATATACAAAACATAAACGTAACCGCAATATGTGCACACACATATGTCTTCCCTCTACAGGGGTACAAGGTATATCAACATATACAAAATTAGCCTCCCAGCTCGCAAAATGCTGCAACAGCTGTCCCTACTGGGGTCTTCTGCCCTGGGAACCGTCATCTCTGCCAGATGAGTCTCCTGCAAAAAAACATAATCCCCACACGGGGTGAGATACACATCTCAGTAAGCTCAGGGTCCTTGGAGGCATCTCCTCCACCCTAGCTCACTTTCATGGCACACAGCATCCAAGGCATCACAATCAATGGCCTCCCGACCCTCATAACAATACATAGCCAAGTCATCTAGCTCTAATGTATACTGCGGAACTATGCCGCCACGGTGTATCATCATCAACACCTCGATGCATCATCATCAGCATCAAACCTCAGTGTGAGACCGGAACTCACACCCGTGCCATCCCATCGGGAGCTACCCCTTATGCATGGATGCACGTATATGGTACCTCCGAGAATAGGCTTCAACCGCGGCGGGACCACCTATCTCTTGGTTTTAAGGGATCATCATCACCCGCGAGCAAACCAAACTAGGAGGTGCGCTCTTCTCCTAGGGAGGTCCATATTTATCTAACTGGCCAGAAGATCTAATCACAGGTATCCATACATACAAGGCATAGAATCATGCATACATATCATTATGAGAAAGCAACACCAATTCAATGCATGCATCATGAATGCAACCATCACTCCCTCGGAGTATGGTGGAACACAGCAGTGGGAAATACTCCCAAGAAACCAAGAACTTACCTGGCAAAGCCGAGCTCTGCAGTTCTTTCCCTGCTCTGTGGTCTACGCCACTGATACCCTCGGTGTCACGCCCTATACAAGGCACATAAGCACATATCACAACCAATTCAACTACACGAGGCATAAACATATCACACGGTTCTCAACCGTCACAATGAAAGAAACTTCATTCCTTTCCAAAACCTCTAAGTCATCTAACTTAAGGTTTACCAAGGCTCATCACCCACAAGCCATCTCATAGACCCTCAGCGGTCTATCTCAGCTTAATCAAGGCATTAGAGTCACCACAGACTCGATGCAAACCAAACGCAATGAGCTCAAAGCTCTTTACAGACCCAAAAGCTCAGAATTCACATATGGCTTGAACGGTTCTTTTTACACATAAGGCACCGTTCCAACATCCTCTCAAGCACATCAAAACCATATACCAAGGCTCTTGCATGTCACAACATAGTCAAGTAACTCAGCATACTAACCATACATGCATTATATAGAGCCAAGAATCAAAGTTCACCAAACTAACATTTGAGAGCTAATCCTTCATCCTTACAACATTCTAAACACACATCTCTAAAGGACCCAAGACTAATACTAGCTCTATCACAAGTGGGTCACTATTCACCCAAAACCCCAATTCACAAATTAAACGGTGAATCTCGAGTTTCTTACCTCAAAGATGGCAAGGAAGACCTCTGGACCACTTCCCCTAGCCCGAGTGTCCGTGAATCGCCGCCTTTCCTCGCCGAACTCGAGTTCTAAGAACTTCCCTTAAGAAAGGGATTTCTCTGATTTGGGGTTTCTAAGGGAGATTGATGAAGGATTCAAGCTCACTAAGTGTTTTCCAACAAGTTTGGTGTTTAAAGGGAGTGTTTTGATGAATAAACAAGGGTTTAAGAAGCTTGGGTGCTCAACAATGGAGGAAAAGCGTTCAGAGGAAGAAGAGAAGGGGTTTTGACCAGAAAATCGCGAAAATGAGCTTTTATAATGGTCCAGGTCGTGTTCTGGCGCTGATCGCGCCACTATGGCGCTATCCGCGCCAAGTTCCAGCATCTGTGGCGCTAATGGCGCCAATCTGGCGCTCCTGGCGCCAAAAACCAGCATCTGTGGCGCTCCTGGCGCCAAAATCTGTGGCACTAATGGCGCCAATCCGGCGCTCCTGGCGCCAAAAACCAGCATCTGTGGCGCTCCTGGCGCCACTCTCACGCTAACGGCACCAGAAAATCCGTCACAAAATCCGTCGCTAATTTCGTCGCAAAATCCGTCGCTAACGCTTTTTCTGACGGAATATAGAAAATTTAAACTTTTCTTTCTTTTTCTCTTATTTATTAAACCTAGGTTATTATAGTGACTATGATGTGCCAAGACATGTAGTATTTCAAGTGGCTGACAACCAATGCCAATGGATAGGTGGAAGAGGGGACACTTCATGGAAACTTGCTCCAAGTAAGTACGAGGTGAATAATGTTAATCTCCTTATGGCTAAATTTGATGCTCTTAGTCAAAAAATTGATAGAGAAAATCTTAATGTGATAGGTGCTACTAATATGTTTTGTGAAGTTTGTAATGCACATGGGCACACAACCATTGATTGTCACTACTCACAAGGGAAGAAAGGAAATTATTGAATACAAAGAATTTGTTGAATTTTATGTTGCGTTTTTTCTTTTAGTTAGATTGATTTTATTTATAAACTATCTTGTATATTTTAGTATAGAAATTTAACCTTCAAAGACACATATGACATAAGAGAAGAAATAGAGTATATAATACAAAAAGTTTAGTGAATTCTATGTTTGTTTAATTTTTTTCTTCATTAGATTGATTTTATTTATAAATTATCTCATATATTTAAAATAAAAAGATTTAACCTTTAATTTCAAATACATATATGACACAAGAAAAGGAAAAGAATTATTTAATACAAAGAATTTGGTGAAGTCTATGTTGGTGTGTTTCTTCTTTAAAATTCTATTTATAAATTATCTCATATCTTCTAGTAAAAAGATTTAATCTTTAAAGACACATATCACATAATTCTTGATAAAAAGTTACATATCATGATTTTTGACGAAGAATCACACCTATTTATACTTATATTTTTACATAAATAGACACATAATTTCATAAAAAGATACAACCATTCATTAAATTTTAAAATCTCTTGTGGTATATTATTTTAGAGTATACAATTTATTAATTTCTTTACATATTTTCAATTAAATAATTACAATGTAATTAAAGCTTGCCTTGGACCCACGGCTTTTCGCATGGTTTCATCATCTCATAGTAATTAAATTTTTAAAAAATAGTATAAGTACCTGCTAATTTTTTAAAAAATTAAAAAAATTAAAAAAATCATACTTTAGCAATTTAATATTTTTTGGTGTCACTTTAACAAATATAGTTGGACAGACATGAGCATAAAAAAATAGTTATATAAAACATTTCTATTAATTTATAATTTGATGCCTTAGTGGAAGACAATGAGTATAGTTTATAAATGAGAAAATGGTTAATATAGACGGTTATGTGAGGCTAAACTTGAGTTAGATTTGTCCTTAATTATGCCTTTCTACATAGACTCCTCGCATCGCTTCGCCGCAAAAATGGACCTGTGGTTTCCCACCACACATTCCTATTAAAACCCCCTCACACCCTATGGCCTCTTTAATTTCTTATTACACCCTTTCATTCATTATATATTCATTCTCTCCCTTCTCCACATAACATAATAAATTCATTCTTTCTTGTCTTAACATTGCATACTGTGAAATAGTTACCATTTAACCAACAATGACAAAGGCATGCACAAACACGTCTTCTCCAAGGAGAAGCCCTAGATTGTTCCACAAGTATTGAAACCAGGTGTTGGTTTTATTTGTAACCAACCTTAATTGGTTAATTATTCCTATGAGTAGTCATAACTATTCCTATGGATAGTCATAACTATTCCTATGGTTAACTACCTTTATCACAACCGGTGTTAACCTTTGTTAACTTCCCATCATAACCATACACACAAAACACCTTTGATGGAAAAGGTCTATATATAGGTGTGTATCTTCAGTTTCTAGGGTCCCTGAACTCACTCACATATAAGTGCATGTACACCATCTAGTGCAAATTGAGAGAAGAGTTTGGAAGACTCAAGAAATCACTTCACATTGCAGTATTACAACCCAATTCAAGAAGCAATGGCGGGAGGTATTTATATTCCAACTTATTCCACATTGATCTAATATTATTTGTGAAAATAATTAGATCATTAAGTATATAAAGTCTAACACCAGGAGCACTTGCCAAACTCAGGGACTCCAAAAACCAATACCGCAAGATACAATCAACAAAGAACATCACAAATTTCTCTTTCCGTAATGTTGCTATTAACACCAACACCTCTGTCACCCCCAACCTATAACAAGGATAACGATGTTCTGTGCTTCGATTCCACCATCAATCTCCATTGCCCCAGTTGCCTTAGTTGCAAGAAACTTTTTGCGATTACTCTAACTGTTACTCACACCAACACTAATTATTAATTCTAGCCTTAAACAGGTTCTTAAATTGTAGAGTTATTATGTTTTGTTGTTATTGTTTTGAACTTATAAATTGTAGTTAGTTGTTGTTGTGTTTTGAATTGTAGTCATGGTTCTCTGGCTCTAGGGCCTTACCACATAGAATAAAGATGTGATGTAAACATGATTTATTTGTAATTTTTTAATTTAATTTCCTCCAAACACAAAATATGAACTATAAAGTGGTATTTTCTGGTTCTCTTGAATATTATTTGTGCACTCTTCTTTCTATTTGTATGCACGATCATCCTGTTGTGTGTGGTCTTAATTAATTGAAGAATCAATTTATTAATGGTTGCATGCATGTAGAAGATCGACGGACGTGTGTGTATATATATATATATATATATATATATATTTATCGTTTATTATGTTGTGTTGGTTGGCGATTTGCAATTTATTAATGTATTTTTTGCGCTTGATAAGAACTTGCGTCTTTGGTTAAGTTTCATAGGGGCAATCAAGCAACAAAGTCAATTTGAGTTAAGTTCTTGAATTTTCTTATTTATTTATTTGGTTGGGGTTATTAGGATGAAATTAAATAACTCTATAACATGATATGAGAGAAGAGGAAGATCAGAATTCAACGATCAAAAATGTTATTAATAAAATTGTTACATTATTTATACACCATTATTCTTGTAATATTTTTATAATTTTTTTTTTATCTTTTTTCCATTACATTAATCATCATATTACACATTCTTCTCTCTTTTTCATATTTCTTTTTTCATATATTGCACAAAAAAATGTTATAACTAACGGTATAAATTCAACTTTTCTTCATAAAATATGCTAGAACTATGCGTTAAAATCTAAACCATGCACTCACATATGGAAAAAGTATTTTCCATTTCTCACTCACATCTTTTTTTATAAAAATTTCTACATTACGACTATATATATATATATATATATATATAAAAGAAAATATGAGAGATATGTGAAATAAAATGAATAATGTGAGAGAGAAATAAAGAGAAAGTGTTGTAAAAAAAATTATAGGAATATATCAATATGAAAGTGCAGAACACATTAAAATCCTCATTGCAATTTTTTTAATCATATTATACAATTTTAATTGAATATTGAATGACGTTGTCATAAATAGGGATGAACATTGTTGTGTTTTTTTAGTTTTTAGAGGATATTTTTCAAAAGGCAAAATTTCACATTGTATAGAATAACTTTGACTCAAGTATCAATTTGTGATATAAGCTCTCAAAGTGACTAATAAGGGATAAAAGTCTCACATGTATGAGCTTGGGTCTTGTAGACTTGATATTGTAGTACAAATATGTCAAATTTACTCTCCTTGGCGTGTGATAATAGGTTGTGCAACCTTTTATCTTGTGATTTAATAAAATTCTTTTTGAGATTAATTTGAAATTTAAAAGCTTACATGGAAATCCTTGTTTTTAATGTGACAGTTTTTTTATTTGATGCAATCACAAAAATGGTTGAATTTTCCAATTTTCAGTCTTTAATTATCATTATTATCTAATCGTTTGACCAATTACAAAAGTTATGTTTCAATTATCATTAATTATTTTAATTAACATCTTTATTAATATTATTTATTCAAATGGTCATATGATTCCCTTCCTTCCTATAAATACTAGTATCTCTATAACCAAGTTTTACACGCTAGAAAAAATCTGTTTCTTCTCTTCCTTTCCTTTTTATTCTCTATTTTTGGGTTTGAATTTTCACTCTTGTTAATTTTTGAAGCCCTTAACCTATTTAAGAAGTTCCAGATGTATGGGGATTTGCATGTTATGTCACATATATGGACACATTCAGGCAGGTACGAGGAAAAAAAAAAAATCATCAAAGCCCATACTCGGGCGATTAAGCACCTTAAATAAAAAATCCAAATATGTTCCATCACACTCATTGTGCAGTGTATTTTCAAACCTTGAGCCTTGCAAATAACTGGTGATGTGTATTTTCAGACCTTAATAGCTCTAATTGTTCCCCCATTCCTTCATGTGAATTTCATTTACATATTTTATCTTTTCATTCTTTTCTTACTCGAAATGAACCAATAGTTCACCATGGATACGTAAACCCAATTTTGCAAGGTCATCCGCTGCACCACCTACATCTCTTCACAAGTTGCACCACCGCACACCACTACCCCTGGGGGTGTGCAATGGGTCAAGTCAGTCGTGTTCGGGTGAAGAAATCCAGTTTGCAGCCCAACGGGTTTACATTACTTGATTACACTTTCGGTTAGGACGAGTCTCGGGTTCTCGTAATGTTGTTCTCGGTTATCTAAACGGATAGAGTCATAGAGATGCAAAGCACCTGCATTTTGTAGGATTTTGAATATCATGTGGGTGCAGTAAAATCTTCTTCTTCGATGTTGTAGAAAGCATTGCAAGGGTTCACCGAGAAGATTGTGGGAATGATGAAGAGTGAGCGTCTCTATGAATCCCAGGGTGGCCCTATCATACTCTCTTAGGTGTTGTATAGTTTCCATTGCTAACTTACTTTTTTTTTATATTTATAAACTACCTGTTTTGTGTAAATTTTTTAGGAAAAGCACTAGATAGACCACTAGTGGCTGTAGATTTTTCAGTTTAGATCTGGCTAAGGTGCTATAATAATAGTGAGACATGCACATTATATTGTTTCAGATTGAGAAAGAGTATGGAGCACAAAGTAAATTAGTTGGACCCGCTGACCAAAATTATGTGAACTGGGGCTGCAAAAATGGTTGTGGAAACGGGAACTGGGGTCCTCTGGGTAATGTGCAAGGAAGATGATGCGCCAGATCCAGTGATGAGCATTCTCATTCTTCCTTACTCTTAGAAGTTATGTACTGTAATATTAAATTATGTCCTCAGATCCACCATCGACATTTGTTTTTATTTTTATTTTTCTAGCTTGAAAAAAAATGGAGCAACCAACCAAATTGTAGCCCCGATGTTTCTTTTGAAGAACCTTGAATGTTCAGGAATGTGGTTGATATATTAATCTATTTCTGTTTCTTGTTTAATGATAGATAAACACGTGCAATGGCTTTTATTGTGATTGTTTTACTCGTAATAAATCGTATAAGCCTTCAATTTGGACCCACTTTCAAAAATTCCTAATTTCACATTCAAAAACACTCATCGCTTTGTGCCTCTTTCCTCTTTTGTTCCAGAAATCCTTGTCGGCGCCACTCTGCACTTTCGTTCACTGGTGGCCACCATACTTTGCAGTTCCTGACTCGTTGTAGTCGCCAAACATTCTACACATCGGACAATTCATGCGAGTGGCAGTGCACCGTGCTCGTGAGTCGTGAGTGATTCAATTCTGGGTTTCTGGTAGTGTATTTCTTTTTTTGTTTGCTATACTTGGTTTTGATCAGCAAACTGTCTTCGAAAGGAAATTATTTTCACTCAAAAACTGGAAGGAAATTATTTTCACTCAAATTGAAAGGAAATCATATTGCATCTCTCATTCCTCTTTTCCATCCTTAGCTACTGTCTGAAATTAGTTTACAGGAAATTATTAAATATTTGTTAGGTGAGTAAATATTAGAAGTAGAAGGCGTTTGTGACATTGCTATCTATTTTGTTTTTTGACAGGTTGCTATCTGTTAGTTTATTGGAACCCCATCTTTGGTGGGTAAATATTTTTGTTGTTATTGGCAGGGCATGAGATGATTGCAATTCAACTTCCTCCTCCCTTCTACGTAACATAAAAAATGAGGTCTATCTGCTTTGAAGGATATGATTCTACCGTCTTCATTCTTACCAGACTTGACAGAGTACAAATACAGGTAATGTTACTGAAATTATGAGATATGGTTCAAGTTTTTTATGTTAACTGGACTGATTTGTATGAATGAATTGCTCAAAATTAGAGTAATTAGTGCAAATAAATTCTGAAATTGTGCGTTGCATATTGAATTTTGGTAATTATTTGCATCACTGTCACATAAAGAGTGTGGTCAATAATGTGTATTCATTCATAGCTTAATTTCCTGGCAATATTGTGTATTCATTGGAGCCTTGGAGGCAATATTTTCTCTTGGAAGAGCAAGAAACAAAATACTGTTGCTCGGTCCACTGCAGAAGCAAAATATAGGGCCATGGCCACAACCACTTGTGAGTTAGTTTGGATCAAACAACTTTTTCAAGAGTTGAAGTTTTGTGAAGTTAAACAAATAAAGTTGTATTGTGACAACTAGGTAGATCTTCACATTGCTTCCAATCCAGTGAAAGAACCAAACATATAGAGATTGACTACCACTTTGTTAGGGAGAAGTTGTTATCCAAGGAGATCAGTACTCAATTTGTGAGCTCAAATGATCAACTTGCAGCTATGTCGACCAAATCTTTGAGAGGACCTCAGATCCAGTTCATATGTCGAAGCTTGGAGCATATAATCTATATGCTTTAGCGGGGAATGTTAGAATTATATATGTAGCTTTTATATTATTTTATGTTGAGAAACTTGTATTGCTTTTTGTGCTTTTGTTTCTCTAATGTACTCATCTATCCAGAGGGACAACTTGTACTAAACTCTTCTTATATGTTTACCTAAAGCTGGGTGTTCAGTTTTGACACTCAAGTATTATCCCAAAAATATCTCGTGTCAAGTATTATTACTAAGATGTTGCGCCCTCCATTTTAGGTTAATTATATGTCTTGCTAATGGGAGAAACAAGAGGAGGTGTATCGGAAATACAACTTTTGCAGTTTGACAGGCTTCTATGCTTAAGAAAGTGTTAAAGATGAATTCAAGTATTTTATGTATAGTTTTTGAATTTTGAATTTTTCCTTTGGTTTATACTTGCATGTATTGAGAACTCGGTTTGGATGTGATATATCAAACAAACATAGGACGTCGTTGGTAAAGGTATAAAGAAGTGGATTTGATGCAAAAGAAAATCAAAAGTTCAACTTGCACTAACTGTAAGCATTTGAGGAATTTAATACTACCTTTTGTTTTAAATGCATGAAGGGGTTAGGGAGGGCAATGTCTTGGAAGTTGGAACCTCTACAATGTGTTTACAATTATTGACTGTGAATTAAAGAAACTCATTTTTTCTTCATTATATTAACAGCAACAGATGAATCCCTAATGTAGCTAGGCATTGCAGTTTTAAATGTGTCCTGTCCAACAGTATCCTGGCCTGTCACAACATATGGAGAGTAGAATATGATTTTATTTTATTTTTAACATATATGATTTTAGTTTTTGGACAGTTAATGTCATGTACTTTGAATTAAGTGTGTGTGGACCGTACAACACGGAATCACCCTGGTAAGTGGTAACATAAAAATTGAAGTTACAAAGTTGCACGGAATGGTTACATGTAGAAAGATTAGTGTCAGCATGACATTTTCCATATACCTGTGAATATTTGCATAGAGAAAGAAGTTGGCATGTGCATAGAAATACTTATTTATGGCTCTAGGAAAGCTTCACAATCCTTATGGGAATGCATATATCTATCTCTTGCCAATGTAAGGTTATGTTATTTGATGATACATTGCATCTTTAACTGTACACTTTCATTAAAGGATAAATATATTTGGACACCCCTTTAAGTGTAGACCCCTTGAGAGATAAAAATTAGAAAGAGTAGATAGATAAATGAATGATTGATATAATTGATAACATGATGTTACAACAAGTGATGGCATTTTGTTATAGTCCTCATGTTTTAATTGTTAGTTTTCTCTCTTTGATTCACATCCAAGTTCTCTTTTGAATATCCAACTTTATTGGCACTTCTTTCATGTTGACATGAAAATTATGCATAAATGCACCTTGCCTAATTATAAAACTCAATTTCTAAACTATTTTCTTCACTTATGTGTCACTGGTTGAGTATTTTAATTGTAAATAAACTTAGAGCAGTGGCTTTTGGGCTTTTAAGGGATACTTTGGAAGTATCTATGTGGCAAATATATAAATTAGTAAAGCTTATTTGATGAGATACATAAGTTGTCATTAACTTAAAAGAGTAGTACTTTCTGCAACTTTAGTTCTTATTGTGAACTTTGGTCATCATTCCTATTGTTGAGGTAGTAATCCAATTCTGTTTCTTTGGCGCAGTAAGGAAATTATGCCAGTAAGGAAATGATTTTATCCCTTTTAAAAGGAAATTCATGGTAAGATAATGATGAAAAATGAAAAGGATCATATTAAATTAAATAAGCATACTAACACACATATTAGTAATAGGACAAGATAAAATAATTTTAAACGAAGTTTTAAGATTTTATATTTTGTTTTAATCTTCAAGCACATTTAGATTGTAGATATATTTGTTACAATTGCCATGTAACTTATCATGATTTTTTTTAAATCTACTTTTAAAATGCCATGTTGAGTTATCATCTTTTAATTGGCCTGTTTATAGAAAAGGAAAAATTTAACCTTAATAAATTTATAAAATTAATTTGAATTTACAATATATTTATAAAATGAAAAAAAAGACTATAAAGTGATAGTGTAAAATAGTTATATACTTTCATTTAACAAATAACGTGTACAAACCTAATGAAAAACAAAAGATTATGAAGTGATAGTGTAAAATATGATTTAATCAAAATCAATCATAAGATTTTAAACACATATATTTTTGGCATTTCATTAGAAATTAACTCATCAATATAAAGAGGAAAGAGGAACTCATGACAAGAATGTCCTAATGAAGATTAGTCATTACTTTTGACGAAACTATTATTTCCTACCAAAATCATGTTTAGGAAAAAAAAACAAAAAGGAAAACCCACCCACTTAAACCCAAATACATATAGATGTTGATATTACAAAACAATATAAAATGATCAATTTTTTTCTAAGAATAATTTAAATAAATTCAGAATTTCCCAAGTTATTTGGACCAAAAATAGAACAAGACTTTCCTAAGCTATAATTTTATAAAAATAAATAAAAAACATCTTTCCTCAATTAGTTGGTTCACTACATTCACCACTGCCTCTATAAAGGTGTCAGTCAATTAAAGGGAAGGGTATTTCACTCATTTAAGGGGTCAAAACCTGAATATTCAGGCCATGATTCAATCATCTCCCCATTAATTCTTTGTATCAAACCCATGTCTTCACTATGATTAGAAAGCATGCTTGAAGGGCCATTAATCCAATTCTCATTGCCATAAGCAGACACATCAACCGCATCCACCACCATGCATACTTGTTTGGAGAGACGATCCATAATTGTTAAGCACATCATATGAACTTGAATAATAAATGGGATGTTCCATATTTGTTGGCATCAAACTTAGTTGGATTTGCTCATCAGTGTAGTAGGGTACTGTAAAATAAAGGGACAGTTGATGCCAAATTAAAAAATAGTTAGAAACAATTATTGAATAGAAAGATTAGAAAACAGAGCAAGTAATTTACTTCTTTCTTTTGTTTATTATTAATGAAGAAAAATGCTAGCATTCTACTTAAAATACCTACACTCTTTCTATATTTAATTATGAGTATTGTTAATTCAGTGCTATTAGGGTATTCATTTAGGAATTAAAAAAATATTTATTATGACAATCATAAGAAAGGAGTAAAAAATTTATGAAGATTGTAATTTTATGTATCTCAATAATTATTTTTTTTCACTTTAATTCCTTATGTCCTAAGGACATTAGTTAACATTTGCCTTTAAGTATTGACCCGAATTCATTGGTCCTCACAATGATTATGTATGAGAGTCATTATATAAAAAGTGAAACATATGACATGTTGATTGTCTCGATAAATTCCATCCTATAACATTACTAATTACTTTAAAGTTTATGACAAAATAGTCTATACACCAACATGTTATATTATTATTTGTTAGAGTTTTAAGCGCACAATTAAACTGAAATTGACGTGGAAGAAGAAATTATATAAAGAGAAGAAAATACACAAGAGTATTTTACTTGGTTCAGTAACTAGGAAAAAATCATTATTACCTACATCCAAGGATAAAGAACCTGTAGACCCTTTATTACTCACACTAATATTACAATAATAGTACAACAGTGTTCTCAGGAATGTACAGCCAAACTTTCAACAAGAACAAGATATCAAAATCACAGGTAAACAAGAAAAACAATATTTACAGGATACAAAAGAGAATCACTCTTTATCAATGTCAAGAACAAATAATACTCAATCTTCTACGTCCTTCTCCTTTGGTTCCTTTTAGAGGAAACACCTCAAGAATACAAAACCAGACCACAACTGAGAGAAAGAACCATTACCTGCAACACCAAACAACAATAACGAAAGAACACAGAACACACACTACTCTATCTTCACTGTGACTAATTTTAGCAACCAAGACTCAAGGTTTGTGCAGCAAAACGCAAACCCTAGCAGAGCTAGGTTAAAGAGAAAAAGAGAAGATGAAAATACAAGCAAAAAGAAGCTACTAGAATGTCTCACCAAAAAGAAGCGTAAAAACCAAATAAAAGGAACGTACATCAGCTTTGCAAATAAAGGGCCTTATATATATCAATTAGTAAAACACACCGTTTTACTAAAACAAACAAAGGCTAAAGATTGCAAAATTTATTCAATCACTAGTTGATTTGACATGTATGATAAAATTTTTAATTTCTATAATAATTACCTCATGTTGATATCTACTATGATATTTTGAATAATTAATAAGATAACACTATCAATGCATACTAACACACGGGATGATAACAATATTCATGCATGTAATAGACTTACATGGAGGAAGATGTGCCATGTTGGAGTTAGATTGTGACAAAACCATAGATTTATGGGACCCACCAAAGGTAAGGAATGGTGCAGTTTCAGTCAAGTCCACATTAGAGTTAGGTTGTGGTAAAACTGCAAGGTTATGTGACCCCTCAAAGCTAGGGTTTCAGTCAAGACCACATTAGAGTTAGGTTGTGGTAAAACTGCAAGGTTATTTGACCCATCAAAGTCAAAGTTAGGTTGTGATAAATCTACAGGGTTATATAACTCATCAAAGGTAGGGAGTGATGCAAATGCAGTTAAGCCCGCAATAGAATTGGGTTGTGATAAAATTTAAGGGTTATGTGACCCATAAAAATAAAGTTAGGTTGTGATAAAACTTCAGGGTTATGTTACCCATCAAAGGTAGGGAATGATGATGGGATTGTAGTTAAGCCAACGTTATATATAGTTGGCTAGTGATGAAACTGCAGGGTTGTGTGAACCATCAAAGGTAGGAAGTGATGCACTTGAAGTTAAGCCCGTTATTTGCCCTCTTCTTCTGAAAATATGCTGAGTAGAAACATTTTTTGCTTCCATTCCAAGTTTGCATAATAACATTTAAAGAAATCTTGGTTTTCTTCCTCAAGCTTTTGCCAAACTGAAAAAAAATGAGGAAAAAAGAAACTTTTTAGAAATATAGAGCACCTAATGATGGGTGTGTCAACAAAATTAATGGCAAAAGTAAATTAGATGCGATTACACATTTATTTTATTTGTTACCATTATTCCTAATAATAATAATATTTATTATTTATCAGTATTAACCAAATTTCTTTTTATATAGAAATAATATAATTTATTTCCTTAAATAACAATTTGATCATATGAAGATACATTAAATATTTATATAATAAAAAATTCAATTTCTCTTGTTCTCTTTTGTTTCTGTGATTTCAAATAAGTAACTAACTAAATGAGAAATCTTATAAATATAATAATAATAATAATAATAATAATAATAATAATAATAATAATAATAGGCTTGTTAAACTTTAAAAAATGCTGATTTTAAACTTGATTTTTTAATTAAACAAACTTTACAAAATTTCATAATCTAACTTGTTAAAAATAAGCCTAGAACGCACTAAAAAACCTAGAATAATCATTTTATATGATTTTATAAAATACTTATATGTATTTTAAAATGTATATATAAATAAAATTTAAAATATATGGATAATAATCTATTTGATATATTATATATAAGATAATTTACATAATATATTTAAGAAATAAAAAACTAAACAAAAAGTTGCATAAGAGAAATGGGTAGCCACGTTGCGGCTTTGTTACGTATCATGTTATTTTATTATTTTAATTATCATAAGTAGTTTTCAAATTAATTACTAAAAAGGGTAAGTCATGTTACGACTTCTCAGTCAAATTTTATTTTTTTAAAATTTTTTAATTTAAAATGGTAAAATTTTTTACGACCTCAATGTAATTTTTTTTAATTCACATGTAAAATTTTTTCCACAAGAATCCAAAATATATTCACGACTTCTTTAGTTTTAATTTTTTTAAATTTTTATTGTTTTATTATTTTTTAATATTTATTTACTGTTGGAAGTCATAAACTTATTTACGACTTCTCCAGTTTTACCTTTTATTTTTAGATTAAGTTTTTTTTTATTCTTAAGTTTTTTTATTATTTTATTTTATTATTATTTTTACATTAATTTAATTAAATAATTTTCAAAAACTTAATAATTAAATCGATTAATTTTATTTTTAATTAGATTAATTAATTTTTAAAAAACTTAAGAATTAAATTAAATAATTTTAAAAACTTAAGAATTAAAGAAAGAACTTAAATTAAATATTTAAAAATTTAATACAAAAATAATTTTTTAAATATTTAATTTAAGTTTTGTTTTTATTTTTGTTTTTAATTCTTAATTTTTTTAAAATTATTTGATTTAATTCTTAAGTTTTTGAAAATTATTTAATTAAATTAATGTAAAAAAACTAAAAAAAAAAAAAAATAAAAAAAAAAACTAAATCTAAAAAAAAAGTAAATTTGTGGAAGTCGTAAATAAGTTTATGACTTCCAACAGTAAATAAATATTAAAAAGTAATAAAACAGTAAAAATTTAAAAAAAGAAAAAAATTGAAGAAGTCATGAATATATTTCTATATGTGTGAATTAAAAAAAAAATTACACTGAAATTGTAAAAAATTTTATGACTTCAAAATTGAAAAATTTTAAAAAATTAAACTTTGACTAAGAAGTCGTAACATATCTTACGACTTATCCTTTTTAGTAATTAATTTAAAAATTATCCAAATGGTAATTAAAAAAATAAAATCCCCCCGATGTAACAAAGCCCCACGTTGCCACCTAAAAAATCCAGAGTTTAGTTAAAAATAGTTCAAAAGAGAAATAGATAGGTCGGACTCTTCGGTTATACTTGAAAAAATATTTAAAAATACATATAAATATATTAATAATAATATTAAAAATACTTATAAATTATATTTATAAAAAAAAAACCATTTAGTTAGTTATAAACAAAAGATAACAAAATTTTTTTTTCTTTCTATTATGTAAATATTTAATATATCTTCAAAGGATCAAATCGTCATTTAAGGAAACAGATTATATATATATATATATATATATATATATATATATATATATATATATTAAAAAATATTATATTAATTCTAATAAACGATAATATTTCTTTTATTACTTGTCAATTTTTATTGGTAGTATATAAGGGTGAGGTGTTCGATTTGTACTCACCTAAGAATATCTCATAAACTGATATAAAGGATCTTTGTTGAATCAATCAACGTACTCAATATTTTTGTTGCATATATTTTATTTTATTATGTGATATTTATTATCAGTTTTAATATTTAATCAAAACATTTTTTTTCTTATGAAACCAAATAAAATTTCACCCAACAAATTATTAATCCAAATGAAACGGACTTAACCTCTTTAAATGAATTAAAGTCTAAGTCCAAGTCATATACATAGAAAAACATGATAAAAACTTACCACTTGCTAATTAAGTTTTTCAGCATCATTAGCAAATTTAATATGTGCTTCACACGAATAATAACACAGTAAAAAATAGCATCTTTACTAATAAACTCATGTAGTGTTTGAGATATTTGTTAATTTCTATTGTCTCTTTTATATGGTAGTTTTACTTAACACAACAACATAAAAATAAAGGAAAAAAGGTTGTATATTAACATTATAAAAAAAATTATGTGATGATTTAATCATAATCTATTGCTTATGATAAATTTGTTGATATTTAAAAGTATCATTTTAAAGTAATTTAAATGATAATTTATAGTAGAATGATAATAATTATTAATATATAAATATTAAATCTAAAAATAATATTATTTTGGCGTAATTTATGCAGCAATGAGAGATTACATTGCAAGATAATTAGGAGTATTAAAGATAAAATATTTGACTGATTACTAATAAACCTGACACATTCTACCGGCCACTAGTCCATGCAATATTCTCAAAATGAATGAGAGTGTTTTATTATGAATACACTAAGAGATGCTTTTTTATATAAAAATTTTGTATGAATAAAATTTCTTCAAATTATGAGATAATTTTAATTTAATTATATTAATAATATCTAAAGACTTTTTACAATATTATTTTCTCATAAGCTATTACTAGTATTCACTATAAAATACTAATATTTTAATTTGTACAAAAACTAGAATAAATTTTATTTTTTATATATCTAAAATTTATAATAAACATATACTTTTGAAAATATATAAATAATATCCCTCTCTATATATAAACTTATAAGACTATATGCTTCCTTCACTCTCCCAACTCTCCCTCACATGTATAATTGGATATTAGTATTCAATTTTAAATATATGTTCTATCTTTCAAATTTAAATATGCTCCTAATATTGATATGATATAATATATCCTCTTATAGTTTTAATATCAAATACACTCCTAATATTGATATGATATTGAAAGTTTTTTTTTTCTTTTCTGAATTTGATATTGAAAGATTAACAAAC
>CM023942.1:13640456-13654284 GCA_013407115.1 Glycine latifolia
TTTTTTTTTTTTTTTTTTTTTTTTTTTTTAAACCCAGGTTATTATAACTTCTAGAGTCGACACGTGTTTGGAACCCGGTCGTTCTAAGAGAAAGAACACAAACTCAACCGAGTAGTAGGAACTCGGTTGCTCTCATCCCAAGAAGACATGAGCTCATCCGAGTTAGGGAACCCGATGGCTCTTTTTTTGAGAAAACACGAGCTCATCTGGGTAGAGGAATCTGGTAGCTCGCTCTCAAATGACTTAAAAATTCAAACTTCAAGGTACACCCCCGGGTAAGGAACCCGGTATATCTAAGGCAAAAGAAAGTGAGCCTTAAAAGCTCTTAAGGAAAACAACCCTGGGTTAGTAACCCGGCATACAAATGTCTGCCAACAAGGACTTGGTTACGTTTTACATGCATACATGCACGCTACGTAAACCATTCAACCCGACATACCCATCCCAGTAGCTGACATCTCAATACAAGGAATTGACACGTATATTTAACTCGACCTACTTATCCCGGTAGCCGACATCTCAATCTCAAAGGAGTACTACACCTACTAACTCGGCCTACCCATAGCCGAGGTCACAACAACAATTTAATATATATATATATATACACACACACACACAACATGCTCAGTCCGACTTACCCAACCCGGTAGTCGTCTTCTTTACAAACTCATCACATAAAAACATCATCAAGTTATTTCACGCAACACCAGAACACTTATACATATCTCATCCCAACCATGATATCTAAAATCATTATTAACAAGATAAACTCCCCTTACCCCAACAGAGATTCTTCTCTTTTGATCTTTAACGTGTGTTTTGTTCAAACACTCGTTCTCACAGCGACTAGCAATGAAAGGCTATGCTCTATTTACGAACTCTTTCTAACGGAGAGGATCTTCCCCCGCTGCTACGATGGTTCTCAATAGTTTTTAAGTGGAAGAAAAGAAATTTCTGGGTGCAAGGTTTTAAGAGAGAGAAAGAAGAGAAATACGCAGAGAAGTGAGAGTGAATCATGCTTCTGCTTCCTACACTGCTATTTATAGACGGAGCTATGAGGCAAGTTGCCAACAACTTGAATCAGCCAGCTACCACAGTCACCATAGCTGCCCACTTGCGTGACCAAATAGCCACCACCGTCATGCGTGCACTGACAGCTTTATTTCAGCCACAAACTTTGACTTACACTCCTTAAGCACACACACTTTTCAGCAATTTGTAAATAATTATATTAAACAATTAATTAACACAAATATCTTTCAACTTGTAAATTTCAAGGTGTTACACAACACACCACTAACAAGGTGTTTTGGTAGTTCTCATCAACCAACACCAACTTCAGAAACAGTGAGTGCTTCCAATATCAAAACTTCACACAAGAACACCATCAAACATGAACATTTCACATCTCATTCTTTACAAGACATAGTTTTTCTAGAAAAATAACATACAACAGGGACATGCAGATATTTTCATAGTTGGACTCCCTGGCCCCCAACTATTGTAACTAAGGCTGTTATTAACATAATAATCTCTCCCTTACCTAACCCGGAGTCCTTCTCGCATAGCCCAATGGTGTTGTAACACGATCTTCTTAAACGGAAGCTTGCTCGAACGCAGCGTCCTCGCTGATGCCGAGAAGAAAAGGGTCGGGCTCTGTTCTCTTCGAACTTTACAAAGCGCGGTCTAAAGCCTCCACTTCGGTCACGAGGTTTTTATGAGTGTAGGGGTTCCGTTGCAAGCCACGGTGGTCCTAGGTGGTTGAGGGTGTTTTAAAGTGGTCAGAAGGAGTGGTTTCAGAGTGTAGGTAAGTCTAGAGAGAAAAGGAGAGAAGCGCAAAGAGGAAAGAAAGAAACAAGCTTTTGCAACACCACTCCGATGTTTATGTACCTCGCTGACAGGACATGTCCACTATGCGTGCACGAACAGCAACCACCAACCAACAGAGTTGACTTAACATATCAATCACCATACACACATACCAAGGTAGAAACACAACAAACAGTAATTACCAAAATAAATCAAACAATCAAACAACATAACACACATCAAACATCCAGCTTAGCAAAATTTGAAATTTCAGGATGTTACAAGGGCGATCAAGGCTAATCCAAAGTTTGGTGATAAAGAATAGGCAGTTTGTTTCACAAGAAAAAAGGAAGATCCAACCTCTTCCTCATTAGATAGTGAGTCGACTAATGAGACTCTTATCTCTCCCCTCTGTAAGTTTGTACCATTCACTCAATCGCATCTGCCTCTATCTCCTCTACACCTAGACAGGTTCTGAAGGGCGGCTCCAAGGGAGTCATTAACTGATGCTCAAAGATTCCCTCTGGCCTTCATTCACGGTAATCCTACACCTGCAACCCCTACTCTAAAGTTATTTTCTCTAAACCAGTAGTAAGGGAAACCATTGTTCAAGCATCCACTTGGACGCACTATGACTATATGCACACTCCTTCTGAGGCATTTATGGCTCTTCCATTAGATACAATAGTTTATTTTTCATCCCCACAATGAACTCGTCCAGTGTAGCCAATTGTTGTTAACATGCTTCCCTATTGGCTAACACCTAGAACTCAGCAATGAGTTCAACCTTTCACTGAGGTAACCCCCTCTCAAACCTGGCGCAACATGTAAAAGATAAAGGACAAGAAGAGCTCTTGAGGTCACATCTCCTAGGAATTGTTCAGAAAGCAAAGAATGGACCCTTTGCAAGAAGTAGAGCCTTTGAAGATACAGTTTCAGAAGAAAATGCACTTGCGGAAGCCTATTACCTGATTGGTGCTAGTGCATCCTGCAGATATTCAACTGTTACCAGATGATCGCTTATCCCTTGGCAAGTTACATTAATAGATATACTTGCATGATCAAGCCACGACGTACCCTCTTGGTCTGCACATCTCTAGGGAAACTGACATCAAGATGGTTGCTCATAGTGTCTGTACACATCTACCAATGTGGGTTGCTGCCAAGAAAAAAACCTGGCTATGATGGAAGTGATAATGTTGTGCACCGTGTAGTTTAAGTGTTACGTCCTGCTAGGAAGTATCACTTTGATGACGCTTGCTTTTGTTTTACCAAAGATGATGACAACTACTCCTTCATACAACGTCTTCTCAATCTTCCCACCATTTAGTATGAGGTGACTTACAATTTGAAGAAGATGACAAAAGCCCAAATGATAGCTCATGTGACTCAACTCCGTGAAGCTAAATAGAAGAAGAGAGTTGAAGATATTTTTTCTGCTACTATTGCTGAGAAAGGAGTTGATGCCACCATCCAAGCGAAGCATTTGCTAAAGCTGTGGACGATACCATTGTGTGTGGGGTCATTATTGATCTTACAAACACTGGTGTCATGGATGAGACTAATGAAGCATCCAATGCAGCTATGGCTAATGAAGTTGAACCACACATTCAAGATCCTGTGTCTAAGCAGTCTACAACTTCAAATGAGGCCACTTCTTGAGATAAGGGCGAACATGATGTTGTTAGTGTATATTCAACAAGTTTTGGCCCCACTCCTCTTAACTATGCACAACTTGCCACCATTGTGATCAAGTTCAAGATATGATCGACCAAGCAATGAAGTCCTTTGTAGAACGTCAACAAAAAGAGAATGAGCAATTCCGCCTCTCCATGCAAAATGCCATTACAACACATTTCTCTAACCTTGTTGTTGTCCTTTTACAAAACATCCAACAAGCTCAAATGTCAATACTTGGAACTGTTGATGCACCTGCACCTATACCTCAACCACCCACCATACATGCCTCTCTTGAATCTCCACCACAACCCTTGACTCCAATACCACCACCACCGCCATCTCAAGACTGACGATGATGTTCTTCAATTTTTTTTGTCTTTAAACCCAATTATGCTTATAAAAAAAATGGGAGAAATAAAAATTTTGGTTGTAATGAAAAGTGTCTTCTATAATAAAAGTAGTCTTTAAGTATTTCCATATATTCTCTTTTCATTGTTACCTATTATATTTTGATGCTATATTCATCATATTTAATATATGTCATTCTCTTCATTTTCTTGCCATGCTTTAACTCAAGGGGAGTTTAACTGCATTACATTATCATCTATCTCTTAAAACTCTGTTTATATTTAATCAAAATTTATACAGTTTGGCATTATAAAAAATCTGGAGATTGTTAGGTCTAGGTGACCAAGCATCACATCCATCTTAGATTTGATGCATAACAATGAGTACAAATTATTGATATTCTAATGGGTTTTGACTAGTGGACAGGATTATTATGTTAAAGGATTTTACAATATTAAATATCGTCCCTAGCTATAGAGCGTATGCTCTGTTTTAACCTAGTGTCCAACACACAATTTTCAGTGAGCGTCCACTTTTATGCTAATTAGTGTAACATACTGTTATAAGGTAAACTCGCACGTCGAGTCTCAAAGATTGAGTGTCATGAGAAAGGGAAGTGCAAATGTATTGTCTTATTCAAATTCTATTTGTCTCTTATATTTGAATAGCTAACATTTGAATTTAAGAAAAGGACAATCTCTCGAAATCTTAGAGGTTGTGATTTTGTTAATTTGATAGTTTTTGATAATATATATTGTTGACAAAAAGTCTTGTATTTTTGGACTTCAAGAAACAACAGGTATGCTCATATCATAGTAACAAGCTTCAATGCAGTGGATCACAAAGGTTGAAATCGTTGACTGGAAGGTGCTGGGTCGTGATGATGAACGGTGTTTTCGGTGCTTAGTTTGTGAATTGGATTCTAGTTTAGGTCATGATCAAAGTTGATTCCACTATAAGAGTCCGATTCATTAAGTTTAATGGATTTATGAGTTTGTGTAAATGGAACCAGATTTTTTCTTCTTTTTTTTTATGAGGATTTTACTTACGGAGGGTATATACATGTACGTGTCTTTTTTAGTGTACCATTATTGTAACCACGGTAATATTTACTCCAACTGTATACGTATACGGGAGACTGTTGTTTTAACAATTATTAGTTCATATTTGTTTTAAGGAAAACGGTGATGTGTACTTGAGATTATTCTTATTGATACACACATCTACATGCTAGCAAAAATATTATACATTTGTTTTGTTTTTAGAAAAGTAAAGGGAACGGATCTAAACTTATTATGACATTGGTTAAACATACCTCCCTTATTGAATGCACCTCTTTTTCTATTTTTTATTATTATTAAATTTACTAAAATAATTTCACTCCTTGCTTCCCTCTCATCCAAATATTATAAATAGTAGTGTTAGGATGACTCAACGCTCCAAAGAACGATGGTGTCATCGCCTTGAATATCAAGAGTTACCCCCCACGAACTCCTGGGCAGTGGATAGATTTCGTTCCTTAGCAAAGTTCTGGCTTGTCAAAGTGACCTAATCTAGTTCATTTGGGTTGGCCCACTAAGAGTTGGTCCAATAGTTAATTAACCAAATTCAATTTACTTTTTTGGAGTTAAAAATTGCCAATTCACCTCAACTCACCATGATTTGATGGATTATATGAATTGACTCATCTAAAACTAAATTAAAACAAAATATATAATATAAGTAAAATAATACTAAAAAAGTATACAAAAGTAAAATCGAGGTGAGCAAAATTTTGTAGTCGCTAAATGAAAACCATATCATTAATAGGTTTATCATATTTTTCCCTACAACTTATATATGTTAACAATTTGGAAAGTCATATTCATATTTTAATTTTATATCTATATGTAAAAATATAAGCCAGTAACTATTAACCATTATCATGATAGTAAAATTAAATAATTGAGTTTACATGTTACTTTTAATTAATAAGTGAGTTAGTGGAGTAAGTTGTAAAAAAAAAAAAAAAACTTACTCATGAGCCAATTCAACTCACCATGGATTCAACCCAGGTGAGTCCCGAGCTAAGTGAGTTAGGTAAAATTTGACCCAAAATTCAAATTATACAATTTTTACCAACCTAATTTGATTTGAACCCATGATGAGTTGAGATGGCTCAGGCATTATAACTCATATTGATAACTTTATAATTTTTTATTTTTGTATACAATGATCCTAATGAGATTAGAACCTAAAACCTCATGCATACTACACAAACCTCCCATTGTTAGACTAACCCTAATGGGTTAACGTTGACAGCTTTATTTATAATCAACCTCATACAAAGCCTAAAAACCTTCTCCTTACACATGAAACCCATGTAAGTGCATTGTAACATCCCTGATTGTCAATCTCTCAACGAATCACACTTTATGGCACTTCGCTTCGTAATACTTCACTTAACTTTTTTGTTGGTCAGAACTCTCCACTGATCAAAATCTTTCGTATGTATCTATTTTCGAGACCTCAACAATCAACTTCACATGCTTTCAGGATCAATGATTGTTCCCACAAACCAACACAACTTTTCCAGTGTTTTCTATACTCACTCACACATTTTCTGAGAAAATTCTTAGAAGGTCACCCATTTCATAGCTACTTCAAATCAAGCACGCTTAATTGTGGAGTTCTCAAGTGATATGTTACCGAAAAATATATGCATCTTATTGGTATAGATAATACCAATTAATTCTTTTAAGTCATCATCAATTATACAATCTCATACATACACAACCTCTAAATCTCTTTCATTCTGGTGTGATTCATCAGAGGTGTTATATGCATAACATAGGATTGTAAACATAAATTGCAATTCATCCATAATGTTAACTATACTTGGGACACATTTTTTATTGGACACCTAATAGACACCCTTATATTATTATTATTATTGTTGTTGTTGTTGAGTCACTCAGTTACTATAGATAGATTTTATTAAATTTGAAATTTTAAATTAAACAAAAAGAGTGGAGTGGGACAGTAGAGAGTGAAGCGGGAGTGTGGGACACTTGTGAGGGATTTAGGGTTTATGAAAGAAAAATGACTCACAGAGCATGGATACAAAAAAAAAGTGAAGATGAATAAGGAGTAACAAGAGGGAAACAAAAACAAGGAGGAAGAAGAAAGGAGAAAGTCAGAGTGGGAAGCGAGAAGGAAGAGAACGGAAAAGGAGTAACCCAGTTGCAAGAAGATGGAAAATTGTACACTGCACGAAAGAATGGCGAGCTTGTGTGGAATTTGCTCTTAAGGTCCAAACTTGTTTTCTATATCTAATTGAATATGGGTTTTTGTTAGGTTGTTTTATATGAGTGGGTGTTTGTTTGGTTAGCAATTAAGTGGGTGATTAATTTAATTTGAGTAGTTCTATTTGTTGCTTAACTCTATTAGCAGTAGTGGTTAGTTCCATTAGTTGGCTGGTTTTGTTAATAAGTGGGGATGGTTAATTCAGTTTAGTGAGTGATTTAATTGAGTAATTATATTTGTTGTTTCACTCTATCAGTAATAGTGGTTATGTAACACCCTGAAATTTTACAAGTAGAAAGATATTTGTGTTGATTAATTGTTTAAAATAAATCTTGAAATCTGTAAAAGTGTTTTGCATGGGTGTTTGTGCGTAAAAGGTGAAAGTCAAATTTTGTGGCTGAGATAAGCTATCCGTACACGCCTAGTAAAAATGGTGGTGGCTATGGTGGCTGTTCGGTCACGCAAGTGGGCAACTATGGTGGCTGTGATAGCTGGCTGAATCAAGTTGTTGGCAACTTGCCTCAATGCTTCGTCTATAAATAAGCCTGAAGCGGAAGAATGGTTCACTCTCACTTCTGGACATGTTTTTCTTCTTTTTCTCTCTCTAAAAATCTTTGCACCAGAAATCTCTATCTTCCACCTTCTGTACCACTTTAACTCTCGAGAATCACCGTAGCAGCGGCGGAAAATCCTCTCCTTTAAGAGGAATTGGTGAACGAAGCATAATCTTTTCATTCCTCATTGTTGGGAGAACTTGTGTTCGAACAAAAAATTCACGTTAAGTATGAAAGAAAAGAAATCCCTGTTGAGGTAAGGGGAGTTTATTGTGTTAATAATGATTTTTGATATCATGGTTGGGTTAAAGTGTGTATCTGTTATTTAATATGCTGCGTAAAATATATTGACGATGTCTGTAAATGGTGTGAAAAAGACTACTACCGGGTTGTGTTGTGATGTCGGCTACTGGGAAGGGTTGGCCGAGTTGTATGTGTCAAACATTTGTTGTGACGTCGGCTGTCGGGAAGGGTTGGCCGAGTTGCATGTGTCAAACCTTTGTGTTGTGACATCGGCTGCCAGGAAGGGTTGGCCGAGTTGTATGTGTCAAACCTTTGTTGTGACATCGGCTGCTGGGAAGGGTTGGCCGAGTTGCATGTGTCAAATCTTTGTTTGTGACGTCGGCTACCGAGATGGGTTGGCCGAGGTAAGCGGGTTCGTTACTCGGCAAAGCTCGTATATTCTTGGAAAAAGAGCCACTGGGTTACTTACTAGATACAACTTGTATGTCTTGAGAAAAGAGCTATTGGGTTCGTTACTCGACAGAGCTTGTACCTTCTCGGGAGAAGAGCTACCAGGTTCTTGCTCGGCAGAGCTCGTACTCGTTTTCTTGTGAATTACCGAGCTTCCTTACCCGGACAACCTTGTGCCCTTGTCCGACCTTGTTCAGGATTATTACATCAGTTGTTATGGCTGAGTGCCAATCCAGACACCTAATATTGCAAACATATTCACTTGTTTGTAGTATTTTTGAATGACGTTGAGATTGACCATTGTATTGGCTTGAGTCATTAAATGCATTAATATCATGGGGGGTGTATGGTATTATCCTAACTGGGATGAGTTAATCCCGGACAGGGCCATACATTGATAGTGCCCATGGTAATCTAAATGCGTTTGGATATACATAAATACCCATGGGGGTGTATGACATTATCCTAGCCAGAACGAGTTGATCCTGGGGCTGGGTCATACATTGGTGGAGCCGAGCCGTGGAGATATTTTATGTATTGACGTGAGATGTCGGGACCGGGTAGTTAACCTTGCAAGGACCACGGTCAGTGCATCAGTGTACCCAAGAATGGGTCAGTATATATTTATATGGGGGGCGTATGACGTTATCCTACCCGGGTCGAGTTGAGCACGGGTCTGGGTCATACGTTGATAGAGCCCATGTACATACTTCATGCATAATGGAAATAGGATGGTGGCAGTAGGGTACAGAGGTACTACAGGGGCATCTCTGTTTGGAACTCCCTTGTGACTCAGGGCTGATCACCATGAGGGGAGAGCGACCTGTGCACGACAGAGTGACCTTGACGAGCTTCTGCATCATTTTCCTGAGAGAGGCTATTTCCATGAGGATGGTACCACATTGCATTGACTAAGAGATAAGTCTGGAACATGCATCATGACTAGTCATTTTAAGATGAATTGTGAAATGTGTTTGGACAGGTTGTCCATGGTTGAATGCGTGATAAAATATTTGAATATTGTTGTGATTTTTCAATGTTCGAGTTGTCATTTTATAACTGATGATATTTATTTAATTATTATTTTACATGATGGACTCACATTTGCTTTGTTGTACCTTATGGATTGGTACTTGTGATGATCGCGAACCATGTTCGTGTGAGCAGATGGACAGCAGTAGGAGACCGGGAAGATGACCTATGTTGGTTGGAGCCGCCAAGTAGCCGGGATGTAGATGAGCTAGATCCCGGGCAAGAGTTGTATTTTTGCTAGTTACACCCCTTGTTCTAATGACTACACCCCGACGTTTTGCTAGTTACACCTCGTCATTTAAATCCTTGTTTCTTTTGAGAATTTTGTACAATCCAGACTTGGCCATTTATAATTACTACCAATTTATGATTATTAATATACAAGTATTATGATGTATTACACCTTTGTGTATTCGAGTTTTGATTTGTGACATTGATTATACTTACGAAAAATTTACTACTATTATAAACAAACTTAAAGGAATTTTTAGATATAAATTATCATTAAAAGAATAATTAAGAGTATGATACAGTAGCGACGAGACAGATCGTTACAGGTTAACCCTATTAGTTTTGTTAATTGGTTAACTTTGTTTGTGTGGTGGTTAATTTGATTTACTAAATAATCAATATACAGTTTTGTTAGGTCATTAACTCTATTAGTGAGAGTGATTAATTCTATTCATTGTGGGGTTAATAAAGGGAAAGCTTATATGGACATACTAGGTCGCCACCAGAAATAGTTATAGCATAAATTTATGAGTAATGTTATACAAATCACTTTTTATTTTAAACACTTCACCCACATCTTTCATTTATTTTATCTATCTTTCTCTTTCTATCATTACAAATACTTTTAATATTCCAAATGAACTACACACGTAAGAGCATTTGAAATGTGGCAACAAGTGATGAATCCTTCATTCGATATAATGGAGCAAGCATTACTTCTCATTAGTGTTGAGAACAACATCATAGCAATAAAGAGGGTAAGATATGATAAGATGCTTAGAGTTCATTCGCACAAATAGATAATAGGTTAAATTATAATTTTGGTCCATCTATAATTTTAAATCTATGATTCTTGGCCCCTTTATTTTTAAATAAGGACATGACGCTTACATGAAAAAAAACTAAAAGTGTTTTAATAAGAATTGAATTCATTACCCTTTATTCACAAACAAGACAATAAATTATCCACTAATGCACTTGCTTAGTTTAGTTAACTACATTAATATTATTTTCTATGTAGCATTGGTTAAGAGTTATTAATTTTTTTTCAAATTATTAAAATTTATAAATTAAAAATATTTAATATATAAATATTTTTAATTTTATTGTATATAATTTTATATGTTTTGTATTTTAGATAGTTTACATAGTTTTATTTTTATTTTACCAATTTATAATTAAATTTCACAAATTACTATGTAAATTATTTACATATTTTTTTAGAAATTTATTTTAATATATAAATTATTTTTAGTGTAATTATTTAGATGATTTTTATTATTTTGGTCCAAACATGTTCAATTTTTGATTATTTTGAGTAACAAAGGGTCATGATATGAGATCAAAATTGCAGATTTAAAATTATAGAAAAATCAAAATTGTAATTTAGCCTAGATAATATCAGTGGAGGAAGAAATAATATTAACAATTGAAAAGTAATTATAAATTCTTATAAAGGGTAAACAAGGAATATTAAATTGTTAGTTAGGAAGAGTGTAACTTATGGTTAATGATGCTATTAGTGTCTTGTGCGGCCATGTAATTTAGCAAAAACTTGCAGCTATGTATTTGGAAAAGAATAATATCGATTCTTTTCACTAGATGCATATCGTTTGTTGCTTTGATTCACCTTTGCGCACGTATTCTTTTTTCAGCCTTCTTTTATATTCACAGCTGCTATCACATCCTTCCTCGCTCACGTATCTTAATCCCTTGACCGAGAAACATACACACAAAGATGGCATTGCATCTTCAAACGATCTTACCAATATTCATTTTGGTTCTAGCAATAATTTTATCAGGTAACAATAATTTGGCAAAGTCATTTTTTTATAAACATACAAAGCAAAATCTGCACTAGCCTTATTTCTAGCACCCATTCATTAAATTGTCTTCTTCATTATTTTTATCATCAACAAATATTAATTGTGATCGTAGGTTTTTAACATGCTTAATTTCAAATCATTCTTTAAAACATGTACTTTGTTCTTCTCTTAAAAAAAGTAAAGTAAAAGAAATCTTCAAAATAATTTGATCTCTTCCGTATGTATAATGAAATTCACTTAGTTCAAGAATAATTCTTTAAAATTTGTATTATATTCTTTATATAAGAAAGTAAATAAAACTATTTTGCTGATGAGGACACAGGGCAAAGAACATGTGACTGTGCTAGAGTGTTCACCATAGTAAACTACTGCAAGGAGACACTGTGGCCAGCGGTGACACCTGGGGAAAGCTTCAACGGCGGCGGCTTCGTCCTAAAACCTGGCCAATCCTCGGTGTTCACGGCCCCGGTAAGCTGGAGCGGCCGGATATGGGCTCGAACCGGTTGCAAGTTCGACCAAAACGGAAACGGAAATTGCCAAACAGGTTCATGCGGCACAACCCTAAAATGCTCAGCCTCGGGGAAAACACCGGCGTCCCTAGCGGAGTTCACGCTAGCGCAACCGGACTTCTATGACGTGAGCCTCGTCGACGGCTTCAATGTGCCGATGGCCGTTAAGCCCATAAACGGAAAGGGAAACTGCAGCACCGCTGGATGTGACTCTGACCTTAGAAACACTTGTCCCAAGGAACTTTCCCTTAGGGCTAACGGCAAGACCGTTGGGTGCCGTAGTGCATGTGATGTGTTTAACACTGATGAGTATTGCTGCAAAGGGAATTATGGGAACCCTTCTACTTGCAAACCTACGTTTTATTCGAATAAGTTTAAGGAGGCGTGCCCTACTTCTTATAGCTATGCTTATGATGATCCAACTAGTATTTTTACTTGTACAGGGACGGATTATGTCGTAGCCTTCTGCTCATCCAGGTTTGTGTATTGAAATCTTAGGAGAAATTATTACATAATCTCAGAATGACTTCTAAAAAAATATGATCCATCTAATTAATAATATAATGATTCCAACCAATCTCAACATGATTAATATATTAGGTTTTCTTGTAAATAAAAAGACTTGATTACTGTCATGTAGATAGTGGTGGAGATCATGAGCATTTAAGAGCATTTTTAGTACAAGTTTGTCTTTAGTAGATCTCCTAATAAAACAGGTAATAAGATCTTCAACATAAAAAATGAATTATTATAGAAAAAGATAAATATACTAGATAAAAATGTTCTAATGTTATGAAATTATCTAATAATTTTTATAGTAGCTGTGGAGGTTGTGATTTTGTTAATACTATAGTTTTTGGTTATTTTATTAACAAAAAGTCTTTTATTTTTGGACTTTTAGGAAACAACAGGTATGCTCTTATCATAGTAACAAGCTTCACTGCAGTGGATCACAAGGGTTGAAATCGTTGACCGGAAGGTGGTGGATCGTGATGATGATAACGGTGTTTTCGGTGCTTAGTTTGTGGATTGGATTCTAGTCTAGACCATGCATGATCGATGTTTATTCTACTAAGAGTCCAATTCATTTTAAGTTTAATGAATTTGATGAGTTTGTGTAAATGGAACCAGTTTTTTTTTTTACTCTCTCACGATGTTACTGTTACGGAGGGAGGTACTATACTACTATACCCCGTTACGTGTTTATTCCTAGTGTCTATGGAAAGGTTAATTATTTTATTAATTTGATTCATATTCCTTTAATTTAAGTAAAACGGTGATGTGCACTTGAGGTTATTCTTTTCGACCCATACATATTCTTGCTAGCAAAAATATTATACATTGTTTTTGTTTTGCCTTCTGTAGAACACTGGAAAAGCTGCCACCACAGTCCATTCCGTTTGAAGAAAAGGGAAATAATATTTTGCACCCCAAAACAATGAAATTCTAAAATAATCTTCTTGTTCAGCTGCCTTTGCTACGGACATAGGGACTAAATAAACATCCCTTTATAACTACAATCGATATCTAAAGATTTAGAAAAATAATTTTATACATTTTTTTATTATCAATTTGATGATAAAATAAATAAAAAATAAAATTTTTTATGGTCAATTTTGTAAAATATTAAAAGTTGAATAATAAAATTTATGAAAAGAAGGTTAAATAATAAAATTCACAAAATTATAAAATTAGAATGGCTTATATGAGCTTAATCATCTAAAATAAAATAAAAATGAAATATGTAAGTAAAATAATACTATAAAGTATTATAAAAAGCAAAATCGAAGTGATACAAAATTTTATGGTGCTAAATGAAAATTAAAGCAACAATAGTTTTATTATACCGTGTGTCCTATAG